>CM041549.1:9268576-9796076 GCA_023238725.1 Scortum barcoo | reverse complement strand
TAGTCAGGGAGGTGACCAAGAACCCGATGGTCACTCTGTCAGAGCTCCAGCGTACCTCTGTAGAGAGAGGAGAACCTTCCAGAAGGACAACCATCTCTGCAGCAATCCACCAATCAGGCCTGTATGGTAGAGTGGCCAGACAGAAGCCACTCCTGAGTAAAAGGCACATGGCAGTCTGCCTGGAGTTTGCCAAAATGCACCTGAAGGACTCTCAGACCATGAGAAACAAAAGTTCTCTGGTCTGATGAGACAAAGATTGAACTATTTGGCATTAATGCTAGACGTCATGTTTGGAAGAAACCAGGGATGTTTTTCAGCGGCAGGAACTGGGAGACTAGTCAGGATAGAGGGAAAGATGAATGCAGAAATGTACAGAGACATCCTGGATGAAAACCTGCTCCAGAGCGCTCTTGACCTCAGACTGGGGCGATGGTTCATCTTTCAGCAGGACAACGACCCTAAGCACACAGCCAAGATAACAAAGGAGTGGCTTCAGAACAACTCTGTGAATGTCCTTGAGTGGCCCAGCCAGAGCACAGACTTGAATCTGAACGTCTCTGGAGAGATCTGAAAATGTGCACCAACCCTTCCCATCCAACCTGATGGAGCTTGAGAGGTGCTGCAAAGAGGAATGGGCGAAACTGCCCAAAGATAGGTGTGCCAAGCTTGTGGCATCATATTCAAAAAGACTTGAGGCTGTAATTGCTGCCAAAGGTGCATCAACAAAGTATTGAGCAAAAGCTGTGAATACTTATGTACATGTGATTTCTTAGTTTGTTTTTTAATAAATTTGCAAAAATCTCAAACTTTTTTCACATTGTTATGTGGTGTTTGTGTAGAATTGTGAGGAAGAAAATTAATTTAATCCATTTTGGAAAAAGGCTGCAACAACAAAATGTGGAAAAATTGAAGCATTGTGAATACTTACTTTCACATCTGCAATAAGAGTAAGGTAAAAAAGAGGATGACAGGAGGAGGGAGAAGAGAGGTTAAGATTGTAGGTGAGGAACAGATGAGAGGGGAGAATGAGGACAGGATAAGAGAGGAATGAATTAAAGAGAAGAGATGCAGAGGAGAAGAGAGATTAACTTTCTTTCTTATCTCTTTCTCTTATCCTGTTTTGAAAGAGACCTGCTGTTTCTCTGTAATTAACATGTTTAAACTCAATTAATTGCTAATTGAATTAATGCTGTTTTGAGCATCTTTGATAAGCAGCAACAGTGTGGGTGTGTGTGTGTGTGCGTGCATGTTTTGAGTGTGTGTGTGTGCAGTGTATTTATATCATCACTTACTTAAGCATTTAGACAGATGAAGCCATTTCACACCACACATGACTGTTTAATGTTTCATAGTGAGGCAAATCTCTGATGCTGCCCTGGTTGTTGATCTTAATACCAACTCTGGATTAGTAAGCAGCTTTTGCTGGTCAGCGAATATTGACGCTGGCTGTTTTGACTGCATTTGTGGCCATGCGCTCTTTTGGCTTCAGGATTATGAATATCCATGACTATAAATAGACACTAGCTGGTATGGGCTTAATTGGAAAACCAGTAAAGAGAACAGGAAGGCACAGAGGCCGAACTCAGCTGCTACACCATCAATAAACGCTGTCTGGACTGATGCTCCCACAGAGTTGGAAAGATGGAGAAGATAAAAACAGACATGTCCATGAATTCAAATACAAATAGTTTTGTGATTAAACTGTTGATTTGTAATTCACTTTCAAATCAAGCAATAATCGCTACAAAACCTGCCCCTTATTTTCCCTTTTCATTGTGATGAATGACTGAAGATGTTCAATTGTTAGTTATAGTTTTGTTTATAGTCAGTTGTTTATCCATCAGTCTAAAACAGTAAGCGTTGCAACAGTCCCTCATGCTTTGTTACCTGTAGGCCCAGTTCTAACTTCAGTTGGTCACACAGGTCTTCCTACACAAACTTTAGCTGAAAAATTAAAATGTTTTTATCTGCTGTCATCCAGCAGGGGGTTAAATTTTAAAATTTCTTTTCTTGATCCCATAGATGTTTTCTGTTTTCCTGGAAGAAGTGATTGCCTTGGGTGAATCTTAACTTTGTGAATAGTGGTGTTAACGATGTTTCAGCTAAGAAGAAGACCAGAGCGGAGCAGTGCAGTCTGTCTGAATATCGGATTTAAAAGGTGACTCGAAAACAGGTTGAAAAAACATTCTGACTATTCCCTAAGGTTTGCATGAATAACGTTATGTGATCACATTACGGAGAAACCTAAGAATCCTGGAGTCACAAATGGACCTACATTAGTTTTAATTTGTGAAATCAGCCATGGGTTACATGGGAGCGTCAAAACACCCTTTTTTGGTGTTGGTGTTTGAATTGGGGTCAGTGGCCATGGTATAAGCATAAGGACACACTCAAAGGTATCCTCATTAGGAAAATATCATGACATAAGGCTAAGACTAAGGTTGTGTTGTTTTCATCAATTGTGCACTGCCAAAGATGAAACAGCAGTGTTGCATTAAACAACTTTCTCATCGTTCTGACAGTCCATTGTGGTGTTAAGCCATGACTCTCATCCTTATAAAGTGGTACTCTAGGGTGTATTTTAACATTGTTTTAATCATATACTCACTTTTTTTTTTTACCTCAACAAACATGGCTTGATTCACCAGAGCTCTAAATCTCCTGGTGTCTGATGAATCTTTAAATATTTAAATTTTTAATGTGTCAGACTTAAGTCTGAAATCTGTAAATCAATAAAAAACTAGACTGGACTCACATCACTGACACCCTCGTCAGGAAGGCAGAGCAGACGGTTTTCCTGAGGAGAATTGGATCCCTCAGTGTGTGTGTAAAAGGCTCCAATAGATCTTTCACCCATTTGTAGTAACGAGTGCACTGTTCTTTGCTGTGGTGTGTTGGGGTGGTGGCAGTCAGTGGTGGAGAGGAGGATGAAATACAAAATCAAAGCCATTGATAATCTCTCTATTTTTGTATATATACTGGGCATGTTGACTTGTTCGCTATTAATCACACTGCTGTCACTTTACCTCGTGAATTTGTCTTTAGTTGCTCTTGTAAAGTTTCTTGTTTACTTCTACTGATACTCTTTCTACTTATGTGTAGTTATTTCTGCCTTTGTGCTTCTGCAACAAACAAATTTCCCCTCCGTGGATCAATAAAGGCTTATCTTATCTTGTCTTGACTTAATGTCCTGTAAGTGGTAGTGGTGTTGTAGTGTAATTCTTTTAACCATTGCTAGTGGGTCAGATTTTTTCTCAGTGGAGTCTTTGCTTCCTCCATCGTGGTCTCCTCAAAAGATTGTGCCATATTTAGCATGTTCTGGCAAAAGGGAAAATATGGGGCATCCTATTTGGCCGAGATGCCACAATCTACAACAGATAAAACGAGTATTTCTTCAGGTCAGTTTGAACTTTTTGAGATGTTTTCTTCCCAGGCTTTTACGTGTCCACTGCCTGAATTAAACTTGGTTACCGTTGTCTCTTAGTTCCTCTCTATTAAATGAGCCAGGACTGATCAGTTTAATAATTAGCAAGCAGCGATTACAGTGTTCTCCTCTGTATTCATATCTTATGTCATCTACATCAAACATGAAATCACAGGGCAGACCTCTATATTCCAGAGATGAGAGAGATGTAGTGATAAAAAAAAATGAGACAGACAAAGAGAAGGAGAGAGAGAGAGAGAGACAGAGGAATAGGGACGCCAAAAGGGAGAGACATGAGGGAAGCAGACATGAGGTAGAAGAGAGGCGGGAGGCTGACAATATAAATCACATCTCTGTGTTTCTCCACTACTGTCCTACTGTGTGCTTTAGGACAAAATAGGATTATTGACAGTCTTTCTTCCTTCCTAGGTTCTTTCATTTCTTGGAAGAAGTTAACAGAACATTGAGACGTGGCTAGTTAATCGTGTAGTTTGTAGATCAACCCAAATGAGCGCCATATTTAAATGCACGAAACCTTTTCTTTGTTGAAACAATGTGTTTAGCAGCTATGTAAGACAACACAGGAATCATCGTATGTTCTCATTTCTTTTTTTCTGTTCATCTTGCATTCTGTGCATCCAATCCTGGAAGTGACAGGTCAGCTGTTACACCAGGTTCAAAGCTAATATGAGGCCAGGATGTTTTTATTGAGGATTTTGTGTGATATCTCCTGTTGTTAAAGAATAATTTATATTTAGTCTTTTTGCACAGACTGTATTTTACTAAAGTGTTGTGTTGCGTTTGGAAATGGAAATCTCCAAACATGCAGCTCTAACGTGCGGTAGATATGCAAGAGAGGTGAAGATAATTAATGTCCGTCTGAAGTGTCCGTAATATAACCACTTCAGTTTTACTCATGAATATAACATGCAGAGAGAGAGATGGACAGTCAAGCAAAAGAGACCTAATTCCCCAGTTAAGAGGGTGCACTCTCTCTCTCTGTGTATGTGTGTGTGTGTGATGATAATCCTACTTTACTTTTTGAAATTGAGAATTTTAAGTGAAGCTTAGGACGTATTATAGATTTAGATGGATGTAAAGGGGATTTAGCATCAGAAGACATTTGCTGGTTTATGACACCCCCCCCTCATCCTCCCTACATCAGAGGAGCAGTAATGGTGGTGATATTGGTTGCTCTTTTGTTCAGCCTGTCATCATGTTCTGAAGCAATGAGCAGCACATCCTTAGCCTGTCCAGCCCTCATTAATCTTATTAAGACCAATGGGAACACAGACTAATATGACCTGATTAGCCGTCTTCTGGCCGCCTGGCTGATTCACCTACATGCACCTGTTCACATCCACATCTCGCCGAGTCTGAGCATACAAAGATATCCACAAAATTATATTCATGCATGAACAAAGCTGGCAAATATCAAGCTAACTACAACTCACTGCTAGACCATCAGAGCTGTTTTGTTTGTCATGTGTGGAGTTATCACTCTCATATCTGCAGCTGATTATGACATATTGAGTCATTAGCCACCAATGTTACCTGACTGGAAGAAAATCTCAGAGGGTCTTTTTTGCACTTATCAATTACCATGTCTGATCAGTCTCTAAAGTTATGAATATATGGCTTTTTTCTAACACTTGCTAACAGCATGACTCAAGAGATGGTAATGTCAGTCTGTCAGTCTCATTGTTCCACCACTTTGGCCCTGACTGAAATGTTGGCTAATTTTTTTTTCAAGGCTGTTATTTGTCATTATACAATGCAAGACTGCACAATATGCTTCAGTGAAACTCATGTAATTACAAGCTCACAGAGCAATTAGCATGACCCTTATAATATTAGTGATTTGAATTATAGTGCAAATGTAAAGATTTAAATACTGAGGATGTGAGTGGGTTGGTGAAGATTCTTCATAATCCTACTTGGTCTGATCTGAATGTTCCTCTGGTCATAACTATGTCAGTCAGTTGATGGTGTAGTGTGAATACACACTACAGCACGCATGTTGTTTGCTGACCAATGTGGATGAATACAACTAATCTTCTTAAAAAAAAATAGGCTCTTACAAAAAGTGACTTCCTGTTTATATCACACGACCCAGGCTGACATCATTGCATGGGATGGGATGGGATGCTACAGTACCTGATGGGTGGGGTGGTGGATGACCAGGGTTAGACAGAATGCCTAAACACACACACACACACACACTGACCTGAGCCACGTGGCATTGAATGTTGTGTCAGCTCATGTTATTGTCACTAAGGGTAGTGACATCGAGTGAACCTGCATATGCTCTGTGTGTGTGTGAGATAGAGAGAGCTGCTCCCAGCTGATCTATTTGGCAGGTCAGGCATGATGGTGGTGGCTGTCCAGCTCCTGTCTCTGATCAATTTAAGCACACACATGCGCATGCACAGACACATACTGTATATACACATATACAGAGTTTGAAGGAGGGGGGAGGGGGGATACAGTTGAAAATCCCTAAACAAATCAGTTGTATACAGTACTGAAATCAACTTGTGCATAAAGAACCAGATGGAGAAGAAAATGCATGTCTGTTAGTACCGCAGCCATCTGTAGAACATCACTCTTTTATTGTACACCTATTATACAGTTAGCACCTCTGCCCCGCCACGTCCCATCAATCATTCTCCCACTCTGAGGATATCTCAGTCCTGACAGATTATTTGTACCCTCAGGTTATTAGGTGACTTGATTTGCGGCACTTACTAAGTGAATTAGAGTCGTTCCCTGACAGGAAGACTTTACTCATCAAAACATCAAAATAATTAATAATGGAAACACTAATTGTTCTGCATGACATTGACCAACAAGTGAAATCAGCATTTTAAGTTGCAATAAATGTTGTAAATGTTCTAGTTTCAGTTTGTGTTTCCATCATGCATTTTTGAATAATCATTTTTAAATCAAATATTTAAGTTGACAATACTCAAAACACGTCTCATTCACGAATCAACACACAATGTACAGTTATTAAAATTCCTATTTAACATTACATAAAAGAAATAAAACACATGAAGTTTTAATGTAAAGTTTCCATCCTAAAGAAACTTACTATGAAGAAGAAACATACTATTTTAAGTCATTTCTACTCAGTGGTAGCATCAGCGGTTAATAATAAAGTTAAGAGATTTTATGCTACGCCAAGGACAAAAATTTGAACTATTCCTTAAATATAGCAATAAATTCTCAGACCTACAGTTGACAGCAAAACAAGGAGATGTTCAAAGGATTAACATTGTCGAGTCTACCTAAATATGACAAAAGGAGTAGTTGTCAGCTGTTTGCCAACATCATAGGTAATTGTATTGTTTTGTGTCATGGGTGGGGTTTCTTCTTTTTTTCTATAGACTAAAGGTGTTCTTCTTCTATGGACACATATTGAAACATTTTAATGCATTTTGTATATGCTGTAACCTTTATTTTTTAAATCCCAACAGAATTGAAAAACTAGTCCTAATGAGACAGATAAAATCAGATTCACATAATTAATTAGATGGTCATGTTTTGTAGGACAGTGCAAAAAAAAAAAAAAAAACTTGTCAGTATAACTGCAGAGATTCACACAACATAATGTGACAGAGTACAGGCAAGTCATCACTGCTGCTACCAGTTTATCTTACTGAAGAATACAGTAATAGATTCAATGTAGTGTGTGCAATTCAGTGATCATACATACACCTGTAATATAATGCAATCTGACTCACTAACCATGCAATACCTTTGTCGGGTATAATTTTATGTTGGGAAGGAAAAAGTTCAAAATGTATTTTGTCTTTTAGAATAGATTGGTTTTACAAAATCCAAAACAAGCCTATGGAGTCATTTGGTGTTCTTTCTCCCTTTTTAGCCCAAACTCCCTGTTTATATTTAGATAGATTTCTGAGTTCAGCTTGGGTTCACAAACCGATTATCAGTGAGTTGTTGGACGATGAGCTGCCATTTTAAGCTTCCTCTTTCTTTGTGTGTCCTTAATCCATCCTTTACACTGATAGTCTCTCCTTTAGTCTGTCTCTTCTCTATGTGTCCCTATCGCTTTCTTTTTTTTCTTCTCCTTTATACTCCCCTGTCATTCCCTCTCTTCAGTTTGTCTATCTCTTGTTTTTTTTTTCCTTTTTCTTTTTCTAATCCTCTTCTCCTGTTTGTCTCTCTCCCCTGCTGTGGTCTGGGTACCTAAATCCTTTCCTTCATTAAATGATAGTTTCAGTTTTCCAAGATAAAAACCCAAAGGATAATATTATAATGGATAACAACATTTCAGCCTTTACATTTAGCCAGTTTTGTGTGTTTTTATATATAATCAACCTAAATGTAGTGAAATTATTGTAATTTAATAAATAAAATCACACTGAAAGAATAGTAGTTTATAGCTTCTATGAGGTTTAACATATATGTAACATTTACGTGATAATAATTTTGTCTAATAATGATATTGTATAATAATAATAATACCAACTCCATTAATCATTTGTTCTTGCTGAAGGACACTTAATGAAGAACAACGTCAAATGTAGGAAAGGTTCATGTTGTCTTTGACCTTGATCATCTATTGTACAGCTCAATCTCAAATTGTGGTTTAGCCAGGCTAATAGGTCAATCATTAAAGCCATTGTAATAGAGAGGATAAGGCTAACGGGCCTGTGGTAGAAACCTAAATGTCTTCATTTTCACAGCACAACTCTGTCTCTGAGTGTTTTTAACCCAAACCAAACGGACAGTTATTGACACCTCCTGACTCAAAACATGCTCCACAGTCTCCATCACTATCTGAAAACATCATCTAGGACATTTTGTTTGTCCTCTGTTACAGAGACTGTGAGCTCTCTTGGCTTCAGCAACCACAATTTCTTGTCCAGCTCCCAAAACAGGGGATTTAGGAGCTTACAGAATACACTGCTCCTCCTTAAATCAATTAAGCCGCATCGTTTTTGTCTCTGCTTTGTATGCCTGGGTGCCGTGGTTAGTAAACACATCTTAAAGACATGGAGGGTAAAGTTTAAAGGAAAGGAGGACACATTCACTTAGTCCTCTTGCCTTCACTACAAACATCCTGTAGAAAAACAGGGACGAGCATAACGCAAAAACTGTGACGCAATGCCCAAGAGAAAAAAAAAGTACTGTAAACTGTAAGAAAAATGACTATATTTTTAAATTCAAGCAAAGTGTGAACTGACAAAACCTACAACTGACAATCTCTGTTGTTCACATTTTCTCCATGCTGCTCAGATTTAAAGGCATTTTCTTTTCAATATTTATAATGAATTATTTTGAAAATGTTCGAGTTAAAGGACTGAGTGTTCACTGGAGTCCATCGGTGATCAGCTGTTTATCTGACCCGGTATGCTGCACCAGAGGCAGTCGTCTTGAGTATCCCAACTTCAAGTTTCGTTCTCTACCCACACATGAAACAAGCCTGATTTCCATGGCAACGTGATCCCTACCACAGCTGTACTACAAGCACAGAAGGAGATTATAATGCACAAGTGTAGTGTTATTCACTGAAAACAAGAACCACTGGACACAATAACAAGTTTTATTTATTCTTTTGGGAAGTAGTTTACGTAAATCAAAACCAAACTGAACACAAACAGCTCTATGACTCTTTAGCATGCCAGTGTAGCCGGTTTATTTCCGAGCATCCACCTCAGTTCTAACAGGACAAAGGGTTGTCTTAATTTTGCACACAGAAAGAGCTTCAGCACTGCGTCACCTCTTACTTTCACACTCTTGCACTCACTTACTATCCAGGAATCCCCTTTGGATGTGAAAAATAAATGGGATTTAATATTTCTTACGCAACACTGTGCCATGTGCGTTACATCTATCACGGGGTATGTAATTGGTCAGAGGGCAACTACTACCTTTCTGCCCATATTCATTAAATCCACTCCTGCACTCTGCAGGGAGGAGGGGAGGGGAAATTACATGAGCAATGCATGTCTCCTCATATAATACTGTCATATTAGTTTTCTGAACTGTGTACTTACATGCAAGATGAGTTTCTTATGGGTCTCTCTTTATTTTGCTGGATTAGAGAAATTATTAAAAAAGTGTTTAGAATAGAGCTGGTCATGTTGTCCAAGTTAGATTTACCTGCAAGGACAATTAAAAAAAAATTACAAATATTATAAAAGTTGGTTATGGTGATGGTTAAAACCAAAATATCCCAGGCGGAGCTACAGACAGTGATTACAGCTCTCCCTGCAGCAGCGTCACACTAAGGCAGTAATCCAGTCCTCTCGCTGGAAAGCTTTTAATGTGAAGCAGCTGCAGGAAGGGTTTTGTTTTCATTCACAACATTGCACATATGCACCTTCCCTCTGAAATCTACTGCATCTACTTGTTCTGGCAGTGTTGTGTCTACATGATTCATTATGTCATAGACTTTATTTTTCATTTAAGTTTAGGTGGTTAAAATACTGTTTGTATGTATCTCTGTATCATGCAGTGCCTTTTTAAAACACAGAATAAGCATCTTGATCCAACCAGCTTCCTCTAACTATTTAACAATCATTTGCAAATTGATGTATAAAAGGCAATTTGCTATTTCTTCTGCTATTTCTATTTCTTGTGTTAAAAGTAAATAAATGAATGGATTTGACTGAGCTTCACAAGGACAGATACACACATGCGCATACACTCTTTGTCAGCTGTTTACGAAGAAGAGGAGCGGACATTTCAGACCTATGTAAACAAGAGGGGGATGGAGCAAGAATGTTAGATTGGATGGAGGCAGGTGTGTTCATGTGTGCTTCAAAGCCTCTTATCAGTGTGAAACAGCTCTGAGTCATGGTGCTTATTGACCTTAACAGGTCATCACCCAGCTTCTGTAATGGCACACTACTCAGCTTACACCAGTTAACAATTAGGGGCCTAACAAAGACACAGCCATTGTAAAATAAATCAATATTTACAGCTGAGCAGCTGAGTTTTTTACCTGAAGTGTATATATATATATATATATATATATATATATATATATATATATATATATATATATATATATGTGTGTGTGTGTGTGTGTGTGTGTGTGTGTGTGTGTGTATGTATGTATGTATATATATTGTTAGTATTATATAGTTTCTATCTATCCATCCATCCATCCATGTTAACTGTGATGGTTTATACAACTAAAGTAAGATGAAAGACACCGCAAATTGATCTTTATACTTCCGGAAATAAAGGAAAGCCACTGGATACCTAAAAAGAAGAACAAGTCAAACAGTCACATAGTTTTGGAAAAACATAATGGCTTGAATAATGGCTGCTGTATAAGTACACGTCCTAACTGTGGCTGTGTCTACGTCGCCATTGCCAGAAGCGTTTATAATCCCTGTGTGGAACTGTCTGTCTAGTTGGCTTGCTGCCTTTCAGGAGGAGTACTACTGCAGGTCTCTCTGCCCGCATGAGGGGGTGTGAAGTCTGAGGGCCCGTGTTACTGTTGTCGTCAGTGTCTTTCACTGCGCATGAATGTGTTTGTGTGAGTCTTTGTGTGCGCTGTCCGTATGCACTTTGTGTGTTTGTGTCTTTTAAATCAACAAGAGAAATGCTTAGCTTAATGGGCCTTAAAACCTGCCGACTCACTAACCTTTTGCATCGAGGGAGACAGACAGAGAGACGTACACAGAGAAAGAGAGAGAGTTGGTGTGTGGGAGAGACAGAGAAAAGGGAGAGAAGAGTGAGATACGTAGGAGAGTGAAAGGTGTTTCTGTAAGAGAGAAAAAAAGTGGAGGTGAGAAAGTGAAGAAATGTGTAAGCACAATAAATAGATTTGTGTGGAAATGTCCAAATTCATGGACCTGTTTCCATTACCAGACACATTGTTACCATGGAAACATGCTGATGATGCAGCAGGATATACAGTTGGAGTTTTTATCTCTAGAATGATGTTTTTTGTGCTCCTGAAATATATTTTTATTCAACACCTTTGTTGCTTGTCGTCATTGCTTTGGTGATTCTGCACGCCATTTCCCTGCGATCACCTGCCAATCAAATAGTAAGTAACTACACCAACATCTTTTACCTTGGATTTTCTTATGATGACTTTCTTTGCGCATTCATCCACGGAGAGCATCATTGCTCATGTGAAGTACCCAGTTGTGTTTTTAATTCTAAACTACTAATATAAAATGCATAATTTCCTGTACCATGTTTATGAGGGTCACAGGGATGTATCATAATATGGTCCAGTGTGTAAGGGCTACAATTTCATACAGATCCTCTCCACCCACAGTCCTCTATAAAAAGTCACAGCCACAATTGTTTGAAGTTCTTGTTTGAGGTTTGAATGTTTTTTTTTGTAAACGTTACAGTATGACTGTGGAACTTGTTCAGAAAATAAGGAACCATGTATATTTTTAAATCATGATATGTTTTGTGTCCTTCCATCATCTTTAAAAAACTATACCCTCTGACTTTAAATCATATCTTAAAGTAGAAGACATGCAGTATGCCACTGTGTTTAACCACAGAATATGTTTACTTGCATATAGACAAAGACAAGGGTTTCAGTATAAGACATGGCGGATTACTGTTTTACACTGTTTGTAGCACACTGTTTTCGCTATTTTATTTTAAATCAAGTTCCAGTCAACATGTCCACTGCAGATGATGAGCAAATCAAATCTTTGCTTGCATGTCTTGAAAACCCAGCCATGCTTAAGTGTTTGTGTTGAGCCTTGAATTTACGGTGAGTCAGCAGGAATCATGAGGCTGTGGATCTGATCTGAAGTCAAGTAGTCTTTTCTGCTTGCTTTGACAAAAAAGAAACAGTTGCAATGTCAACTTTTGTGGTAACCATGAAAATGTCCTCTTTATTGTTGTGCCTTATACCTGATTGCCTCACTGCTTCTTACTTTGGCATCTCCCGTCCACATTGTTCAACCTGCAGTGAATTTCTTTGGTAAAGTTTAGGTAAACTTGGATTAATATACTTTTTTTTTCTCTTTCTTTTATTTCTCCCTCTCTCCCTTCCTTCTAATCTTCCTTCCTTCCTTTCTTCATTCCCCTCTATACAGGAAACAGTAGAATATGCCTTCCTGATCATTTTCACTATAGAGACATTTCTGAAGATTATTGCCTACGGCCTTGTCATGCACCAAAACTCCTACGTCAGAAACGGCTGGAACATGCTGGACTTTGTCATAGTCATAGTGGGGTGAGTTCATAGGTAGCGCATAATATGTCCGCATAAACACACACAGTCAAAGGTGTAAATACCCGGCGCCCTATTGAGAGTGATGGTTTATCAGTGGACCACCTGGCCCCAGTAGGACTTCAATGTAAACTGTGATGAAGTGTGAAAAACTAAAGGTAAATACGCACAGACATAAAGGACACACACATAGAGCATGTTCATAAGCACACACAGGTGCATGTACACAGAGACAAATACAAAGAGTACACATGGCTTTTTTTCTTTGCTTTCTGTGTTTTTTTTGCTTTGTTTCTTTTTCATGAAGTCTCTGTTCTTTCTCCCTCTTTCTCCTTCTGTCTCAAACCTCTGTCTCCCTCTCCCTTTACTCCTCCTCCTGCCCTTTCCTTCTCTCCTCTCCAGGTTGTTCAGTGTGGTTCTGGAGATGATAACCAAAGATGCTGACTCTGGCGGCCAGTCTGGAGGCAAACCTGGGGGGTTTGATGTCAAAGCCCTCCGAGCCTTCCGAGTACTACGACCCCTTCGCCTTGTCTCTGGAGTTCCCAGTGAGTTAACATGGAGCTTTATCATCCTGGATAGAAAAGCTTTATCACAGGATGAAAGTGGTCACTCAGGACAACTTTGTGATTATGTGCAGTGATCCTTCCATCTAGGGGCACATATGGACCCAAAGCATGCTAGCAAAAGCCCCCCAGGATAGGGCCTCCTACAGTCCATGACCAACAATGAACCCTCTTTAAAGTCACTTTATTATGTTTGTCTTGCCATCTTGGAAGCATCTGCATTTGTTATTTGCTTCTTCACTCATTTATTCAGGTGTTTCCTTCCTGTCACTGAGTGTGTGTAGGTGTGTGTCTCTCGCTATCTCTCTCTATCTCTTATATATATATATATATATATATATATATATATATATATATATATATATATATATATATATATATATATATATATTATATATATATATATATATATATATATATGGGTTCTACAATGTATATGTATGTGATTGTATTATAGTGATTTCTGGCTCTAAAGACACATTTGACACATTTATTATAACATCAACAGTAAAATGTATTTTCCTAAAATTGGATAGGACAGCATCATAGAATAAAGAGCAGAGTAAAAGTCCAAATATTTTTATACATTTATAATTATTAACATTACCATAAAAATGTAAAGATTAAAAGGAAAGAAAACATTACCGTAGTCCCTATTGTTCTAGTTCCTTTATCACTTGGGAAATACTGATTCCTTCACTTGTTCTTATTTTCAGCACACATCTGACCTTACATGAAGTTGCCCTAACGTGTCTGCAATCTTTGAGTTGCTATGGCAACTTATCATTTTCTGGTCTCAGGGAGGAAAGGACCTCTGGGAAAGATGTAGTTGACCTGGGCTGAAATGACATTTTCAGTTCTATTCTCATTTAACATTTGTTCTTGTTGGACAGTATTTGCAATGTAATTAAAGTGTGATATTTCAGCTTGTTTGCTGATGCCCTAGAGGCCAGTTTGTTGGATTCCATGTCTATTCATTGGTATCATGAGTCTTTGAGAGATATAGATAATGCTATTATGAAACTGATGGAGTGGACAAATTGCATGTGTTTCTATCGGTGTGCATTTGTCTGTTTGCTTTTCTGCTTTGCTTGTATGTGTGTAAACTTAGACTATACAGTATACACAGAGGGTTGTCCAAGTGCCAGGTTTTGGACTATTGATTAGATAAATTAAGCAATTAAGTGACATTACCTTGGATTTCAGAAAATTCTGTGAATTGTTTTTTAATTTTTTTTAATACTATTTCTGACATTGTATGTATGTATATCTCTGTATGTGTGTGTTCTCTGACCTTGTCTTCTGTGTATGTGTGCAGGTTTACAGGTGGTTTTAAACTCCATTATTAAAGCCATGGTTCCCCTGCTTCACATCGCTCTGCTGGTCCTCTTCGTCATCATCATCTACGCCATCATCGGCCTGGAGCTTTTCATTGGCAAAATGCATGCGACATGCTACGTGATACAGACAGGTATGGTGGTTTTATTTTATTTATTTTATTTTTAATTTCTGCTATTTAATATTGGTCACATTCGCAATATTGGTCACATTCGCTTGAGTCCTGCTGTTTGCCCGGAGACTTCCTTGTAAAATATCCTGCTGTTCATTTTGAGGGTAATTTTATTTACCATGTAAACCATTTTTAAATTGCATCACACATCAAACTAACAGTCTGAGCAGGGTATACATCTCATCATAAGACAGATACAGGATTTAATCCCTGAGAATGAATGGACACATGTACCTTGTATGTGAATCGTGACAAGCTGCTGAAAACAGGGCAGAACAACAGATGGTGGATTAAATCCAGTGATTAAATGACTAATATCTGCCTATTATGTAAACAGGCTTGACCTTTACTCTAGGATTGCTTCCAGCATGGCAGAATTATTCAAGAAGTAAAGATAAACTGATGGATTGTCATTAACATGGGATATGTACATACAGTATATTAATACATTCACAGTTATATTTGAAAATGGCTGATAGACATGAGTATGTATGTATAGACACTGTATGACAGCAGTTTTCATAGAGTGCCACTCACTCTGGTTCCCTCTCATGCACCTTTCACTTAATATCCTCTTTCCCTTTCCTGCTTTGATCTGTTTGCATGTGGATGTCAGGAGAAGCATTGTAAACTTAAGTCCAGAGGTCATGACAGTGCAAGATGGAAGCTCTCTTTAATCTCCTCTCGCTTTATCTGTGTGTGTGTGCGGGGGGGTTCATGAGTATATAGCAAAGCAAAAGTAGATGGGTGAATTTTTGTGTGTGTCTGCATTTGTATTGTGGATATTTTAGAAAGGAAGGAAAGTTTATGTCATGGGTTCATTTAATGTACATATGTGTGTTTGTGTGTTTTGGCGGGGGGGGGGTTGTATTTATTGTGTCTGTGTATAGTTTGCTACAATGGTTACATAATTGTCGCATGATGACAGAACATCTCGTAATAATGTGTAACTTTGAGGACCGTGTCAAGGGATAATCTCTATGTGCTGATCTCTACTTGCTTGGTTCCATAGCTTAAATAACTGTGTATGATTTATCTTGAGTAATTATAGTAATTATAGTAATAATAATGATCATAATGGGTAGTAATTGAAATGCAGTAATCAAATACAGGCTAAATGAGAGAGAAGAAAAACAAAATTATGACAAAATACATATTATGACAAAAGAATACACATTCTCACAAAATAATATATTAGAGTAATAGGAGGCAAAGACAAGGTATATAACAAATGATAGACGAGCATGATTAAGACCAGTGTTAAAATGGCAGTGGTGTAACATGTACTATAAGAGGTGAACATAAATAAAAACAAAGCAGAAAGACATTTAATGAAAAATCTGAGGTGAGATTCATAAAAAGGTGTCATTTTAAATGAAATGCTGTAGCAAAGAAGTGGCATCATTGCAGCAGGACCACTCTCTGCCTCAGACAGCCAAATGACCTGAACTGATGGAGCTGTGGAGTCTCTGAAGACAGCCGGGGGTCAGATGTTCACTAATAGCTACGCCATGTGAATCCTTATATATAACAGAGACTAAAAGAATTATTCTAAACCAAATGGAAAACCAAAGCCAAGGTGCTGAAAAAAATAGGAAATTGTTACTACAGTCTTTGCATAAGTAAAGAAGAGGGGTTTTGTCATGTCAGTGTTGACTACCCAGCTTTCTACAATGGAATCAATTACTTCTACATGATATCATACTTAATACGGTGCACTTGTGAAGTTACTTTCCCAATCTTTGAGCCATGGGGATATTAGTGTCAATGGTTTTAATTCAGTTTGAACTTTTTGTCAGTATGTAGATCAGTACATTCATCTGTCTTATTCTGTGCCCCCAGGTGCCCTTGCGGAAGAAGAGCCCACGCCGTGTGCGGTGTCAGGGCACGGCCGTCACTGCCTGCTCAATGGCACAGTTTGCAGAGAGGGCTGGCAAGGCCCCAACAATGGCATCACTAACTTTGACAATTTTATGTTTGCCATGCTTACTGTATTCCAGTGCATCACGATGGAGGGCTGGACCGACGTTCTCTACTGGGTAATCTGCTACTCTGAATTAAGATTACTCCGATCAAGCCCTAATGGAGCACCATCGTTTTGGTCTATGAGTCCATATTTCTCACTCCTGAGACTTTAGATTTTGACAGAAAATGTGTCTGGGAAATCTTGACAAAACTGTGAAATGATCCATGTCATCTTGGGTATTTTTCTTAAGCCCACAGATGAATTGTCAAGACTGCCCCATAAAGAATTGCCACCTTTGCTAGAAAGAACTTTAAAATGTTTTAGATTATGAAACACATTTTATTTAGTATGTTTTGTAATAAGTGACAAACAAAATCTCAAACGATATGGTTTCTCCTGCAAATTGAAGCAACGTGAATTATTTATTACAAAGAAGTCCTCGTTGAGAGCTGTAGCCTGAGCCTGAACCGTCACCCTTATTTAAGCTGATAACAACAAGTATTTTAAAAGTGAAGAAAAAAAAGAAAAAGCCAGGCTCACTTCAAAACCCTCAGCTTCTCATTAGCAGAAATCACCAACAGCTTTTAATTATCCAAAACACTCGGCATTCAAGCTCATCTCAGAATGAGTTTTCATCACAATCCACCCACATCCTTTTATTGATAGAGACCCTCGTCTATGAAATAATGAACCTCTCTCCCTCCTTCTCTTTCTCGGCCGTCCTCTCTGCCTTTCTCTCCCCCTCACACACTCTTTACTTCTCTTATGCATGTATGTGTTACCATGGCAATCCCATGCTAATACTTCTGTCAAAATGGCGAAGGAAGGAGACTAACGGAGAGATGGATGGATAAAATCTGACCTCTGATTCCTGTGGAAATCGATTAAGTATGGCCACATTGTGGGTGGCTATGTGTTGTGCTGTGGCTGGAGGCAGACTCAGGACTTGTGTTGTCTTTGCCATGCCAGCTGGTGTGGAGGCCTCTTTCTGGGGAATTGAGTTCTTAAGTAGAATTACGCACATGCATACAGTGTGAAGGAAAGGGTTAAGTGTGTTGAGATTATTCAGACTGTAAAAAAACAGTTGTTTGGTTATAAATGGACAAACTACAACTATCAGTTCTTAGTGTCTCTTTTACAAATGGCTCCACTGAAAGGCACGTTGGCTGTGTTGTGCGGTCATTTGCCACAGCCACATTACCAATACATATACCTCATCCTGTAATACCTCCTCCACTCGTCATTAACCCGGTTGTCTCTCACATGGTGCCCTCTGGTGGTCACAGTTCATAGCCTTTGAATTACCCTAAGTCATTTAATTTTATTCAAAATCTTTTATTTTATTTGTAGTGACACACTTGGGCTTGCGCTCCAGAAATTATAAGCTCACGAGAACTTGCACAATTACACTAACATCAGTAAAAATAACTACACTTTCAAAAGTGTGATTTTTCAAACTGTGCCTGGAATTAACTGTAAATATTGAGAGTATTCAGGAGTGCTAAATGCTGTTTTTCTTCCACTCCTCAGTTCCTAGATGATAATATGTGTGGAATCTGTGTATAAAAGTGAAGGTCTGTATAAGTGTGTTTTACTGACAGAAGCTGTGAAAAATGGCAGGCACCCATCATCTCACCCATTAGCAAGTCATTAATAGCTGAACAGCGGCAGCACAAAGCTAGATGTCAAACCAAACCTTTGGTCGAATTACATCACAGACTAAATTACACTGAACTAGTTACGGAATAGATCGTCTTTTTTTCCTCTTTTCTTTTTCTGTCCTGTAATTTTAATGAGTTACGAGTCTCTTTGGGTTTCCTCGGGTAAAACATTTCAATTCAAATGAAAAATCACTATAAAAATAAGAAAATGATTATGAAACACACAACATTACAGAAACAAAACATTAATGATCTATAAACCAGGTCTAATATGCGTAATCATCTTTCCTCCCTCTCTGCTTGTGTTTCTATTTAGATGAATGATGCAATGGGCTTTGAGCTGCCATGGGTCTACTTTGTCAGTCTTGTCATCTTTGGATCCTTCTTTGTTCTCAACTTGGTTTTGGGTGTGTTGAGCGGGTAGGTTTTGAGTCTGAATGTGTTTACTTTATGCTGTTTTTTGCCAATATGATGTCCATTTTTTATTTTCTGATGATTGAATGATTAAATACGTTTTACTTACTCAATATAAGAAACCATATGAATGTGAACAGGGTAAGCAGGTTTAGAGTGCAGTGCAGTATTATTTGACTGTCACCACGCTATGTTCTGTCCAGAGAGTTTTCCAAAGAGCGAGAAAAGGCCAAGGCTCGGGGAGATTTCCAGAAGCTACGTGAGAAGCAGCAATTAGAGGAAGACCTAAAGGGCTACCTGGACTGGATCACCCAGGCCGAGGACATCGACCCCGAGAATGAGGAGGAGGGAGACGAGGAGGGCAAGCGAAACCGTGAGTTAGCTGGATTTGTGTCTCTGTTCCTTGATACCGAAATAAAGAATGCAGAACTGGGAGTTACAGAATCTTAAGATTCCTTTAAATAACGCTGCACGCCTCTTTAGCCCATGAATAATGAAAGGAAGCAGGCGACGAGGGCTAACCATTACTCGTGTATGTTATTCCTCTCTGACAAGCTCACGGACAATTTGCCTTTAATGTATCATGAAAGAAACGTTTTATTCGTCTGGAACAAATTGCCCTGGTCGACTGACTCTTTCAAGCCCATGAAGAGTGACCAGTCTGCTCCGCTGACATACTGACGGGTCACAGTTACAAACTGCATTCTGACAAACAATCACATCCGGTACGAAGGCACCGTGTCGCACGTTGCCTGTAATACAGTGAAATACTGCTCCTCCATTATGTGTTTTTTTCCTGCATTAGTGTTACAGATTGTCTAAAAAAAAAACTGTCCTTGGCGTGGTGCAAGAGTGCTGTGAAGTAAGTGAGTGAAAACTGTGACTTCAGCCATGGAGGCGACTTCAGAATTAAGACTAAGAACGTGGCCTACAGCAGTGTTATGATTTTTGGTCTTTTCTATGGCGTGGCCTTCTGTGTGCTGGTCACCATG
This sequence comes from Scortum barcoo, assembly GCA_023238725.1. Lineage (NCBI taxonomy): Eukaryota > Metazoa > Chordata > Actinopteri > Centrarchiformes > Terapontidae > Scortum > Scortum barcoo. The sequence goes on along the minus strand of CM041549.1, from coordinate 9,776,353 downwards.
ACAACACGGTGGTGGTAGATGCGGTGCATGTTTGGTTGGGTGTGTAAATGCAGTGTGTGTGTGTGTGTGTGTGTGTGCATATGAGAGAGATCATTTTGCTTATTCTGGTCTGGAGGAGGCTTATTGTGGGAACAGGATGTTTCCACCCTGCATGGTTTTCCAGACTCCATTCACACATATATTTCTTTATTCTGTATTCAACAATTAAAGGGGTCTTCTCGCGCTCATATCAGCAGAGATATAATAGTAATAGATGTAGAATAGAGGACCACAGTATCTATCGGGCCTGAAAATAGAAATGTTGTACCATATATATGTTGTGTATTTTAGCCTCACTCTTCGCTTCTCAGGGCATTTTTTTATGCTGAGAAAAAAAACGTTCTCACAAACTGAAAAGAATGAAAGAATATGAACTGAAATACATTACAGCTTAATCCATAAAATTAACTAACATTAACATTAAGTGCTTATAGCAACATAAGAATATAAACATAAAAAGCAACATTGGCAAAGTTGATATTAATTACTGTTAATTGCAACTGGAACTAGCTGAATCAAATGAATGGAAGAATATTTATATACAAAAAATATATGATTTAATTTAGCATTTACCTTCACATTATACCTTTGGATAGCTTGTATTTGCTTGTAGTCATTAACTGCGACTGCCTTTCAGTTTCACTGTGCAAACACGAGGAGTGCAGCACACATGGTGTAATGCTGTACACATAATGACAGACTAAAATGTTCATATTTCCTGTGACCCATCACTTACTTGATTATCAAAACTTCCTTGATATGAAAGACAGAGAAAATAATGAAGAAAAGTGGAGTTACATTGTCACCTTTCAATTTCACTATTTTGCTTAAATCCACCATGTTGTTCAGGATCACATCCTTCATGTTGTGTATTGTGGCCAGGTCTGCAGTTTTCTTTGCATGGAGGCTGCATGGAGTTTATATTATCAGTTCATTGGTCACGTATATGCGCAGAAATATATACATACACTAATTTTCACACATAAACTGGTATTTATAAAAACAGATCCCTGACTTACCAAAACAGCCTCATCAGTTTTTATTTTATCTGAAATTTCTGTATGCTCATTTAAATCCAGTTTTCCATACATTTAATACATCAAGTATTGAACTTATTTACCTCATTTATAGCATGATCATTGCTGCTGGACTATATATTATTCTGCATCACTGAACAACTCCTTACCTAACTGCTGTGATCTAAATGTTTTCACATTGTACATTGAATTGTGTCATATGATACAAAGAAAGTTCCTTTGGCCTTTGTATCACATGCTTATACACACAATCAATAATTCATAACCACAGCACATCTTGTCTCATCTTATCTCGTTCTTTCATGTACACTGATTATTGGTTTAAAGGCAGCTACATGCACTTTGTTTTGGTCGTGAACAGCAGCATTGTTTCATTTCTGTCTATTTGTATTTTCTATTTACCTTCTAATATTTGGTTTGGTGGCACTTTGCATGCATGTTTCCTCAGACTGTTTGGGTTTTCTATTCTCCTAAAGTCCAAAGATGAGGTGAAGTCAGTTTACTTGCCTCTGGAGTGGATGTGAGTGTGAATGCATTTGTCTATTTGTCAACCAGTCCAGGATGTAGAATATAGAAAAGTTGTTGTTAGACGCAAAAATGTTTGACTGTAAATGCGGATGTAAAGCTTTTCCTGTCATATCTAAGGCTTTTAAGGATGAGTGTGTTATGAGCATTGTTTGAGCCTTAGTTATGGTATTATGTCAGTAAGTCAACTGCTTTGGTCTTCGGTTCTGTTGCTTACAGCCTGGCCTCTCTATACTGCCATAGTGCCTTTAAACCATTCACATGCGGCCACTGCATATGACCCTCAGTTTCTTATATCCTCCAGTAATTACCCTGCTTCTACCTCTGCTGTTGTTGTTGTGAACAACACACTAACTTTCTCTCCTTAATTCCCGCAGTGTCTGTGTGCCTTGTAAAAAAACTGTCTGTAGATTGCTGCTAACATTAGTTTTTTCCCCTCTGTCTCCTTTTTCTTCCTTTTGTTTCTTCATATCTTCCTCTCTTGTTAGCAACAGTTGTTCTCTTGTCCACTGTCTTTCTCCTTATTTCTTTCTAATAACTTGTTTACTGCTAATCCTTTCCAGTGTTATATTGTATTCATAGTTACTCTGTCCAGAAATCATGAAACTAAATTTTTGTCTGAATTTTTGAGACACACATCCTTGATAAGGTTACTTTTTAAAGAATTGTGACCAAGGTATATATTATATTGAGGAGGAGACAATCTGAGGACAACACTGTTAAATGACATTTGCATTTCTGTAATACAGTATCTTGTTATTTATTGGCTGACATAAATGCCAATATTGCAATACCTGCAATAGCAAATGTCTTGTGTAAAATGTCAGTAAATGGTGCTGTGCATTTTATTCTCTTGTCAGCACCATAGCAGCACATACAGGTTGTGAAGTCCTTTACTGTATTGTCTCAAGGCCTTTTTGACCTTTCCATTTCCTATTAAAAGTCAGTTCCTTTTATGCTAGAAGTGACCATAACAGATTCATTTTACTGTAGTAAGTTAAACAGACATAGTCTGTGCTCAGATTCTGCAATCAGTCTGCCACACCATGATGAAATGACTGTATGTCCTCCATGCTAGATTAGTAGCTTTTCTGGACATGGTAGCTGTGTCTGTATCGTAGTTTGTATTGCAGCTGTCTCTTGCCGTACGTTACTCTCTCTCTTGTTCTGCTGTGTACTGACTCACTGCTTCCTCTGCTGTCTGGCTGTGTGAACTGCATGTTGGTATCACCAAGGGGTCACGCTGGCTGACCTCACTGAGAAGAAGAAAGGAAAGTTTGGCTGGTTCACTCAGTCCACAGAGACACAGGGTAAATGTGTGCGCGAGTGTCTGGGAGTGTGTGTTTTTTGCACATGTCCGTAAGAACCGTTCATCTTTTGTTCAAGAGGTGGCCCCTGCTTGCATGTGCTTTGCTTATGCTTTTGTTTTTGCTTTTGTGTTTGCATGCCCTTTGTTTCAATAATTGATACTGCATAATACCATCTGTATCACAAGCTGGTGAATTCCATCTAACATGTACACCTTATCATTCATAATCTCTGAACACCTTTGCATCACATTGTTTCCTATCAGCAAACTGGAATTGCTAGAGAAATGAATCAACCCCTTGTACTGTAGAACAGATGAAAGGTTAAAGGGGAGGAAAGACCGACATGTGTGCCAAGCAGCAACATCTTCTCAGGAAGCAACAATCTTGATGTGCTCAACACAGATTGCCAAGCAATAATAAATAATAAATGCAAATAAATAATGCAAATTCGCAAACTTGTGAGAAATTAGATGATTCTAGCCAATTCTTTGTCATATTTCTTGATTTATGTCAGTGTTTTCTAGTACCAGTTTAAACACAGCATCCCAAAATGCCTTGTAATAATAATAATAAAAAAAATAAAATAAAATCAGTGTTTTCAATTGATGTCATGACTGTGTTTGCTATATTTTGGTTTAGTTCACAGAATTGTATCTGTGTTCAGATCCCTCATTCAATCATCACCATTTTGAATTCCTTTCATGTGACTTATAAAGACACTATTTGATGCATGTACAGTATATATGATTTCCAATATACTGTATATTGTAACTTTGTGACTGTGACTGTGTAACTAATACTTGTTGCAGCATACAGACCTGGACCAAATAGTTTGATCAAATATTTCATGCGGAACAATCAATGCTGAAAGATTCAACATTTAAGTAGAGTGAACTCTTTAATCTGAGTACCAATATTGATGTTTTAATGGTGTTACCAATTGATAAAGGTTTTTAAGGTCCCAAATTGGATACTGCCAGTCATTATCTTTGAGAACAGAAATTTTCTCAGATTAAGGAGGAAACTGGTAGAATTTCCTTTTCATCAATATCAAACTTTGAGAAAGAGCCCCCCCCCCTCCTCCCCCATTTTCTATTTAAACATGTATTTTGTGTTTTTGTGTTCCGGTGGTTTGGCTTGGCCTTTGAGCTTTGTGAAACATGAAAAAAAGAACAAATTCCATCTGAGAAATCTACAAGCAGAAATGGTAAAGTTAAAGACTGAAAAAATGAGTTTAGAGACATTCTTGTCATTATCCCTTTCTTTCTGTAATTTAACAAAAAAACAAACTTAAAATTAATCAGCCTGGATCCAAGCCAAATCACAAATGCATAGGTGTCAATAGGAAAATCTCTTATAATGTGAAATTTGGTATTGAAACCCATTTCCATCAGGACACAAATTTCATGTCTTTGTGAACCTTAGCACCTCACGTTATCTTACATTTTTTTGTGTTTGTGTGTGTGACACCACAGCGAGCATGCCCACGAGTGAGACAGAGTCAGTGAATACAGAGAATCACAATGGAGTGGAGGACAAGTCCCCCTGTTGTGGACCGCTGTGGTGAGTATGACATTATTACTACTATTAGCTGCTAAAGGAGGTTGACCTCTTATTTTTGACCACTTTAAGGACAGTTAATAGGCAGTGGCTATTTTACATGTTAAAATATGACTTAAACACAAAGTGCACAATTGCACATGTTGTCACCTTTTCTTTAAAGTTGCCTCATCTTTTATTCTCCCCAGTCAAAAAATTACTAAGTCAAAATGCAGGTTAGTGCATTGGTACTGTATGACATTGCATGATAAATGCTTTCACCATTCATATATTTGATTCAACTTGTCTTGCATGGCTCATTCTTACCTTGTATTTGAATTTCTCAGATCCACAATGTTTTGATCCAGTTGTTTTGATCCAGTGTCTGTCAGTCAGTCTTTATCCTGATGTCGCTGCAGTTTTGTCATTGTGTTTTTTCCCTTTTCACTCACCTGAAGTCCCCCCCAGTATAATACATTTTGTCCAGTTTTCACATATATTGATATTGTGTTTTCATTTCATGTCATGTGTAATTGACAATGAACATCAGTGTATGTTTGTCTTACGTTTTGACCGCAATCGTGAGTGTGTGTTTTATATTTTTAACATTTTGTTATATACTTGTCTGTTGTTTTGTTATGTTTTTATGTGGACCCTGGGAAAGCTAGATGTGCTCCAGGGCACAACTAATGGGGATCTTAATAAACAATAAACAATAACCGTATATGGGAGAAATCTCTAAAATATTGTGGAAACAAACTTTTCTGAATATGGCTGTTCATATCTTGACTATTGATTCTGAAGTGGATTTGTTTGCCTGTCAGTCGTCAGTGGCGACGGTGGAACCGGTTCTGCCGCAGAAAGTGTCGTGCAGCTGTGAAATCTGTGACGTTTTATTGGCTGGTCATCATCTTGGTGTTTCTCAACACTCTCACCATCGCCTCTGAGCACTACAACCAGCCAGACTGGCTGACTGAAGTACAGGGTATCTGTTTTGCTCTATTCTTATCAGTTCAAGTGTTAGACACACATATTCGGGTCAATTTTCTGGACGATTAAATGTGTGGTTATTTGTTTCTAAAATAAGTTCTCTCCTTCCTTCTTCCATATCCCTCTTCAGATGTAGCCAACAAAGTTCTCCTGGCGATGTTCACCTTGGAGATGCTCGTGAAGATGTACAGTTTGGGGCTGCAGGCCTACTTTGTGTCCCTGTTTAACCGCTTTGACTGTTTCGTGGTGTGTGGAGGCATCATAGAGACCATCTTAGTGGAGCTGGCCATCATGTCTCCACTGGGCATCTCAGTTTTCCGCTGCGTACGACTCCTGAGGATCTTCAAGGTTACACGGTGAGTGACAGAAAGTCATGTGCCTCTTTTTTGGATGTTTCAAACCATAGGGGTATTACATTTATAAAAAATATAGGCGTATTTTACATAGAGTATTTGTTTTTTTAATTTACAGCGCTATTCAGGTTTGTGCAATGAGCCTATATATACATTTAAACTTATTACTAAGCTGGTTGATGTGATGTGTGCTCGATTATCCAATCTGAAAATTTGTAATGTACTTTGTTGAAGAGTTTATCATGTTTTCCTTACTAGGGGAGTAAGGAGCAGGATGTGTCTATGTCTGTGCTAAATATACTCTTCATGCCTTTTCAAATCATTTCTATATTTATCCCTTGTTACCTGTACAGGTGTGTGTCTGTGTGTGTTTGGCATCCTGTGTGTCTGTCCTCTGTTAACCAGGTCTGTATTTTTTCCCCTCCAGTCATTGGGCATCTCTCAGTAACCTGGTGGCCTCTCTGCTCAACTCCATGAAGTCCATCGCCTCCCTGTTGCTGCTGCTCTTCCTCTTCATCATTATTTTCTCCCTGCTCGGCATGCAGCTTTTCGGGGGCAAGTTCAACTTTGATGAGACTGTGACTAAAAGGAGCACGTTTGATAATTTCCCCCAGGCCCTGCTCACTGTGTTCCAGGTGAGTGTTTGTTATTTTTGCTTTGTTTGGATATGATTTGCTAGAATTATAACGTTCGATCAGAGAGTCTGCAGTAACAGGATAAAGACGGGTTTGACTCATTCAGCACACGCTACAATAAAAATCAGATTGCCACAGTATTTTCTTCATGGGGGCAAATGGATTAAAATGCCAAATGACTGCCAGCCAAACTGAACCCAAAAAGGGCAACAACATCGACAGGTTTAATTAGACACACAGTGTAATTCAGATTCAGATTCAGATTCAGACTTTATTAGTCCCACAGCGGGAAATTTACATGCAACAGCAGCGAAAACACACAGTGGAAAATAGACAGTAAGAAATGCAAGACATAGAATAAAATAAAAATAATAATAAAATATAAATAAAAAAATAAAATAATAAATAATCCAAAGATAAATAATTATAACTTATAACTATAACTGTAAGTATACCTGTACATAGTACAGAGGGAGTGTGCCTGAGAATATACGTATAAGAATATATAGTATCTCAGGCATAAATGAGCATAAATGAGTGCAAAAGAGTGAAACTGTGAAATGAACAGTGAACAGAAGTGTAGTGTTATTGCACAGAGTACCAGTTTTTAAGTCAGTTATTTATTGTTTATTTGTTTATTGTCTATAAGCTGTGACTTTTGAAACCATCTCAAGAAACTTGGCGGTGCCGAATAAATACACTGTCATCCAGTCACACCACTGGTGTCATGGCTCTGAAACAGCTGTGCTTCTTCAGGAAATAATATTATTGTCCGGATGTACGTGTTTTGTTTTTTAGCTGTTAATTAGTGCAGTGATGATTGCTTGATTACATCAGTGTGATGCTTTCCCAGTCTTAATTCTACTTTGGAAATCATCGATATTGTATGTTGTGTTCACCAGATCCTGACAGGAGAAGACTGGAATACGGTGATGTATGATGATTCGGTATCATGGCGTACGGCGGCCCGGCCTCCTCTGGAATGGTGGTCTGCATCTATTTCATCATCCTCTTCATCTGTGGGAACTGTATCCTAGAGGCCACAAACCCACACACATGCTTACACACATACATATGTTATACATTAAACACACGCAAATAAACAAATCCACATTTTCACACATGCATGTAAAAAAGTTGTTTTAATATGGAGCCAGTTGAATCACATTCTTGAAGCCCACATGTGTTTTTCAGGTTGGTCAGTGTTTTGTCCTTAAGTCAGTTGACCAGACATCCTGCTAAACGTCTTCTTGGCCATCGCTGTTGACAACCTGGCGGATGCAGAGAGCCTCAACACAGCACAGAAGGAGGAAGAAGAGGCCAAGAAGAGGAAGAATAGTGCCAAGTACATCACAATATTTCACATTTTAATTTGTGTTCACATTTTCTCTTTTCTCTTTTTTTTTTTTTTTGTAGAGATTTGTCACATTTTCACAAGCACTTTTCACTGGCAGAAAGAATGGCCTTCTGCATTGTTACTCCCTGTTTTATCTCTCCCTAACAGGGATATAATCACAGATAAGAAAAGAGTGGAAATATTAGAAGGCAAGGATGGAGAGACCAAGGTAAAAAACAGTAATGCAGACTTATTGTTACAGAATGCAACAAATTGCATTCTTGCACAATTGCACAAATTTATATAGAGGTCATCTCAGTAATTTTACTTTTTTATGATGCTAAACCAAAATATTGTGTAGGTGCCAGCAGAGGGCTTGCTGGAAGAGGACAAAGAGTCGTATCCTGCCATTGACTATCTAGGTAAAAGTGACTTGTCTTGAGTCTCAATAGACAGAAATATTAACAAGAAATATAAACAACAAAATGTCTGAAGAACCCAGGAGGAGAACATGAAAAGGAGACAAAACATAACATCTGTAATGAAACTTCAAATAAAAAGGGATTTAAATAACTTAAAGTTTGTTTCCTAGTGTGTGCTGACGATGATGATAATGATGACCTCCCAGAAGTCCCATCAGGGCCCCGCCCTCCAAGGCTGTCCGAGCTCAGCATCAAAGAGAAGACTCCACCCATCCCAGCGGGCAGCGCCTTCTTCATCTTCAGCAGCACCAACCCGTGAGTTATACTTTATGTGGTGATATCAATACTGAAGAACAGGAACCAGTACACCTGTTTGATGCAACAGAAATAACAAAAATAACTCTAAAACCAAATTAGCAGAGGCAAAAAGCTAAATGGAAGATGTGTCACAGAGTTTGTCAGACTCAGTGTACACTCTCTGACACTTTCTGTCCTCTCACTTTCAATTCCTGTCTCTATTTGTCCATCTTTATTTTACTTTCTGTTATAGGTTTCGTGTATTCTGCCATAAGCTGATCAACCATCAGATCTTCACCAACCTCATCCTCGTCTTCATCATGCTCAGCTCTGTCTCACTGGCTGCTGAGGATCCAATACGCAATTTCTCTGCTCGCAATATCGTACGTAAACAACCTGTGCGACTGTAGTCTTTAATTGTCTTTGAAAGGCTGTTTTTTTTGTTCATCCAACTTGAAGGGATTATTTGACTCACTTTAGCTGACAATGAGGCTTTATCACAGAAAATATTTTGACATGTCACATTTAAAAAATAGATAAATAATGGCTGGATTCCATTTAAGTACTTCAGTTTCAGGCTCCTGCTATTGTGCAATCTGTCACACTGAAAAAGGCCTATGGAGGTATTATTTGGCAAATAATAATCAAATAACCACCTGCCATATAGAAGTAACACAATGCTATAAAGTAGATTTCTTACTTATATATATATATATATATATATATATATATATATATATATATATATATCACTTTCTACACAGTAGTAGTGCTTCAGAAAGTTCCCTGTTTCTACAATTTTTATCAAATCCAATTGTTCCTGTTTTCCACAGTAAATGTCATACTATTCTATACTATAGGACTTTATGCTCTACCTTATATGTTTTATAGTGCTTTTGATTAGGTGTATCAACAACCCAATAACAGGTGCACAAGGCAATTTCACACATTAGCAACTGAAATTGTATCTTGAAATTCATACGAATTATGTAATATGATGACAAATTACTGAGAACAGGCAAAAGATGTAACTTTAGTGAGTCTAGCTTTCTATATTTCTCTGGATTTGGTTGTTGCTCATTTATGTTAAAGAGAGTTGTATTTCACTTTTTACAATTTTGATTCTTCACTTTATTTGGTCAGAAGACCTGCCCTGCTGGGCAACAGTTGGAAATCACAATTTATGGATTAGACAATTTATGGATTTCTGGTGCACCACCAATTTCTTACACTGCTATTATTTTACCTTCTCATGTCTCATGCAGTCTAATGCAGCTTTCATATACTAATTGTTATTGTTCTCTTGCTGTTGTATATACTTTGTTTTACTGTGCTGTTATCCTGGAATGACTTGATGACTTGAACTTGTGCATTGCCTCTTGCAGATACTTGGTTATTTTGACTATGCTTTCACCGCAATCTTTACTGTTGAGATCCTGTTGAAGGTAAATGGCCTTTGTGCTGTGTTGTAATGTGCTGGGTAGAGCTTCAGTAACCCTGCGTGCTTATGTCACTCTGATTGCCTCCTCAGATCCTAGGCTATGCAGACTATGTCTTCACTAGTATGTTTACATTTGAGATCCTTATTAAGGTAAACAATAAAAACTGTTGCGCTGCCTGTGCAACAACCCACCACTTCCAAGCTTGCTGCACACGTCCTCCTTCCCTTCATTTTTTGTCTATAATTTTTGGTCAAAATGGCCGCCTGCTTGTCTTGTTGTCATGGCGCCAATCTGTCAAGGTGGAGAACATGCATTTTCTTCAGATATTTCTTTGTCTGTCAGTCACTCTTCCATCATGGCCCACCTCCCCTCTTCATCCTCGACCAGTTTATGGATCAGTGGCTCTCCAGAGTACTACCACTTGTTTGGGTGTTCCCAAATGTTACAATTCTTTTTATTTCTTTAACTTTCTGAAGACAGAAAAAATATATAATTGATTGGCACTGTGACTCAGGTGGCATTTTAAACCCTTTCACCAACTATTACTTTTTTTTAAAACTTTGATTCCCATATTTTGAACAACAAACTTTTTTTAAATTATTTTTAATTGGAAGGATGCTTATTAAATTTGGAATATTCTGGACTGTGGAGAGATGAACTTGAATATCAAGCTTTATATCCTACTGCCTGACTGCATACTGTACACACAGATGTGACCCTTCCTTGTTTTTTTCATGTCTCTTTTGGCAAATGCACCTCCAAAGAATGTGCTTCGAGAAATCCACAAAAAAATCAGGAACAAATTGATTATTTTTGCTGTCAAAATGAAATCCTCTGCCTTACCCCTTTGCTCGCTGCATGTCTGCATCAGGTAAATCTCATGTATTGTGGCTGAAGCCTAAAATTTGATCAGGAACAGATTAAAGGCCCTGTTTCATTGAAAGTGTTTATAGTACATGTCATAGATTAATCTGCACTGGAAGTTAGTTTAATGGCTTTTGAATGATGTCCTCCATATCTTGTCTGAACATTTTGCAGTCTTTATAACCTGTCTATGTGTATGTGTTACGCGTATGCATTTCAGTATTTTAAATGTTGTAAATGCCGCTTTTGCAAGTTTAAATCCAGGCCCACCTTAGTTTAGCTTTTGATTTGTGTCTTTTGAATATTCAATCAAACATATTAGAAATATTTCTTAAAAACTATTGTTGCAAATATAATTGTAGAAATACTGATCTGTTTATGTGTGTGCTTGCTCCAAGTAACATAGTTAACATAGTAGCATAATTTCAAAGCAGGACCATCAGCTGAGAAGCTGCAAAGCAAATCATCTTGTACACTGTTGTCACTTGTGTTGGAAATGCAAAATATGAAGTTAAGAGGAAATAAAAGAAAATGCAAAATTCAACAACGTGTTGTCTTTCTTCTGTCCAGATGACGGCATTTGGAGCTTTTCTTCATAAAGGAGCATTCTGTAGAAACTACTTCAACCTTTTGGACCTGCTGGTCGTCGGAGTGTCTCTGGTCTCCTTTGGCATTCAGTATGTATCATTCAATTATTTATTTATTTTTTTATTATTATTTTTGAAAATATATCATGGAGCAACTGTGTTTCATGTTTGCCGTAACATATAAATGTTGCTCTTCGCTCTGCTAGTGGCTTAAAGGAATGCCCTTGAAAATGTTCACCTAAATCTATTGATGTGTTTCTCTGTGCTCAAAAGGTCCTCTGCAATCTCCGTGGTGAAGATACTTCGTGTTTTGAGAGTCCTCCGACCACTCAGGGCCATCAACAGAGCCAAGGGACTAAAGGTCAGAATAAAAATAACACATGGTGTAGTGTGCATCTCTATGTATGTGTCTAGTTTTCCATGAAAATTTGTGCCCACATATTTTTGTGCCTTTGGTTATTTTATAGTACTGTTTATTCCAACTAACAGTGTATAACTGTGTATCCTTTGCAGCATGTGGTCCAGTGTGTGTTTGTAGCCATCAGGACCATCGGCAACATCATGATTGTCACCACGCTGCTACAATTCATGTTCGCTTGTATTGGAGTGCAGCTCTTCAAGGTACAGTGAGGAGATGAAAAAAGACACATAGAGGGTAACAGGGTCACAACAAGTCTACTGTTGTGAAACAACCAAAGGAACGGCAGAAAATTTAGAAAAAGAAGGGTTAAAATAAAGAGCCATTCTGACTGCCTCTCTTGTTTTTTTGTTTTTTTTTTTTGCAAAGGGGAAATTTTATCGCTGCACAGATGATGCAAAGTCTAGCCCACAGGAGTGCAAGTGAGTTTTTTTTATTTTTTTCATGGTCTCTAGCTTTGGACATTGGCCTGAATGGGTGTCTCTGTGTATGTGCTTGTGCAAATATGTGTCATTTTGATCGCAGAGGTACCTACATTCTCTACAACAATGGGGACGCAGCCCTGCCCATGGTGAAGGAGAGGATCTGGTACAACAGTGACTTCAACTTTGACAACGTCCTCATGGCCATGATGGCTCTTTTTACTGTCTCCACTTTCGAAGGATGGCCCACGTAAGTACTGCTTTGCTTCTGAGGACTGAGACTCATATTCTGGAATTTTTAATGTTTGATAATCATTCACTTTTACCTCTTTTTATCTGAATCAATTTTCTATAACCTATAAATGTTTACAGCCACTCCTCTCCAAGTCTATTATGTCTATAGTTTGACGGTTTTGTGTATATGAATGTGCCTTTGATCATGAATTAATATGTATAAGGCTTAAAGCACACTATGCAGTATATACTGCATAGTTTAATCAAATGAAACTCGCAGAGTTATAGATGATATGTATAATTACCGGTCATTATGTTGATTTTCTCTGTGTTTTTCCCTGCAGTCTACTGTACAAGGCCATCGACTCTAACAGAGAGAACATGGGTCCCATCTACAATTACCGCATTGAGATCTCCATCTTCTTCATCATCTACATCATCATCATCGCCTTTTTCATGATGAACATCTTCGTCGGTTTTGTTATTGTCACCTTTCAGGAACAGGGGGAGAAAGAGTACAAAAACTGTGAGCTGGACAAGAACCAGGTAGGAGGGGATTTATGTTGGTGTATGATATTGCTATCGAATAAGTAAGTTCCAAAGGAGAATATGCTTGCTTTAAAACAGATTTGTTGATCCCATCCAAATGGATCTGGCTTAATAATGATGCATCTTTTCATCATTTCATCATTTCATCATTTCATCATTTCATCATTCATCACTCTTCAGCTTTCAAAAATAATGGTTGATGTTGTAGAAATGCATACAGCAGATATAGCAAAAGCTGCAGTCTCTTTGTACTAACTGGCCCAAAGAGTGCCTTTTTGTTTTACAGAAGTCATATTACACTGGCTCATGTCTCTGATTGTCTTTCTCTATTTGCCTCTGCTCACTCTCACCACCACCACAGCGTCAGTGTGTGGAATATGCTCTTAAAGCTCGTCCTCTGCGGCGCTACATCCCCAAAAACCCTTATCAGTACAAGTTCTGGTATGTGGTCAATTCAACTGGCTTTGAGTACGTCATGTTTGTCCTGATCATCCTCAACACCCTGTGTCTGGCCATTCAGGTGAGTGCTCTTCATTCAGTCTCTAAGTAAAATTGACGTGAACTAGCCATTGAACCTACCATCATCACACTGACAATGATTAACGTCTGGGAAAGTAAGACAGGCTTTCATGTGAATTTCAGTGATGCTGCATGAAGTAAAAGTTCTGTTCCTTATACATTACGTGTTTTTACTTAAAATATCTAATCACCATGTTTCTTTCATCTCTCTTTCCAGCATCATGGTCAGTCTCATCTATTTAACTATGCCATGGACATCCTCAACATGGTCTTTACCGGGGTTTTCACTGTGGAGATGATCCTCAAGCTTATCGCCTTCAAACCCAGAGTAAGTCTCCTCTCTCCTCTCCTCTCCTCTCCTCTCCTCTCTCCTCTCCGGCATTATGTTTGTAGATAATTGCAGATGCTGCAATATTTGCAATATTTAAGTATATGATATGCAAATATATGCAAAACTATTATAAGTTTCTTAAATCATTTTTTCAGTTTTTTCTTTTAGGTCGCTCATTGTATTTTATCTCTAAAAATATTTTTTAGTTTTTTATTTTTAGCCCAGCCTTCATACATTCTTCCTGTCCCCCTTGCCTCCCATCTTGGGCTCTTTGCCCATTGACTGTGACTCCTCTTCCATTTATTCCTTATTGTCCCCCTCCATTACTCCTCACCATAACCTCTCTACCTATTATACTTCCCTGCATCCCCCCTCCCCTCTTACCTCCCCCTCTCCTCCTGCTGGCTGCGCATGCCTCTGTATTCAGGGCTATGTCGGGGACGCCTGGAACGTCTTCGATGCTCTGGTGGTGATTGGCAGTGTAGTCGACATCATACTCAGCCAGGTAGAAAGACGTCAGTACGACCAACTCTGTCACTCCCTCTTCCTGCTCTCCCACTGCTGTGGTACTCTTTTTTTCCTTCCTTCACATCCTACCTCCTTCCCCTCTTTCCTGTCTCAATTTTGTGTTGTGTTTTTAGGTTGGCTTGAGCTCATTTTTGCTCATGAAGCAAGTCTGTTGAATCTGCTGTGGACTTAATAGTTAATGAGCACCATAGACAAAATACATAATGATTGGCAGGGAAAATTTCCATCAGCTATCTGCTTCTAAAACTAAACAGTGTTGAATGCCAACATATGCATTAAGTTAAGACACTTCTCCATACTGCTCAGACCTTCTGAAGTTATTTTTTCAGCCTGCTACTGCACCAGTGAGAGTAAGACATGACATGTTGATGGTCAATTTACAATATAAAATAACTGTGGTGGTGATCATGTTTTTTTTTTTTTAATAATTGATTATAAACACGTTTGTACTCTCACAGACCGTGGCAGGAAGGATTTGACTTTCAACCTCACTCTCACTTATATCACAACTTTTTGATGTTCTCCTCTTTCCATCTTTCATAATTCTCTTCTTTTTTTTTACCTCCTCCTCCTTTTCTTTCTTGCCCTGTTGTCTCTCTCTGTCTTCTTGTGTCTTTGTTGCTTGTGTATGCAGAACTATTTTGCTGATGCATGGAACACGTTTGATGCCTTAATTGTTGTGGGTAGCGTGGTTGACATTGCCATCACTGAGATCAATGTAAGTAGTCATTTGTCACACATACACACCTGTCTTACTGTGTCGCAAGGGGGCCTTGCTCTAGCATCAGACTTGTTACCACAACCCCAGAAAAAAGCAACCCCACATAAAACCGCAGTTTCTTGACACTATTTTTTCCCCAAAATCCCTGTTTGGAAATGCTTTTGAATGCATCTCCGTAATCATTTAAATTCTTGGATGTCAGCCAAACTGGCTTGCTTGTAACTTCCTTTAATCTGGTTCGTGGCAGGTGTTTACACTGACTACATTCTGCAGGCTTATCTATATGAAGATGTTTCTTTGTCAGTCTCTTGTTTGACTTAATGTTTTAAGTAAAGAACATTCTGTACCCCATCACTGATTAAATCCTATTTCCTGTGTGAGTTAGAGCAACAGGTAAATACACACCCTCTAAGAATGTGCTTTACCGTTCAACAACTTAAAAAATAGCATATATACTGTATTATTTAGTGTTTTTATGTTAACGACATGTTGTTTCTCATTTTCTTTCTAGAGATATCAGTGGTTGTTCATGCCAATTCAAGGAAACACTTATATATCCCAAAACTTTTTATAAGTTTTTATACATTGTGAGACAACAACTTAAAACTTCCCCAAGGTAGATAAACCATCACAGTAGACATGGTTCTTTAGTTTAACTCATGCTGAAACTAGTTAAATACATATTTCATTGTTTTGAATATCTCCTTTAGTGTACCTGGTTACATTATATTTATTTAGGCAGATACTTTACAAGTTTAAATAAGTGCAGTTAAGGAGAAAGAGCAAGATATCATCGAAAATGACATCTTTTGATGAAAAGATATTTAAAAGCACCATCATCCAAGTACTTATATATAGATAGATGTGTGTTTTGTTTTAACAACAAAACATAAGTCATAGACAGAAGTGATAGCAATGCAGTTCAATTCAGAGAGGGAGAGAGAGTACACTAACACAGAAGCACAATGAAGAGATGGATCAGGGCTCACCTGAGCCAGCCCTAACTATGAGCTTTATCAAACAGGAAAGATCTAAGCCTACTTTTAATCGTGGAAAGGATTTATGTCACATAAAAACTGAAACAAGGATCTGACTCCACATTAGAGGAGCTTGATAGCTGAAGGCTCTGGCTTCCGTTCTATTTTTGGAGACTCCAGGAACATCAAGTCACCCTGAGTATATTGAGGGTGCAGCATCCTAGTATAGGGAACTATTTAAGATATGATGGTCTGACTATTATGGACTTTGTAGGAGAGGAGCATAATTTTAAATTCTACTCTGTAGATTTTACAGGGAGCCATTGCAGATAATTTCTGTCTAATTTGTGCGATGTTACATCAATGTGAAAACTTGGGTAGAATGAATACCATTGGGGCAGCAATAATAAAGATTAGCTGCAGGGGTCTGAGGGCAGATACAGGGGGGCCAGCAAGAAGGGATTTGCTGCAGTCCAGCCGGGAGGGGAGAAACACCTAGATGAGCACCTGGGCTGCCCCCCTGGTGAAAAAGGGGTGAATCCTCCAAATGAAGGACAAGATTGATAGTTTGTCATCCAGGGTCCCTCCCTGGTTCCTGACTGAGGGACCATCATGGTGTTGTCAGTGGTGATGATCAGGTCTTGGTGTGGTGATTCTCTCTCTGGGAAGAGAACAAGCTCAGTCTTGTCCAGGTTGTGCTTTAAGCAGTACCTTCACATTGACTCTAGAATGTGAGCCAGGCAAGGAGCAATGTGTGCTTCCACCTGAGTGTCAGATAAGGGGAATGATAAGAATAGACGCAACAGTGGAAGTAGACGCCATGCAAATTTACAGGAGGGCCTATGAAAGAGCCCTGTGGAACTCCCATTGTCAGGCTGTGTGGTTCAGCCCCTGATCTGTTCCATGTTACCTGGTAAGATCAGCAGGATGCAAACAGAGAGAGTGCAGAGACACTAAATCTCTTAAGGTTGGAAAGGAGGGTCTGGTGGTACACTGTGTCAGATAGGTCCATAAGTATGAGGACAGAGGTCAGGGAGTTTGTGTTCGCAGCATGCAGCACTTCTGTCACTGCCAGAAGGACCATCTCGGTTGAGTGGCCTGCTTTGATTACAGATTTGTGGAGGTCAAGGAGGTTGTTCTGGAAGAGGTGAGCAGACGGTTAAAAACAGCATGTTCTGGTGACTTGGAAAGAAAGGGAAAGAAAGGTACAGTAACTGTAAACGAGAAAGCATTTGTGTCTGTGCTAGAAATAACTTAAAAAAACAGACTAAATAAACCCTTAAGTACCATAAATATCTTAATCACAAATATATTTATTTACATTCCTTTCCTTAGAATCTGTATCAGTGCTTTCTCCTTGCTGTCAGTGTTAACAGTTAAACTGTATGGTGTTTTGATAAAGACAAAAAAAAAACCCTTCAGCACTGAATTCTTGCATCTCATGTTTGGTGGTACTTCTGAGAATATGTTGTAAAGCTTTTGCATGACAGGCTTTATGCTTTATGATAATGATGTTCTTGTTTGTGGTAAAAATCGTATTGCTGTGTTGTTGTTTTTTTCTTTAAGTAAAGTGCTTCTCAGCTTTTTTTTATGTATTTACATGTTGAATAAATCCAAGGTGATGTTTGCACCTGGACTGACTCGTAAACTATTTGGTGCTGTACAGCTGGTTTGTGTAACTCCGATTAACCTTAGGCTTCTGGTTTCAAGTCGGCAGCCATTCCTGTCGTCAAGGTGATAGTGGAGCCAGGGGTAAGAAGAGCCCCTCCTTTTTATGTAAAGCCCCTCACCCCTCTGTAATCATCCAAAAGTCAAAGCACTGAGATCTTTTTGTTGTCACTCTCTGTCACTCACTTACTGATGAAAACATTGAGATGCTTTTTGCCAGAACTTCTGGTCTCACTTATTCAATGAAGTGTGATAGTTTGTGACTGAACTCTCAATGTTTGTCAAAGTCTTGTTTTGAATCCACCTAGTTTGTTGCATTTTGGCTCCTGAATCCTGATTCAGCTGACTTTTGTTGTCGAGACCTTGTCCTGTCTGTGTGCATGGCATGACACAGAGGAACAGATAACACTGTATGGTCTTTTGTCTCATTTCTTCATTTCAACATAGCTTGCATAGTCAGTGCACTGTTTGGAGTTTACTCTTGTCTTCTTTCTTGTCAAAGGTCTTGTGTGATTGTATTGTAACAAGACTGTAGCATATCCATCTTGGTGTTTGTTTACATAAATTGCAAAAAGTCAATTACAGTTTGTCTTTGGGCTGCAGATTCTGTGTGTTGCCTGTTTTGAATCAGTCATGCAGAGATAAATGTCCTGTAAGAGTAAATCCTCCAGCTCTGTGTATGGCATGGTGTTTAAGACACAGTAACTCTGCATGCACATCAATTGTTGTCGCTGCAAAGATGCAGAAAGATCACAAATGAGAAGATTCAGGGACGATTTTCATCCACTTTTAGGTTGCCTGCTAGCTAAAATGGCCCATACATGAAGACGGAAAGAATGCACGAATGTCTGACTGCATGAATGAATGAGTGGTACAGAGGTTCGTCGCTGTCTGTGTTTGGATGTTACATCCTCTGTTTTTTCATTCCCTAATCACTCTCCACGTCCTCCACTTCAGAACACGGAGGACAGTGCTCGCATCTCAATCACCTTCTTCCGCCTGTTTAGAGTGATGCGATTGGTCAAACTACTAAGCAGGGGGGAAGGCATTAGGACTCTGCTGTGGACCTTCATCAAATCTTTCCAGGTGAGACTGTAAGCCAATAATCATCCTCAAATATCGAACTATGATAAACCACTGAGATACGAGATTGAACTTGGCATGTTAGGCTTGAGATGGGAGGTCTAACTTTCTGAAGCTGGTTGGCCTATAACAAAAAGTCATGGAGAGCATTTTATAAGTTGTCATTTCTCACATTTTTTCACCCCTCTATGGTATATTACACCTTTCTGTTTTTTTTTTCTGCAATGAGTATAACACAAAAAATAAGGGGCCAGTGGAGATGTGCATGAGCTCCTTTGTAGGCATACGTCATATCCATGCATCCTCAGTGTTTGTGAAATTAATCTCACTTCCAGAAGAGAGTTTATTAAAATTGAATGGCAAGATTTCTTGTCTGTAGAACACCAAGATATAACTAAGCTTGATGTGAGTAAGGGAACAGAAATGTGTGTGGTAATTTTGCAATGATATTTTTTGCAACAATATATTTAGTCAGTGTGTAGAGGTATAATCGTGTCCTGCTCTCTTCTTGTTTCCCACCCAGGCTCTTCCCTATGTTGCACTTCTGATAGCCATGCTGTTCTTCATCTATGCTGTAATTGGAATGCAGGTAATACAGTGCACATTATTGACCAACAAAACCAGAATATAATGGGAATCTGTTACCCTGTTACCCTGCAGAATATGTGTTGCTTTCTGTCTTCTTAGGATAACAAATTATTTTGTAATACTTTAATTTTTGTCAGAATTTGAAAGCAGGCTGGCAGATTCTCTGGATGACATTTCTCTGTCTGTTTTTAGGTGTTTGGGAAAATTGCTATGGTGGATGGAACACAAATCAACCGCAACAACAACTTTCAAACCTTTCCTCAGGCTGTCCTAATGCTCTTCAGGTGTCTTTGTTTGACTAGCCATTACAATACATTGCATTACACGTACATAAATACATGTGGAGAAATCCCTCATTCTGCCCCTCTATTAATGTTAAATCCTGCTCTATGTTAGGTGTGCCACAGGTGAGGCCTGGCAGGAGATCATGCTGGCCTGTCTGCCAGGGAAGCTGTGTGATTCAGAGTCAGACTACAACCCTGGAGAGGAGAGAACCTGTGGCAGCGGCTTCGCCATTATCTACTTTATCAGCTTCTACATGCTCTGTGCTTTCCTGGTAATTTTCTTGGACATTTCACTGCATTTATTACTAATAATATTGTAACACTATCTTGTATAAAATGACATACTGCAAAATTGTTGGATGTTGCATTGTATTGTTGCATTGTTCCTGGTTTCAGATCATCAACCTATTTGTAGCTGTCATCATGGATAACTTTGACTATCTAACTCGTGATTGGTCCATTCTTGGGCCACATCACCTGGATGAGTTTAAAAGGATCTGGTCTGAATATGACCCTGAAGCCAAGTGAGTTTCAGAGAGAATTATCAAAGTATATGTATTTTATGTATCCTGTATACTCTATACTACTAGAAATATTTTTGTCAGTATACATGGGATTGTTTTGTAACCATGATACCCTTGACACCTCTTTGAACTGCACTAAGTGATTATCTGTTACTTAATGCTTTTTATGTGTCTTGTTGTTCAGGGGCAGGATAAAGCACCTTGACGTGGTGACTCTGCTGAGAAGGATCCAGCCTCCATTGGGCTTCGGCAAGCTCTGCCCACACCGAGTGGCTTGTAAGGTGGGTTTCCACAATTCAACACAACCACACCTGTAAAGATGACCCATTCCCCAAGTTGTGATACATGTTGAGGGTGAAAAAAAGCAAAAAAGCATATGTACATGTCACGCATCCTTCGTTAATTTGTACTTTAATTCTCTGAATTCTGTTGCAGCGTCTGGTCGCAATGAATATGCCCTTGAACAGTGACGGGACTGTTATGTTTAATGCGACCTTGTTTGCCTTGGTCCGTACTGCTCTCAAGATTAAGACTGAGGGTAAGTCTGTACGAAATTATTATATTCTCATACATTTTTTTTGTAAAGTAAAAAGGAAGAACTTGTAGTATGAAATAGATTTAACAATGTCATATTACCATGAGGTGAATAAGTAGGTTGGAATGTCCCATGTGCTTTGCGTACTGGAACTTTTCAGACATAAAAGCTCCTTGAGATGACAGAGCAGGGAAACCAAAAAAAGCAGTGATGCATTTGTTATTTGGTCAGTTATCACCCATAAGACACATTAACTCCAGGACTGATGATCAGAGAAGCTTTGTGACATTGGCAATGGCCACAAGAGGGAGTTATAGATACTCAGTAAGAAGTCTCTCCTCAGCATACGCTGTATGATCCGTAACACAGCATCAAGAGTGCAATTTTGACTGTCTCAACAATGTGATTTATTTTGATCATTTACTTTAATTTCCTGTTCTTTAGACTGAGAGCATTTTGTCTCTTTTCATTGTATCATCAGGAATTTAGCGCATAAAATATAACTTGGAAACATTTATAATATATATATACAGATGGGTGACAAATTGAAGGAATAACCTGAGTCCTTGACCCCGGCAGTGAGGGGATCTCATGGCTGTTATGCTGCGGGGGCATGGTTTGGGTCCACTTTTCCTGTTTGAGGGGAGGGTTACTGCAAATCAGTACAAGGTGGTTCTGAGTGATTATCTTTATCTGATGATGACACATTTCTAATTTGATGGGAGTGGTCAATTTGTTGTATGTTTAAACCTACTCGGCAAGAATCCTAATCCTGATTCTATTTCTGAATTAATAGTGTACTTTCAGCCAGGTACCACTTAAGACACTAATATATTCATAAGTTACTGGGTGCTTTTTAGCCAAAGTAACTTAGAGTTATACAATCCACCTTTTCTTGCCAAGGTAACCTGGAGCAAGCCAATGAGGAGCTTAGAGCTGTGATCAAGAAGATCTGGAAGAGGACCAGCATGAAGCTGCTGGACCAAGTGGTGCCCCCTGCAGGCGGTTAGTTGTCATCACCTACACAGACACACGCAGCGCTGCATAAACAGACCATCATTTGCATTTAACCTTTATTCACAGTTCAAACAGTGAGCTTGTGGTGTCCCTTTCTTTTGTGTTCTTCTGTTCTTTCAAAAGTTGATTTGAAT
Organism: Scortum barcoo; assembly: GCA_023238725.1. Taxonomy (NCBI): domain Eukaryota; kingdom Metazoa; phylum Chordata; class Actinopteri; order Centrarchiformes; family Terapontidae; genus Scortum; species Scortum barcoo. The sequence continues at coordinate 9,754,445 of CM041549.1, read as the reverse complement.
ACATGCTGTTTCACATTTGTATTTTCCAGGAATTACCAACAGAAACCTCACATGCGTGCTGAGCATATATTTGAATGGCCACAGCTGAAATTCATTTACATCTGTAATGCAAATTTGCATTGACGGAGAGGGACAGAGAAGGTCCAACTGTAAACAAGTCTACATCTGTATATTAATAGAAGGAGAAGGGATGTCAAACAATGGACATACTTTTGAAGGCAGATATATTATTGCCTTTATTTGAATTTAAAAAGGAAGTCACTGACTGAAACTGTTTCTTTGCTGAATTGTGTTCACTCTACAGGATACCGTCTCACCTTTTTTGCCACTAAATACTGGCCATCCACAAAGAATCACACCACACTTCACACTTGTCAAATACATTTTGGTACAATAAACTGTCCTGGTTTTGAGAGGTTATAATAATGTACCCAAAGCTCTGAGGCTCAGATAAAAGTATTTAGCCATATTTAGTGTCTTTGTGTTTGGACCACATAGATGAACAGTACAGGAGGGAAATATGCTCCCAGATAGACATTTTTAAAACATTTTAAAATTATTGCACCATGTGATGAGGTTATTGCACCAGAGGAAAAAGTGTCCAAAGTGTATGTATGTGTTGTAAAAGCAAGTAAATGTACAATGGCTACCACCCCTACTCTATGTCCTCCTCCCCCCTTGTGAGGAGTTGTAGAGTGTGATGGCATGATGGACAAAGGAGGTTCTTAAGCCTGTTGGTCCTGCACTTAGGAAGGAGCAGTCTTGAAATGACCCTGAAACTGAAGCAGCTGAAGAAAATTCAGCTTTCATGGCTTTTATCATCTACATCTGTGCTTTTCTACGAACACTTTACTACAACTGATGCTTTTCTGAGATGACAAACTGGGGCACTTTTAGGATAATTTGAAACCATAAATCCAAGCTGCCAACAGCTGCCCACTGCAAGGAAGCTAGTTACAAACTTATTAAAGGCACCTCTCAAGTCTACATAGTGATAATGCTTAATATAGCTAGAGTCTGGGAGGTGTTTAGGGTTAATCCATCACAGGCCTACAGCATCCTGTTTCCGCTCTTCTGAAACAATGAGGCGCATTTGCAAACCACAGTTAACAGAAAGCGATAGACAGGAACTAACTGTCGAGTGTTTGCATTTGCAATGTTTTAACCTCAGTTCACAGAAACTCGCCTTATCGCTGTCAGATAGGCACAGTTTAACTGCTGTCTCTGTCATAGTCCCAGTGTCTTTTTTTATCATTAATCTATCTGGTTCTGTTTTCTAGCTCTTCCGCTCTCTCATGTATGTATGAAATATGCCAATAATGTGTTTTGTCAGTAAACATTAAACAATTCATGGCTGCTCTGTAGACTGTCAAGAGAATACATTTTTACAGTCTGCAGAGAACAATAAGGGACTAGTGAGTGATAGTCACGTAAATTATAATTATGCCCTTTAAAACATGCATATTTTTTCTTTCTTTACTAAATTTCCCTCTTTATACCAAAAGACCATAAAACTGAAGGTGGTTGAGGTGGATGTGGACATTGTGGTTTATGTTTCAACTTACATGAAGAATTGTTATGAGAGGGCCGAGAATAGGCACACCTGAGTTTTTGACATTGTTTTACCTGTATATACAGCTTCCTCTGTTTGTCTAGTTTTTCAGCTGTCATTCTGTGCTTACAATGCTTCAGCTCTGTTGTGTCTGAGAACTTGTCAAACTTAATTCCACTGCATGTCTTTGTGTCTGTTAGTTTGCTAACCCATCTTCTTGTTTTTCCTCACACTTTTCTGCCAAGCCTTTCTCTTCCACAGCTTCCTCTGCTTTCGCTAAAGTGCTCACTCAGTTGCTGGCCTTCTTCTCTTCTCTTTCTCTTTCTGCCGTCCTGAGCTCTCTGGGGCAGTTCTGTTTTAGTTTGGTGGCATGAAACTGATACCTCTTTCTTAAACACTTTATGTGGCTCTGCCCAGAAACAGAACCTGCTGTCACCTGTGGGCACAATTTTAGTGTACACTAGTTTTTCCACATCAGGTGGAAGCTTTATAAAGAACAGTAAAATCTTACAACGTTATCAGGAGAGAAAAACAACACAGTCTGAATATGTTACTGCTTTTCTATCACCTATGTCAACTCAATTATTTTCTAAGTGAAAAAATGTCAAAATGAAGCAGACCACTTCTTTCAAAATTCATAAATCCTCAAAACTGAAATTAAGGTGTGTTATTAAAATTTGACTAATCTGATAAATAAATGCATTCTTGTACATCTGAAAATTGAGATTACAAATTCAGAGACTCAGATATCAGATGTTCTTTGTATTTTATGTGATAAACATCAGCAAGCTCTTATTTAGACAAAACAATGGCATTTTACAGCCTTAAATATCCTTTTTTTTCTGAACAGAGCCTTTCATTGTTTCTCTCTGGCTGTGCGAGTTGATGTAGAGAAATGTGACGGTTGCTTTAAGTTGGATCACCATCAGATTTTTTTACTGTTGGATAGAATTATTCTTTCCCCTTAAAGCATACACCCCTCCACCTCCACCTTTACTCGATTCCTCTTAAGCTAAGGGTGAAGGAAAAGTGGTGACAAAAAATTTCCTACACCAAGATTCAGCCTTTTTCTTGTTTAGTCTCTCTCCCCTCTCTTCTTCAGCAACAACTCATCTGAGTGATTCAGACCCACGCTTTACTAGCCCCCCTGCATGGCAGATAGTGTGTGTGTAGTTTCGGCTTCTCTGGCTGAATGTAGTTTGCGTGTTCTCCCTCGTACGGGGAGCTGTAGATCTGACCTTTGCTGCCTTCTTGCATGTGCTTCTGGCCACAGATCATGTTTATTTCTGTGATATGTAGAGATATGAAACACCTCTGCTTGTTTGTCTGGTGGATGTTAAATGTATATCCACTGTGATGTAACACTAGTAATATGTAGTTTCCTTAGTATGGTCATGTACAGTACAGTATGGTCATGCTGTAAACTTATATCAGCTAACAAACAGTATCAACTATCTGATTTTGGTAAATTAAGGGGTACGAGGTCAAGACAGTTTATATGTACTTCTTTGTATGTGCACTTGTGTGTTTGTGTGTGTGTGTGTGTATGTGTGTGTTTTGTGTGTGGGAGGAGTGTTTCACAACCACATACTTATGTTTCAGAGATTAAGCTGGAGGTGTAGATGTTATCCATTATTGGGTTCAAAACTGCTGCATAAGAGATACTGACTGACATTTGACATCCATCTCCGTCATTAGAGCAGCTGATGCCTCTTTGCATGCAATCGATTCTGACATTTAAACAGGGCCAGTAACAACTCTTAGTGACATCATTCATTGGAAGGGAACTTTACAGTGCTTTTCTCTGTGTCAACACAGCCGCTCTTCAGGGGTGATTGTTGATAGAGTCCAGTGTATGATAACAGTATTACGTCCAACGTTACTATATTACTACATTACGTTTCTCTGATGCATTTGTAAAAAATAACTTCATGACACAGTGCTGTGTGTGCAGGTTTGTTGTGATCCTCTTGAAATGGTGTTTCACAGACTGAGTGGTTATTATAAGACATAGCAGTGAGGACTTTTGACATTTAATGAACATGTTTTGGTATTCTTTTCACTTTGATTGTGAGAGAATGATTCTGTCTCGATGTCACCACATTGTCTTTTGATAAAGTCTTCTGCTGTAGCCGTGCTTCATTATGTTGATGTTTTACTGTTAATGGACTTCAGTTTTATACTTAGTGCTATTTGACTTTTCTGCCAAGCTGTTTCTGTTTTCTTAGATGGTGAGATAGTAGTGGAAAATATATGCTTTGAGGGATTTTATTTTGTAATGTTATGGATACATTCAGAATTTCAGTGTTGAGGTGTTGCGGTATTTTGGTGTTGATCTGGGAGGCTTTGGTTTGTCTGGTCTGTTCACTCAGATGACGAGGTAACAGTGGGGAAGTTCTATGCCACCTTCCTGATACAGGACTACTTCAGGAAGTTCAAGAGGCGCAAAGAGCAAGGTCTTGTGGGAAGGCGCTCATGGGAGAGGCTAAACACCACCATGGCTCTACAGGTGAGTAAAGTACAATGTCTCATATTACTGTTCACAGGAACAGAAAACCATAGATCCTTAATACTAGTGCGTTGGACAAATCAGTGATGAATGGTACTGAACTTTCTTCACCTAATTAAGATCCAGTGTGGAGATACAGTTAAGCCCGAAATTATTCATACCCCTGGCAAATTTTGACTTAAAGTTACTTTTATTCAACCAGCAAGTTTTTTTTGACCAGAAATGGTACACAGGTTTCTCCCAAAAGATAATAAGATGATGTACAAGAGGCATCATTGTGGAAAAAATTATTTCTCAGCTTTTATTTACATTTGAACAAAAAGTGGCATTGTCCAAAAGTTATTCATACCCATTTGCAAACTGTCACAGTCTGTGGGAAAGTCCAAGGTTCTATACCATTACAAACAGTCCAAGCTGTTCTAAATCCTAATTACCCCGATTCATTGGGAACAGCTATTTTAATCAACTCAACAGGTGAAAAACAGCAACTCTCTGCAGTTGGTTTGTGGACAGTCATGGCTAAGACAAAGGAGCTCACTGAGGGCCTGCAGCCACGCACTGTGACTGCTCACAAGTCAGGAAAGGGCTATAAGGCCATATCTAAATGTTTTCAAGTTCCAGTGGCTACAGTGCAAAGTATTATTAAAAAATACAAGACGTTCCACACTGTGGAAAATCTCAGAGGACGTGGTCGGAAGCCAAAAGTGACACCTGCACTGGCCAGGAGGATACTGAGAGAGGTGAAAAAGAATCACTACCAAGGCCATCCTGGAGAATCTGGGCCTTGCTAGGTGGCAACGTCTCAAGGCAGACAGACCAAAGGATACTGGACACTGCTGGGTTCCACGGACGCAGACACGTAGACACGTAGACTTTCAGACTCAGCCCATTACCGTCATACCACCAAAAGGCAAAACTTTTGGAAGACTAGATTAGAACATTTTCTTGTCTTTGTCTCTTCCAGGCCTCTATTTAAAGCCCATCAGGCATCTTCAGTTCGTTGAGGGTTTTGATATCTAACAAAGTCATCATGTCAAATTGAGGTCTCTGTGTTGACTTCTACTGGGTCATTTAAAAGGACAACTCACCCAGTTATTACCACACATCGGGATGAATTTGTCCATGTTTTTAGATGCGTGTCTCTTTGATTCCTGTCTCTATCCTAAAATAATGAGAAAATGACCCCTCTCTGCAAAAAATCTGCCTGTTATTTTACATAGTACAGTACACCGTGTCACGTTTCATTCGAACACTGGAACTTTCTACCAAAGAAAATAGTTCCTATGAGAACTTTTGACAGTGTATCATGAACTTTCTGCATGGGGAATATCACTATAGTATGTATGCGGATGTAGTGACCCTTTAAGAGAAAGTTAGATTGTCATGCTTTTATGCTCCACTAAGCTGAAAACTTCTAGAACATATGAATTGCTCTCACTTAGCTACCAGTAAAAAAGGTTGTGTCAGTGAGGCAGCAACGGTATGCGCAGAGACATGTTCACACCTGAAAAACTGTCAGTTTCTTTCAGTCAGATAGAGATAAAAAGTCTTGATAGCTGCTTTCTTTGCAGGCCGGCCTGCGCACGCTGCATGACATTGGACCAGAGATCCGTCGAGCCATATCATGTGACCTGCAACAGGAAGGACTGGTAGATGCTAATGGAGAGGAAGAAGAGGAAATCTACAGGGTAAAAATTCCTAAAGATCCTCTTCAGACATGTTTTAAGTCATATAAAATAATCTCGAATAATAATTAGCATCTGGTATGTTTTTTAGTAATATATTTTTATATCTTTTATATAATTAATAGAGTTCAGCAACACATTTAAAAACATGAGAACAGTGTCGATGAAATATTCTTTAGCTCTTTCTCTTAGTTGTACTTTAAAAAGTTTACTGTGTTTTTTTATGCTGTTTTGTCTGTCCTCCTTGGTTTGGGGTATCTATCCACAGCGTAATGGTGGCCTTTTTGGGAACCATGTCAACCATGTCAGTGTGGATCAGCAGGGATACTCCCATCCCACCACTGTCACCCAGCGGCCACTACAGATCCTCCCCTTCTCTTGTGGTGCCTCAATTGAACCCACCCAAATAGGCAGAAGATCCAGTGACGACAATAGAAGAGGGGAGACAGAGATGAACTCTTCACCCATCCAGTATAATCATAATTATCACACCCCTCATCCATATAATTATCCCCACTGTATGTCATCGATCCATCAATCGCCAATACCCTCCAATGCCAACCTCAACAATGCCAATGTGCCCTCACTTCTTTCCATGACCAATGGGAGGCAGCAGAAGTGTTTGTTAAGGCAAGACCGTGCGTCCTCCACCAAAAACAGATCATCAGTGTCCACTTACAGCAAAGGAATACATGACAAGCCTTGGAAGTCCCACTCCACAAGGTCAGTGGACTGACAGCTGACAGTTCATTCATAGGATCAGGTGTATTATGCTAGTTGTAACTTATATAGTGACTTGCCTCAAGCAACAGGTGAGGAGCAGTTACAGAGGTCTGGTAAGCTCCCTTCTTTCTAACTCTACTCCCCCAGATTTCTGGTCATTTTCAAAATTGTGGTCTTTATCCTCAATCAACACAGACTCAAATGCCATCACTTGAAGCATTTTCAGATTTTGTGTTGCTCCCTCTGGAGCCACAAAGGCTTTATGCAACTATTAGGAACTATAGTAGTACTCCCCAATAGTAGTATTACTGTATTCCCTAAGAACTGTGAGCTGATTTTGATTTGTAAAATTGATGGATTTCTCTTTAAAAGAAGACTCTTGTTTTGCCTAAACCAAAGCAGCCTCAGGAGCATTTTGTATGATGTGACAGACGAGCAGCCTAATTTGTGATGCTCACATTGTGAATCAGTGATGAGTTAGTGGGGAATGGAAAGTTGTCTTATCTCTGTCCTACAGTCCAGTACCCAGACGTATTCAGTTTAATATCACCAAGACAAAGAACCAGCATAATCACATTTCAGAAGCTAGATCAAGAGATTTTTGGTCACGTTTGCTTGGAAAATGAGTTCAACAATTTTCAGAATGGCTGCTGATGAATTCTCAGCTAGTCATCTCACATCTATGACATGAATATTAATATCTGAAATTGTTCTCAGTGATATTGATTTAAGCCAGCCTGACCTCACTGTCTGTCCAACTGTTTGCCAGAATATCCTCTGAAACGTTCGTCAGACAAAGGCAAAAAAAACCAAAAAACATGTGAATTATTACGCTGAGCTTCAGACAAAGTGGACCCAAAAGCAATGACGCCAGACTGGTGCAAATAGTTAAAGGTTTTTAATAAAGAGAATGCTCAGAGAATAAAGAGAATCACGTACACAGGCTTGACAGGATGACGAAACACACTGACACTGAGACATGAACAACGATCTGGCAACAAGACAGGGGAAGACACCAACTATATATACATGGTAATGGGGAACAGGTGAAAACAATCAGGGTGGGGCAGACAATCACACAGGCAGGAAACACACAATGGCACCTGAAACGAGAGGGAAGGTTAATATTTCTAAATAAACGTGACATGCCAGAACAGGAAATAGACACAAGACAGACATTACACAAACACGACGAGACATAATACCCCCCCAGGGCCGGCTCCTGACGGCCCAGGCTGCTCAGGATGTCAGTCAAACTCCTCAATAAGGGCTTGATCCACCACGAAGCTTACCGGAATCCAGGGCCGCTCTTCGGGACCATAACCTTCCCAGTCAACCAGGAATTGCCTCCCCCGGCCCCTCTTTCTAGCTGCTAGCAACCTCTTGACCGTGTAGACCGGTCCACCTTCCACCATCTTGGGCAGCGGGGGCTGCTTTGCGGCCGGAACCAGAGAGCTCTCCTGTATAGGCTTGATTCTGCTTACGTGGAAGGTCGGGTGCACTCTGAGGTACCTGGGAAGTTTAACGCACAGACAGGGTTAATAATATTCGAGACTGGAAAGGGCCCCACAAACCTTGGGGCTAGCTTCCTGGTGTGCACATGGAGGGGGAGATCCTTTGTAGGCAACCAGACTTTCTGCCCCGGGGCGTATGATCTACTGTGGCGATCATCTGCTTTCTTGATCCGGGCCTGGCCTCGTAGTAGGACCCGACGCACAGCAGCCCAGACTCTCCTGCAGCGTCGAACCATGGCGTGCGCTAATGGAACAGTGACCTCTTCCTCATTGGCGGGGAAGAGTGGCGGCTGATAACCGAAAACCACCTGGAATGGAGAGTCCTGGTTCATGTGCTCTGTCTGGCCATTGGACTCCGGGTGGTACCCAGAGGACAGGCTGACGGTGGCAACAAGGAGATGACAGAATTCCTTCCAGAAACCTGAAATGAACTGGGGACCTTGGTCTTTGGGGAGTCCATGAATGCGAAAAATCTGATTAACCATAATTTGAGCAGTTTGCTTGGCAGAGGGTAATTTAGGTAAAGCTATGAAATGTGTAAATGTGGAAAAATGGTCTACCACTGTCAGCACTGTCGTATTACCTTTTGACGGAGGCAGACCCGTGATGAAGTCCAGCAAGAGATGTGACCATGGACGTTGTGGTACCAGTAGTGGCTGGAGGAGGCCCATCCAGGTCTGCCTCGAGGCCTTACTCCTAGCACAGACAGAGCATGCAGAGACATATTCCGCCACATTGCGGGTCAGACTAGGCCACCAAAATCTTGCCTGACTACAAACTCAGTATGTTTAGCCCCAGGATGACGTGAGTCGCGAGGCATGTGACCAATGAATCACCTTGGAGCACAGTGCTTCTGGTACATACAGCCGGTACATACAGCCGGTTGCAGGGGGCTGTCAGGAGTAGATTCATTTTGATTCACTCGTTGCACCTCCCTTTCTATCTGCCAATTTACGGCTCCTACCACACGGTAAGGTGGCAGGATGGTCTCTGGCTCTTGGCAGTTGGTTCCGGTTCATACAGCCGGGACAGAGCGTCTGGTTTCCCCATTCTGTGACCCCGGTCTGTATGAAAGCGTGAACCGCTGAAGAAAAGCGCCCACCTGGCCTGCCGTGAATTAAGGTGCTTCGCTTTCTTCAGATATTCTAAATTTTTGTGGTCAGTCCACACAACAAAAGGGTGCTCAGCCCCCTCGAGCCAATGGTGCCATTCCTCTAACGTCACCTTTATTGCCAGTAATTCCCGGTTTCCCACATAATAATTTATTTCGGCCTGTGACAGCTTATGTGAGAGAAATTCGCAGGGATGGATCCGACCATCGGAGGCTGAGCGTTGTTAGAGAACAGCTCCCACTCCCTCATTGGAGGCGTCCACCTCCACCACGAACTGGAGCTGCAGGTCGGGAACTGTCAGGATGGGGGCTGTGGTAAACAGTTTCTTTAACTTCTGGAAGGCCTCCTCGGCATTGTCTGTCCACTGGAACAGAGTCTTAGGGGAAGTTAAAGCATGCAAGGGCGCCACCACAGCACTGAAATTCTGGATGAATTTTCTATAGAAGTTTGCAAAACCTAAGAATTGCTGAACTTTCTTTTGCGTAGTGAGGGGGGCCAATTGGTGACTGCGCTGACCTTCTCTGGATCCATCCTGATGTGGTTGGCGGAGATGATGTAGCCCAGGAATAAGACTGAGGAGGCATGGAACTCACATTTCTCTTCTTTTACATAGAGTTGTTGCTCCAGCAGGCGAGTCAGGACCTGGTGGACATGGTGGTGGTGGCTAGCAGGATCGGGAGAGAAAATCAGTATATCGTCCAGATATACAAATACAAAGTCATTTATTAAATCTCTGAGTACTTCGTTAATGAATGACTGAAAGACTGCGGGAGCATTAGTGAGTCCAAATGGCATGACCAGATATTCATAGTGGCCACTGGGTGTGTTGAAACCAGTTTTCCATTTGTCTCCCTCCCTGATCCACACCAGGTGATATGCATTCCGCAGGTCTAGCTTTGTGAATACTTTAGCCTGCTGGAGCAGGTTTTTCACAGTGATGTCATTGAGAGCACTATAGTCAATACCTGGCCGGAGTGAGACATCCTTACCAACGAAGAAGAATCCAGCTCCGGCCGGTGACTAGGATGGGCGAATAATCCCGGACCTCAATTACTCTGCAATGTACTGATCCATGGCCTCCCTCTCAGGTCCAGAGATGGAGTACCATCTCATTAAAGGTGGAAGGTACGCCTTGACTCCCGGTGTGGCGGCAGAGAGGTGGCCCGGGACTTGCTCCTTGACATCTCCTTGATGTTATGGTAGCATGAGGGAACTTTAGCCAAGTCTGGATAGTCGCTGTGGCCCGGTGCTGAATCCTTGGGCTCTGGAACATCCTGGAACCTGGAGACAGAATTAGCAGAAGAAAGGCACAAAACAAGACAGTCTGTTCCCCACTACTTGACCCTCCCTGATTCCCAGTCTATATATGGGTTGTGTTTCTTTAACCATGAAAGCCCAGAATGAGAGGGTGCTGGGAACAATCAAAAACATGAAAAGTCATTGTATCACCATGGCGAGAGTCAATGGACACGGTAATGGGCTCAGTGTAATGAGTCACTTTACTCAAAAGTCTGCCATCCCACGAGCGTTAACCGGCTGCTCGAGAGGCTCAGTTTTCACCCCCAGTTCGTGAGCCAACCCCCCGTCTATGAGGCTCTTGTCGGCCCTTGAGTCTATGAGCGCCTGATGTGGTGTGGTGTTACCATTTATGGTGAGGGTCACTCTGGTAGGTGTCTAAGGAGGGAAGTCTTGTCCGAGCTTCCCACAGCGCCCCCTAGAAGTCGGTGGTCCGTCTACCGGCGCGACGTCTCTGCTTCTCCCTCGGTTGTCAATGCGCGCGGCAATGTCCACCAGGCATTCGAAACGCGGAGGCAGGAAGTTAAGGGACCTGAAACAAGAGGAAAGGTTAATATTTCAAAATAAAACAGACACGCCAGAACAGGAAATAGACACAAGACAGACATGACACTTAAACATGACGAGACATAACATGTATGAAACCTGAAACTTCCCACGAGCCTCGTGTTCAGCATGACCAGCTCTCATTGCACCATGCCAAACCTTGTTCATTCCACTCTAAAGTACATACCTGGATGTTCTCTGCCCTCTGCTTACACAACTGATTGCAAAAGAGCACCTTAATGGGTATCGGTTCCTGTCCCATAGAGCATTTTCATTTATCAGATTGCAGTTAGTAATGCTTCAGCTTTTACATTTCCTAGCAGAGATGATTGTGTGATTAAAAGAAATAGCTTTTGTTTTTAAGTATTACCCAATACCCCTCATGTACAGTAACTCCTAACAGTGTACACACATTTTCACACTGAGTGTTATTGCTCCATTATTGCTTCCTCATTATATTAACATGGTATGCATACCTAATGAACTGCTGGCAAGCAGATGTGTTTTCATTGGAACTTTCTATTGAGGAAATAGTCCTGAGGCAATATTGGGAATGAAACCATTTATCATTACCTGTGATACCTTCACACAGTGGATATAAAAAGTCTACACACCCCTGTTCAAATGCCAGGTTTTTGTGATGTAAAAAAATGACACCAAGATAAATAATTTCACAACTTTTTCCACCTTTAATGTGACCTATAACCTGTACAACGCAATTGAAAAACAAACTGAAACCTTTACAGGGGAAAAATAAAAAATAAAAACTTAAAATAACCTGGTTGCATAAATATGCACACCCTTAAACCCTAATAAACTAATACTTTGTTGCAGCACCTTTGGCTTTAATTACCAGCACTCAGTCTTTTTGGGTAAGAGTTTATCAGCATGGCACATCTTGATGTGGCAATATTTGACCCACTCTTTCTTTGCAAAACTGCTCCAAATCTGACAGATTGCGAGGGCATCTCCTATGCACAGCCCTCTTCAGATCACCCCACAGATGTTCGATCGGATTCAGGTCTGGACTCTGGCTGGGACCATTCCAAAACCTCAATCTTATTCTGGTGAAGCCATTCTTTAGTTGATTTGGATGTGTGCTTTGGGTCATTGACGTAACTGAAAAGATGAATTTCCTCTTCATCTTCAGTTTTCTAACAGAAGTCAGAAGGTTTTGTGCCAACACTGACTGGTATTTGGATCTGTTCATAATTCCCTCTACCCTGACTAAGGCCCCAGTTCTAGATGAAGAAAAACAGCCCCAAAGCATGATGCTGCCACCACCATGCTTTACTGTAGGTATGGTGTTCTTTTGGTGATGAGCAGTGTTGTTTTTGCGCCAAATATACCTTTTGGAATTATGGCCAAAAAGTTCAACCTTGGTTTCATCGGACCACAACACATTTTCCCACATGCGTTTGGGAGATTTCAAATGTCTTTTTGCAAAATGAAGCCGGGCTTGGATGTTTTTCTTCGAGAGATAAGGCTTCCGTCTTGCCACCCTTCCCCATAGCCCAGACATATGAAGAAGACGGGAGATTGTTGTCACATGTACTACACAGCCAGTACTTGCCAGAAATTCCTGCAACTCCTTCAGTGTTGCTGTTGGCCTCTTGGCAGCCTCCCTGACCAGTTTTCTCCTCGTTTTATCATCAATTTTGGACGGACGTCCTGTTCTTGGTAATGTCACTGTTGTGCCATATTTTCTCCACTTGATGATGACTGTCTTCACTCTGTTCCATGGTATATTTAATTCCTTGGAAATTCTTTTGTACCCTTCTCCTGACTGATATCTTTGAACAATGAGATCCCTCTGATGCTTTGGAAGCTCTCTGCCGGACCATGGCTTGTGCTGGAAGATGTGGCTACAAAAATGTGAAGAAAAGCCTACTAGAACAGCTGAACTTTATTTGGGGTTAATCAGAGGCACTTTAAATGGTGACAGGTGTGTGCTGACTCCCATTTTAACATGAGTTTGAATGTAGTTGGTTAAATCCGAACACAGCCATACCCCCAGTTATGAAAGAGGGTGTGCACACTTGTGCAACCTCATTATCTCAGTTGTTTTGTTTTTACTTTACCTCTCTAAAAGATTTCAGTTTGTTTTTCAATTGCATTGTACAGGTAATAGGGTCACATTAAAGGTGGAAAAAGTTGTGAAATTATTTATCTTGGTGTCATTTTTTTACATCACAAAAACCTGGCATTTGAACAGGGGTGTGTAGACTTTTTATATCCACTGTACATGGATTAAACCCATGAACTCAGTATAGCTACAGTTTATTACGACCCATGTATAACTCCATATATGATTGATGATGATGTTCTCTGTACATGTGGCATCTATTGCACGTCTGTCCATCCCAGGGAGAGGGATCCCTCATCTGTGGCTCTTCCTCAGGTTTCTTCTTTTTCCCAGAAAGGGTTTTTTGAAGTTTTTCCTGACCCAGGTTCGAGGGTCTAAGGACAGAGGGTGTCACAACTGTACAGCCCATTGTGTAAAGCCCTCCAGAGGCAAACAATGTTTGTGATTTTGGGCTTTAAATAAATAAAATTCATTTTTTATTAATAAGAAGCAAGTGCTGTCAGTAACACTGCCTCTCCTCCCTGTAAAAATATCTGCTTTTGTAAGTGTTTTCTTTTGTCTTATCTTTTGCATGCATCTCTCTTCCCCTCCTGCCCTGCTCTCCTATTGCAAATAATCCCGTGTGTCTGACTGACCTTTTACTTTCCCTGGAGCAGGACACGCTACTATGAGGCCTACATTAGGTATGTGCATGATGTTACCTCTCAACAGAGCTTCGTTTTACAATATGTTGGTTTTGGTAGCAGGTGTGTCACAAAACATGTGAAATCTTCAGAGTTGTTTTGTTTAAAAATCTATACATGTAAGTGAGACCTGTTGATGTTTCAGTAAACTCACAGTATACTTATCACAATATTGATTTGTATGCTTTATTTCACTTAATCTGCATGTAACGTTCAAGAGCAAACAGCAGCTGTAATTAAAGAAAAAAGATAGGCACACCTAAGTCTTATGTATGTGTAAGAAACTTGCACATCATCAATATTCAACTCATTGTATCTGATGTTTTGATGACAGGTCAGAGAGCGGCGGTGGACTCTACCCCACCATTCGTCAAGAGGAGCCTGGGGGCAGGGACAGCGATGATGAGCATGGCTCAGGGGAGTACTACAGCGGGGAGGAGTTTCATGAAGATGACATCATGCTCACAAGGGACAGGTATTATGATGACAGCGAAACTGTTAGCTGTCAGAAACTCAGCTTAACAGCGAAACTATCTGACACACTAAATGCTTTGATAAAAGAGTGGCCAGTATCACCACATAGTGACTGATGCCATGTTTTTTCTCATAATAGGGCTTTTATAAGTATTTTCTCAGTGGGTGGCAGCCAGTATTATCCATCATTTATTCCAAATGAGCATTTGTATTCATTATATAAGAGTTACATAGTTAATTCTGAAAATAATTCCTTGTGTTACATACTTTCATAAAATAGCTGTTTTAAAGTTAAAGTTTTTACGTTTTTGCTTCAATAGGTTGTCTATCAAGGACCACCATGATGCAGACGGAGACTTTGACCTTGAGGTTTCCAGGGGCAACCACCCGCCTGACAATGACCAACAACCGATCTACCAAGATGGCAGACGGTCACCTAGAAGATGGTTTTTACCCTCATCTCAAGGTTACATGACAGAGCACAGAGAGTGTAAAATGTTTGCACATACTGGGGCTGATTCATCCGATATTAAACTACCAATTCAGTTTGTTGGAATTGGACAGTAGGTCATTTAGATCAGAATAGATGAGTCATTTCTGTATTACACTAGCTTATAGTTGTGCATAAAATGATCTTTTCTTGTTTGATCAAACTGTGTTCTTGAGTTGTTATTTTTCTGTAAGTAACCAGAGTTAGTCCAGAATGCAGAGTGATAATTTTTTGTTCTTGTGTATTATTTCAGCCTCCAACAGACCAACATTCAGCTTTGAGTGTCTTCGCAGAAGAAATAGTCAGAGTGAGGCTCCTCCCTCTCCATCCTGCACAGCTCTTCCACTACACCTAGTGCAGCAACAGGTGCACACCTTTTTCTGTTTATGACCTTTGGGGTGAATGCGAGATGGGATGATGTCTGATTTTATCTCTATGTCCTATCCCAAAATGTCGGCCTTAATTGATTCTTCATCTTCATCATGACCTCCTGTGAACTGAACCTCAGGTAATGGCGGTGGCCGGTCTGGATGCCAGCAGAATTCACCACCTGTCTCCTGCACGGTCATTACGCTCCTGGGCCACGCCTCCTGCGTCGCCCATCAGTCGTGACTGCTCGCCCTGCTACACACCACTCATACAGGTCTGGATCACTGTGATTAAAGACCAAATTATAAGATAGGTTGTCTAGCATTTCAACAAGACTAGGTAAATATTGCCACTGATATGAAAGTAAATGTTAGCTGTATTTTGAACAAACTAACCCCGGACATTTTCATCATTTTCAAACTTCCTGTACCTTTGTGCTGCCATCAGTAGAGCTAGACTCGTATTTGAGTGATTTGGAAATGATAAAACATGTTGAAATTTGTTTCATGTGTGGCTGTATGTGTGTACTCAGGTGGATTGGCGCAGTTCAGGCAGCGTCTGCAGCATTCCCGGAGCAATGAAGAGGAGTTCATGGTACACCGACAGCCATGATGGTCCTCCCAGCCGCAGCCACTCTCCTTCACGCCTGCAGTTACCTGCAGAGAGCTGCTCGCACTTCTTGCAGAAGAGAGGCAGTGCCAACAGTCTGGTGGAGGCTGTGAGTAAACACCAGCGGTTCGGTTTTTTATGCCTGGACACTCACAAATGAGGAGTACAGACCATATTTAATAAGATTTTTCATTGATATGCCTATGGAAGTATAAAAAACACATTTTTATATATTTTTTTGTGATGTAGAGGAGGGATGCAATGATTGATTTCAAAATCCCATATCCCAGTCTTGATATTTGTTTTTGCTGATTGTTTTACCTATGAAACGTCACAAATAATGACCAATGTGCCGTTTTTAACATCCAAAACTGAACGTTTTAGCTCTACAGATAATTTTGCTGGGACCACACCATGAGGACCCTTTGAGGTTGTTAGACCACACTAAGAGAACAAACTGATGCAAACATTTAGGTGAATTCTGATGTGATTGATTATTCTTATTTTCTTGTTCTCAGGTGTTGATCTCTGAGGGTCTGGGGAAATATGCCAGGGACCCCAAGTTTGTGTCAGCGACCAAACATGAAATCGCAGATGCCTGTGAGATGACGATTGATGAGATGGACAGTGCCGCTAGTAACCTACTGAATGGGAGTATGGATAACGGCAACACAGGGGGAATGGGGAACATCAGCTCAGATCCACATGCCACAGCGCATCTTAGAGACTGTAGTATCCGTGACTACAGCGATGAGGAGCCGTACGTGGCTGTGAAATGCGAGGAAGACCTAACAGACGAGATGATATGCATCACATCGCTATAGCAATGGCTCTGACAGGACTATTTAGGTTTTTTCAATTGAATTTTGACTACTATACCACAGTGAGGGGATGTCTTTTTAAGTGCATCCCATAATAGACTGTGTAAATGTAAAACATGGATGGATAAGAGAACAAAGTGCCTTGTTTTCTCTTTTTTTGGAGTGGAGAATGGAAACGTTGGAGAGGTGAGAAAAATGACGGGATCTACGGCCACTATCGGAAAATTTTGAAACCAGATGGAATCAATCTAGCAGGAATTTAGGATCTGTGTTTGATACAGCAGAATAACCTGGCAACCTCACAAAGCCAGCCCGAAGTTTTTCCAACAACATCCACTGAGGGGTCCTGCAGCTGAGAGCCGGACAGTTTGGTAAAATAAGGAGAATTGATATACATTAATGATGATGTGATAACATTTACGTTGCAGTCTATAGGTACTGGTAAATCACACTTTTTTTTTGTTTTGGCTCCGTACTGCAGCACAATCGATTTGATGGCTTTAATTTCTTTTCTGCTTCTATCCATACTGGGTGAACAATAATGGGATTGTGGACCTGCCGTTGCCCTGCTGCACTGTCCTAAGATTGTGTGATTTGATTAAACGCGGTCTTGAGTCCTACACTGTTCACCAAACATAAGAAATCAGGAAATGTGTCACCTTACTAAACACTTACAAACTACACTGTATGAAATGTTCGGATCAGATTTATTCACTGAAAAAAAAAGAGAATTGTGACATTTGCAGAATATCCATCCTGTTCCCTGGCTATAATGCCAGAAGCAAACACTAAATGCCGACCAGTGAGGTGATATCTATGTGACTGTTGGAGGGGGTCACATTGATGTCTGAAAGAGTCGAGCCAGCTTAGCAAAGCTGCGTTTGTCCTGCTGCAAAATCTCTTTGTCTATCCAATGATTCCAAGATTCCCTGTATTCAGATGAGTTTCATTTCATGTATATATAATGTGTGGTTTTAACCTTTAGGGGCCATGATAACAGATTCAGTTTGATCTGCTGCTGGTTATTTACATTACATTTTGACATCCATGATCCAAATAACAGAAAAAACATAAGAAAGACGCATATAATATTTTTTTGTTAATGTACTATTTCGGATAATAATGCAGAGCGATGATCAGGCCGACTAAAAGCCATCACAGCTGGTGGGTTCAGTATGAATCTGGGAGCTGCTCTGGGTTCACAGTTCAGGGTTACAGGGTGCTTGTCGTGTTACTAGACTTGAAAAGGAAATCACATATCAGTGGAAAAAAAGACTTTGTCCTCAGGCATATCCCTCTGTCTGTTTCATGTGCACGCTTTTATAAGACACAGAGAAACAGTTTTTGCCCCCTTTACACCAACAACAGAGACAACACATAACTTGATTATTTTGAACACCCTGAAAATAGAGGAACATTTTGGACAATACAACAATTTGAAAGCTCCTTGAAAACTGTGAGGACAGACCATTTCATTGTTACAAACTCACTCAGATATGCAATGATTCACTTTACTCAGACCTGTTCCAGACTATTTAAAAGTTATGAAAAGAAGACAACATAACTGAGAAACTGTAGACATGGTTATATTTACGCGCGACACGTGCAGCACAGGAAAATGCTGTGGCACATTAGTCTTACCAGTCTGGTGTATGAAACTGCTGCATGAGACTTCGATGTGTGAATCCTTTTACTGCCTCAACAGCCTCCAGGCCACTTTAGTTGGGTAAATCTCCCCCACATTAAATTGGTGTCATGAAATTTTGTGGAATTTCTCTCAAACAGCCGAGTGCTTGTTTCATGACGAGGCAGATAAAGAAAGTAAATCTTGAGTACAAATGTCTGACAAATATTCACTGTTTGTTACCATCTTTATTTTGTATATAACGCCAGAACAGAAAGGGAAACTATATTTTTTTGAATTTCCTGATAATATATAAATTCAGTAAATATTGTTGCTGGGTGAGCATAATGTGTATTGGGAATGGATTGATTGATGTTATCTTTTGCCTTCAATGTGTAGACTTTATTTCTATTCCGACACCAATCCAACAGAGCAGCTGTCTGTCTGCTTGTAGATACAAACACTGAGAAGTAACTTTTCTTACCTGCTGTTCTTCACATTTGTTTCACCACTAACCAGTGCTTGTCTACCACTGCCAACTTGTAACAATGTTTTTAGGTCAACTTTTACAAACCAACACTGGGTTGTGGCAGGGCAATCTGTTTTTTTCTTTTTTCCTCAGTCTAAATACTGTTGTCAGGGCAACGTGTTTGTTCTGTGCAATCAAAGGGCTCCTTTAAATATAAAACCAAATCAAGGGATCATTAAGTGCATTTACACGCACATCCATATTCAAATCATATTCCAGGTACATTGATTTCTTTCCATTTTTTATTTGTTGTTTAAGTGTACACCATTTCTTGTAAACAAAAACGACAAAGGTTGATGCCAATACTGAAATGACAGTTTCCTGTTGCATTTTCTTTCTCATGCATACAGATAAAACATTCAATTTTACTGACAGCAGGGTATGAGCTCGTATCTGGAATACTCCTCGCATGTACTATAAATGCACTCATTCCTTCTTCTCCTGAGAAGATTCATATATATACAGGTTTTAATGGCCAATACAACTGATAAATATGAATTATGCATTTTCTAACTGCATGAAACTTGTGTTTAATTAAGACATTTAACAAATGTTATTGTTATTACCTCTGTAACTCTCTGGGTATGCTGGTTACCGCATCAGGGAAACCGTGACAAAGGCTGTATTTGCACAAAATGGAACATATATGTTTTAATTTGTGACAATGTGAAAAAATATTCATTTTGTAAATAATTTTCCACAGCGTGATTAAAATTAAAAGCAGACCCTCTGGAATGTGTAGCACCAAAATATGAATAACCAACGTCGGAAACGAAACAAGAATCACACAGTTCACACACAATTATCACATCGCTTCATTATGTGTAAAAACAGCCAGAGATTCAGTTTTACTGTTTTAGAATCTGCTGACCTTTTAAAAAATATTTTAGAATAATTAAAACACTTGAAAAGCCATATTACTCACATGCTGTAAGCAGAAATGTGTATATTAGCTGCATATCCCTGGGTCACATTTCTGAGCAGACAAGCAGCCAATAAAGCACCCAGGAGCAAAGGGCTGCAGTGACTTGTACAGTCAGACTGAGACTGCTTGTTGTGGAGGATCAACCCTGTGGTGGTTTCTTTGAACACCAGGTCAGGTCTGCTCAAGAGTCAGCCATGTTCTCCTCAGCTCCTAAAGCTGCTTCTGTCTAATGTAAATTGCGACATTCACACATTTCGGACAGTGATGGGAGGGAGAGAGGAGGTTTTGCAAACATCACTGTTTTACTAAAATCCAAATTGACTAGACAACACTTAATTACCCCAGATTTACTTAAGTCCTTTTGGTTCACAACATGTCCGAAAGTCAATAACAGCATAATGAATAATGAGGACAGACAGAGCAGAAACAATAACCACATGCAGGGAATTCACAGTTTACCTATCTAAGTAAATCAAAATTTAAACTCCTCACAAGAAAAGGAGTGACACAAAAATAAAAATAAAACACAATGCTTTGTTGTGCAACTGACAGCTTTATTTTTTGTACTGTTCCATTGCTTTACAGATGTCTATAAAATGATGACAACATTGTATAAAGTTTGTATAGTGTTTGTAAAAGAGTAAGTGATGAACTTGAAGATTATTGCTTTCTACCCATTTGTTGTATGGACATTGAAAAAATATAGCTCTATCTACTTTGTAGCACAAGTACTAGTACCTTATAGATTTTGTACCAATGGAAAACAACCCGTTTTGTACATTTGAATTCTTGCCTGAAATAACAATGAACCTGCTGAGGATTTTTGTAAGGATCACTGAATAAAGTCACAAGGACAAGGTCAGGACGGTTTGAATAATTTGTTTACAATGAATACAAAAAAAGAGCGTACAAACATTGAGGCTGTAAGAATTTTCACATTATTTTTCCTTTTACAATCCATGTGTTACTCCTTCATTATGATACAAATGATTTAAACATTCACGTGACATTGTACAAGACTGCATATAATGTAAACAAAACTTGTCACAGTCATGAGGATACTTCATAGTGTAGTGCGAAGCTTAATCAGACTTACAACTCATTCTAGCACTTGGCTGATAACTAAAGGATACTTCATCCATGAATCCGAGAAAGAAAATCAAAATTTTAAAATCTACTCAACACCAATGTGGAATACCAACATGGAACACACTTCATCAGTCACATACTGCATATACTGTAATTCACTTTGACATCAGACTGTAGTGATCTTACAGGAACTAGTGGTCAGATCAGAAATACAAGGTCACCTTCAAAGGCTTCTTTGTAAACATCCACAATACATTTAGAAAAAAAATAGAAATAGAATGATTCTAAAGAGGTTTACATTTTTTAGTGTATCATTTATATAAAGAGTATTTTAACAAGATCTATATCAGCCAGATTTTAATGTTCTAAACTGATTTTCATTTATTGCCCCTTAAATTAAAAAGCTAAACGAAAGCTGTAGACTGTAATACTTGAGGATTGAGTAGCAAAGTTAAAGCTGTGACATGGATCACCAACAGCAACCAACAGCATGAACAACCCCACACCCACAGAGGATCAGTTTTATTCTTGAACTGCACATACGCAGAGCAGATTAAATTTTGTTCTTTCAACTGCAGTCTGAGTACGACTGTGTTATGAAATCTGTTTTGGGTAGAATACAAAGAGGCAAACTCAGCTTGGTTTGTTAGGTTTAAATCAGCCATGCATGGCTGAAACTGAGCTCACATTCCTTGGAAGAAAGGACTTTGTTTGAACGTGTTTGTTTTTTTTTCCCCTTTGTGAGGCATTTTATCTCTACTGGTGTAGAGCATAGCATAAATAATGGTTTCACTACGTGAGCACATTCATCTTTCCTGCGGGAGAGTTTTATGTAAACTGAGGCGGAGGTGAGAAACACACTGTCTAATGTACATCTGGGTTAATTCCCAGGGCAGGACCAGTAAATCTAATGTCAGTCTCTTTCCAAACATTAAAATAATGCAAGTTGGGTGTTCAGTCTGACACAGCTGTGACTTTTGCCCTTATCTGTTCCATTTTAACTTATCTGTTTGTTATTGCCTCTGCAAGGCGCTGCATCTCTCCACTGCTGCAGAGACACCTGGCTGTCTCTGTTAAAATCAACATTTTGATGAGCCTCAAGTCTCAATAGTGGAGGGACCGGATATCCTGGAATTTACAAGAGTGACGGGTCCAGCAAACTGCTGTATGACAAAAGGACTAAATGGCCTTTTTTTTTAAATCTTCTCGTGGTTTTGCTACAGCAAACCAATGAAACCAGTGATTTCACAAATCGCTGAATCTACATGTTTGCAGGAAGGACGAGGAATGTAACCGTGGTGATTACAGATCTGAACAGACAAAACAAAAAAACAAAAACTGCTGCTGAGACAGTCTGACTAAACAGTCTGCACAAAACCCAGTTTACTAATCTGTGAACAAAATTTAAGATACAATCTGCAAAGGTCAAAGAACAGTTTTGAAGTGTAGTGAGGTGAGAAACTTTTCCTGTCAAATAAGAGGACAAAAAGCCCCTCTGAAATTGTTCAAAATTAGGCAAATGAACATAGGACACAGTATATGGACATTTTGGTGTTGTGACAGAAGAGACCAATTTAAAACATTTCGTTTGCTGTGAAAGGGAGCCTCACCAGTCTCAGTGAGTATGGTTGAAATGTTGTATAAGCAATATTGAATGGGAACGATGGTTTTTGAAGTTTTCCATTACGCTGACAATTGCTAAGCATCTCTCTTCACTATCCTGTGTCATCAGGGAGAGCCAGCACAGCTAAATGTAGCAGATGTCTAAATTTAGGTGATGCACGTTTAGGTTGCAATTTAGGTTCGAAGTTGATTTAAGTTCAGTAAAATTCAACATAAAATCATGTTTCTGTTGAATCAGATGAGATGATTCAATCTGCTACAGTTTGAGGAGTCAACTCAGTTAAAGTGAAGAGGCATTTCGTTTTAATTAGTGAAAGCTCAAAGACTAGGTCAGGTGCCAGATTACTAAAGACATGTAGTTCAGCAAGGAAAATAAGATCACACTCATCATGGAAAAAGAAATGATACGACACAGCCGCTATTTCGTATGTTCGGACACCAAATTAAACACTGTAAAACTCTATTTCAGGTCTAAATAGCTAAAATCAACTGCATTCAACACACTTATTTAAGTACTTATCTAAAACTGTTACACTGTGTGAAAATCAGATGTCTTTACAAGACCTCACGATTCATTTACGATATCAAATCAATGGCAAAATAATCATCTCTAATAAACTCATTGATAAGCTGTTCACTGCTGTTGTTGCCCAATAAATGATTATGTTTCTGACCCACACATACCCTTTACTCTTGTGCTGTTATTTCTCTCCTTCAGCTCCGCGTTGTCTGTTTATCTCTGCGTGTTGAGTGTCTTCGGTTGGTAAACGGGAACCGCTGGATCAACGAGAGGAGGGCGACCTCTGATGATGTCAGCAGCCTTCTCTGCCATCATGATGGTTGGAGCGTTTAGGTTGCCGCTGACAATGCTGGGCATTATGGAAGCGTCGACCACGCGCAACTTCTCCAGACCCAGAACGCGCGTGTTTGAGTCGACGACCGCCATCGGGTCAGATGGTGAGCCCATCTTGCAGGTGCAGGAGGGGTGGTAGGCGCTGTCAGCTTTTTGGCGGACAAAGGCATCAATGTCAGCGTCGGATTGGATCTGAGAACCGGGCAGGACTTCAGGGCCACGGAAAGGGTCAAAGGCCTTCTGGGCAAAAATCTCTCTGGAGAGTTTGACTGACTCCCTGAACTCCCACACGTCAATATCTGAAAGAAAATAGAAGAGCATAATAATAATAATTTTCCATATTGCTGTGTATTGATACACTTATTAGACACTAATAGACTGTATATTTAGAGTAGCAAAGGCAGTAAGTACAAATCTTCCAAATTACAATAGTCTTTCTAGATGGGGGCTAACCTTCAGTGGGAAGCATCAAAGCGAAATGTCAAGCAAAGTACATCCAGACCAAAACGTAGCAACAGTGGGTATGGTCTAATAATATATGAGAAGACTAATGATTTTTTAGAAAATATAATATATTAGATAATAACCTTTGATGGATTTGGTACATGACAGTTCGGTGACTAAATCTTACCTGTGGAGAGATAGTTAGGCTGCAATAAAGGGTGATCCAAAGGGTTGGCGCTCTTCAGCTTCATCCAACCGATACTGGTGCTTCTCATTGGTCCAACATGAACCTACAGCACAAAGGGGAACACTAATTTCTGAGGTATATTTTACATTCACACGTACATGCCGTATGCAAAGTACTGTTATAATTCCTCCTCCAGGTATGATTTCATGGCCAGACTGGAGAGAGAGAATGATTTCTGTGGAAATTGTATACATGCTGTAATGTTATTTGAGAGAAAAATAAATGTTGCCAGGTAATGTCAATATAGATAAGCCTAACTGATAATGAAACTTTCTTTTACTTCATGTTGTACAGTTGAGCACGGGCAGATGTCATTTTGGGCAGCCATATTTCTTTGGATAAGTAAAAGCAGGGACAACTTGGGTAATGGATTCAAATAATTTTTACAGACAGACTATTTTAGTAAACGTTTTTGAGAGTCGCACATTGGGCATAGTATGGCATGTAAGTATTGTATGAAGATAGACTTTCAAAAAATCCCTAACATATGCTTCATACCGTTTTTGTGAAAGCCCTTCTTGCATCAGGAGCAGCTACACAGATAAATTAGAGTTTCTTCAAAAACATGTTCCTGGAAAAAAACCCAGAACCAGCTTAATGGTAGTTGGTGTTAATGTATCCTGTGCACATTAACTCATGAAACAAACCCACAAAATCTTTAAACACAAATAACCCCATGATAATTTTGCTGATGTGTGATTCCCTGTTGATAATTAAAACATATAAAAATATATATTTTCACTTGCCAGATGGAAAATGTACTACAAATGTGAAGTCTTTTGAGGCACTTCAATAGAAGCCTATCCTTAGGAGTGTGTGGGACTAGTTACTGAAAGAGGCTCTGAAAGACTCTGAAAGAGGCTTTAAATAATGGCATGCTCATGCTGCCTCTTAGGAAATTTCCATGAAACTCTTTGTTTCATTAAATATCTGGGGTAAATGTAGTTTTCCATGGAATGCCACAAGCATAAATACTCCTTTGTGTCTTGAGTCTTATCTAGTCAGTGATGACTAATAAAGGGAAATTTTCTGTGTATACAGGAGTGTGAGCATATAGCGCTTATACCTTGAAATTCTCAATGACACTGTAGAAGAAACAGTCAAAACACACGTTCACAGAGGTGACCTGGCATTAGAGTGCATCTCCACATGTCTCAAGAGACCACTGTTGATTGGATCTCACTTATATATAAATAAATACATACATCATTTCCATTTGTAAAGACCAAGTACAAAGTTACTTTTAACTGGCAGCTGTGCATATTTCCCGTTATAGAGTGCTTCAGTGTGGCCCAGGACACACACGCAAACACCATGTGGCCATATGTGACTGATACCATGTCTGAAAGTCGTCTTGTGTTAATTCTAGGACTGAACAGGGCCACAAACACCATGATCATACTTACAGAAAGCTGCCATACACACCAAGTTAAACACACACCTGATATGCCTCTGTCTTGGAGGCAACTCTCCCGTGGTCGATAACCTGTGAGGGCAGGAAGTGAAACTGGATGTCGGGGTGCGTGACGTGTGGTCGACTTCGGATGAACCCTCCACTCTCCAAGTGGGCTGTTGCTCCATAACCTAGGAGAGGATCATCATTGTGAGATTATGAGACATTAGACAGACAGTGTTTGTCTGTCCCCTGCAGCCCACATTTACAAACAATGAAGTATGTATCTATCTATCTATCCATCCATCCATCCATCCAGTTCAGAAACAAAACGATTAAATCCCATTCCACCTCATATGCCACTCATAAGTACTCGGTGCTCATCTCATTAATGCAACAGCACACTTTCATAAGTAAGAATAGGTAAGAAGGATAAGGTAAGAACAAACTTGGCTGTAAGTGCATGTTTCATGAATCCCACAAATGATTTACTTATATTCCTCTTATTGCTCTTTAAAAACAAATATAAAAGAAAAATAAGAAAACATTCATGCTTGAGGTCCAGTGTGTGCTGTAGGGATGGGCAATGTCTACTGAACTGACATATGATGATGTCTACAGTGAATGTACCTTATGTTGAATATAAAAAAAATAGTGTGCTCTTGTTCTTATTTTCTCTAAAACTGGAACAACTTCATTCTTTTATGGCAATTATTACTTATTCAGAAAAAAAAAAATAAGTTACTAAAGTCCAGCTTAGTTAGCCTAGTCAGGTTAGCCTAAGCTAAGGCCCCTTCTAAAGCAATAAATCAGCAACAGTTTACTCTAGTCATTACAATAATAATAATAATAATAATAATAATAATAATAATAATAATAATTGATTTGATTAGATTTTTTGATTGATTCAGGTTCCTAGGAAAGAACAAGAGAGTTTGCTCTGTAAACAACTGTGATCCTCAGTTGTGTAATACAAATAAAGACTCACCTCCTAATTTATAAAGTAGGTTCCAAATTAAAACATGCTCTCACAGGTTGGTAAATAGTAAAATTCTCTCTGGCTGACACATTTTAAAATCCATTTTTATTAGTTCTAAGGTGCTAAATTACTCTTAATATCTTTTTACTTACAAAGGATTTTACTTGTCAGACAGTACAATCTCCCTACATGTTGCAAATCTGGTGATTAGTGGGCGTCACTTTCATTTCTGTGTGTGGTAGTTTTTGTTTTACAGCTTTCAAAGCACAGTGTTACCGTGATAGAGCAGAGTGGTTGATAACTGTCAGCCATCGGCATTGGTCAGCCCAACCTTGTCTGTTCAGTGATATAAACCCACACAAATGCACTCCTTTTGTAGGAGAATTCGCAGAATTTGGAGTGTGTGCACCCATATGATTGAGTCAGTATCTGTGGTTACCAGTGAACAGGGTGAGCCACTCCAGGCCTATCTTGACCATGTGAAAAGGTTTCTGGGCCTTGTACAGGGTGATGGGCTGAGTGCACTGCTGCTGAACGTACAGCTCCAAATGGTCTTGCAGGTTACTGCCAACACCTGAATAAACAGAAAGAGGAGATGAAGACATAGAGGGGTATGAATAGTAGTCACTGAAATGTGGCAGCCAGGTGCCACAGACAGCAGGTGCAACACGCTATTAAGGCACATAAATGCAAGAAATAGTGGTGTTTAAAAATTTAAATCTTTATTATTACAAAAAATATAATTTGGTTCAATAAAAACAGAGCAAACACAAGCAGGCACACCATCTGTTGCCATAAATGCTGTTTACAGGTGGCCATCAACTGCACCAATATAATATGAGTGGAGCTCACAACATGGGAGCTTTTCCCTGATCCCATTCACAGTGGCCTTGGCTGGGCACTAAAGCAAACAATTAAATCAAAATCACAAAGAAAAAGAAACACCACTAAGGCAGTGGCTCACTAGCAACAAATCCTTGGTAGGATTCCCACCCCGCCAAGCTACCTCCGTACATCAATTACTTCTTGTAGAGACTGTCCATCAGCACACAGCAGGTTGAGATGCCTTCCAGACACTGGGCTCTCAATGAAGCCACAAACTCTGCAGGCACCGGCAACTTGCCACCCACAGGGACCCACACACAAAATAGTTACACTCAGTCTCAGTGGCACATTTGAAATGCTTCTCGCACCAGAGAAAACAACTGCGACCTGCCAACAGGTGCCCCTCATCACTAATCCAGGTCCACATCAGTTCCAACTGGCTACAGTAATATAATGCATATAATGTTTATAAGTGTGAAACAGATAAAAATGAATGACTTATTAGTGTTAAATGTCTGATGTGTTTAATGTCCTAATTTGCTTACATTAACCACTCTATAAATCCTAAGTTTATAAAGTCAAATATTTCTCCTTTTCTCTAGTAAAGTAAGCTTTTAAATGCTGACAGGGTTAAAAAAACATCTCTATTTGCAAAAAACGTACCTGGTAAGTGCTGAACTACAGGGATGTCGAGTTGTTTCAAATCATCAGCATTTCCTACCCCAGACAGCATGAGAAGCTGAGGAGAGTTGATGGCTCCTCCACACAAAATCACTTCTTTATCTGCAAACACCTACGGAAAGACCAAATAACTAATGAGTGAATCATTGAGTAAGATTGGGAGTCTACAGCCATGATCCTCTGTAAATAGGAATGGCAGTGCTTTGGTGAACATCAGCATGCTTATGTGTTCACAATGACAATTATACAACGAAAATAACATGTATAGCGGTGCTAGATGAAAACTCATGAGAATTCACCCTACAGGCAACACTGATATCTTTATCAAATGTCATGGCAATCCATTCAAGATTCTGAAAAACCTTTCACAACACACTTCTCAAATCTTTTAAAATAATGGAAATTCTATCCATCTTACCTTTTTCTTTTGCCCATTCAGTATGTATTCCACGCCCACGGCCTTGTTGCCATCAAACAGGATCTTGGTAGTTAGGCAGCGCACCTCTGTCTTCAGGTTGGGTCGCCCGAGGACAGGTCTCAGATAGGCACTAGCTGTGCTCCACCTCTTTCCTAGACAAATTTGTTCAGTGAGATGTAGACATTATTAAAGGACTGATTCATAAAAGATGTATAAATATGATATTGAAGTTACAAGTGTTCTCAGTGGTTATATGCTAGTCATTTACAGATCCTGTGGTTACAGTAGTTCCCTTTTCCTTTAACCTTTATAAACAGTCATGTCCATAAAACCCAGCCCTTCCTGTTGGTATCCGTTCATGTCATCAGTGAAAGGGTATCCTGCCTGCTGCCCCGCATCAATAAAAGCCTTGTGAAGGGGGTGGTTGGTCTTCCCTCTTGACACATGAAGAGGTCCACTGCCTCCCCGGTATCTACAGCACACACAAGAAACACAAGTGTCACAAAGATAAGATCAGTTCCATTTCAAAATGAAATATGTTTATCTGTGGAAATGTATATGTGTTCAACTGCAAAGATATGAATAATTTTGTTACCAGAAAGTGCTACCTTTTTTTTTTTTTAATTTATTCAACCCCCATTGCAAATTATGTGTATTGGCAAAATTTGCTAATTTTTAGCTGTGTTCAATAAACAACTCAAACAAGAACAATTTAAAAAACTCAACACAATGAATATTAGAGGTAGTGCCTCCAAATTCAACACAATATAGCACTTTTAATGACTACTGCGGTCTCAAAATTATTCAACCCCCTGAATAGAATCCCTCATAAGAGCACTCATTTACAGATCAGGTGTTGTCTGGAGCACATCTTATGCAACTACTCAAGCACCTCACTGGTTGCACCAGGTGTGTTTGACATAGAACACATCAAATACCTGGACTGGCAAGGAGTTAGTTCACAGTTATGTTGTGTTGTATGTTATAAATATTAAAATCAAGAGAATTGTCCAAAAAAAGTTAAGAGAGCAGATCATTGCCTTGTACAAACAAAGAATGGATACAAAAAGACAGAAAAGGCATTGAGTGTTCACAGAAATACTGTTAGAAGCATAGTTTGCAAGTTCAAAGTTAAAGGAACACTGGCTACACTAACAGAAAGAGGAAGTTATCAACAGCTGCAGCCAGATTTCTGGGGAGACAGGTGGCCAAAAACCCTCAATTGGCTGCAAATCACCCGCGGCAAGACTTGGTGGCAGCAGGCGCTGAGGTTTCACTTTCTACAGTAAGGTGCATACTAAACACTGCCCGAACTCTGAGATGTACACCACTACTGACCCAAAAGCACACGACAAGTTTGCACCAATATGCTCGAAACCACACAAATAAGCCACAGATGTTTTGTGATTCTGTTATTTGGAGCAACGACACAAAACTCTTTGGCCTATGAATCAGCGGTATGTCTGGAGGAGGAAGAAAGAGGCATATAATGAGAAGCACACCCTGCCTGCAGTGAAGCATGGCGGTGGCTCATTGATGCTCTGGGGCTGCTTTGCTTCTTCTGGCACTGGAAACCTGCAGTGTTTGGAGGGCAAGATGGATTCAATCAAGTATCAGGAAATCTTAGGAGAAAATGTGATGCCATCTGTGAGGAAGCTGATGCTTGTATCCTTTCTTTGCGTCATTGGACCTTCTAACGGGACAATGATCACAAGCATACCTCAAAGTCCACCAAGGCTTAGCTTCAGAAAAAGCTGTGGAAGATAGTAGAGTAGTCGTCACAGCTGACTGACTTGAATCCCACAGAAAATCTCTGGTGGGATTTGAAGAAGGCAGTTATTATTATCCAATAATACTAGGGAGCTGGTGGATATTATCCATGATGAATTATTCAGGAATGCTGTCAGAACCTGCTGTATGGCTATGTGTCATGTTTGCAGCACGTCATAAAAGGAAAAGAGTGCTCCAGATCAGATCAACACAATTAAAAAACACATAGAAATATAAGAGAGGGAAAATATGCTCACTGGGACTGACTTGAATGTCCAATTCCTGCACATAGCTACCGTATATGTTAAGGTTTAAGGTTACGACTTAAGAAAGACCTTTTCATCAGAGACATAAAAGAGATTCTAAATGTAACCTCATCCCAAATGGACTAAGCAGTTCGCACCACCATAACTCCTGAATACCAACAACGTTGACCTTATGCTGAGTATGCGTTTTCTTGTTGCTTAGTTTAAACACAAAGAAGTACATAACACATAATAAAATCTGATTTCTCATTGACAACACAGATGGACACATGTATCAAATCTGCCTGTGATATCTGCTTCCCAGAATGTCACATCTGTATTTATCCCAAACCATACAAGTCTATTTCATCCTATTTTTAACAATTACACACATGGACAAAATTGTTGGTACCCTTCTGTTAAAGAAAGAAAAACCCACAAAGGTCACTGAAATAACTTGACACTGACAAAAGTAATAATAAATAAAAATTTACTGAAAATCGAACTAATGAAAATCAGACATTGCTTTTGAATTGTGGTTCAACAAAATCATTTTAAAAAACAAACTGGCCAGGACAAAAATGATGGTGAGTTTTTCTTTCTTTAACGGAGGAGTAGCCAACAATTTTGTCCACGTGTGTATGTTCACATCTGAGCTGCCATTTAGCTTCCTCATTTGCATTGGTTTCCCAGATTCCCAGTGTCTTATGCTGAAATTAAATTAGTGATGCACTCAATTTAACATGTGCTGCTCATGGGGCCAGGATCTGCATGATAATATCTTCATTGAGACAATGCACATTTACAAAAAAAAAGCATTTTGACGCCTGTTGAGTCTGTGGGAATGAAGCACTAGCACTACCAGAATTAGGGTTCCTTTGAAACTTGGCCCATGCATATTTATACAAAAGCCAAAAAGTTCCCTGACCCTTCAGATGAAAAACATTGCCCTCCAAATATTTTTGCTGTGTACCTGTTCTCTCCCAGCTCATGACACTGAGCTTTCCTGAAGTAAGGCAGACAGTGTTCATAATCCCAGCCCTCTGCCCCCTCTCTCTGCCAGCGGTTGTAGTCTTCAGCATGTCCACGGATGTACACCATGGCGTTGAGTGAAGAGGACCCACCCCAGACACGGCCCCTTGGCCAGTACATCACCCGGTTGTCCACGTGGGCCTGAGGTAAAGTGTGGTAGTACCAGTTATACCTGAGGAGAAATGAAAATGAATACAGTGTGACATCAAAATGGAGACTGATATCAAAATGCTGGACTAACATGTTGCGCCAATGTGATACATGGATGATTGATTTGTTGAGTGACCTATCGATCAACATTTAATCTCTTGTGGCTTTAATTTATAATGAATGATTATTTTTCTTCTGTCATGACAGACAAGATTTCTCTCTTTACTTACAAAAACTAGACAAGGTTGTATGATAGTTGGCACTTTAATGTGTTTTCGAGAGTTGGTATGTTGGTAAAGAGTTACATCAAGTCAAAATGTAACATGTTTTTGGATGAACTTGAAAACAGCAATAATCACATATGCTAAGGCAAATAACACTGCAAAAGTTTAACTACTGTACTTGTCGTCACAGAGGTTGTAGGTCAGCGCAGCTGGCATGTGGATCTTCCATGACAGTCGTAAGCTGCCAAGAAACATGTCCTTTGGCCCGGCCTCCAGAAGCAGCACAGATTCATGGGCATCCTCACTGAGGCGGTTGGCAAGAACACAGCCTGCTGAACCAGCTCCAACAATAATGTAACTGTAGGAGGGGGTTTTCTGATTGGCTGTAGGCGATGATGAAGCGTTCAGGTGAGCAGATGTGGCAGTGAAGAATCTGTAGTGGTTGACGGAGGATGAGCAGGAAAAGGACTGGCCCACGTTTCTAATCCTGGGGACAAACTGACGCTCTGGCAAACAAGTAAACTGGCTGCTGCCATCCCTCATAAGTCTCCCTCGAGTTGCTGTCACCACTCGGCGGGCTCCAGTTTGGCCTAACGTGGCCAAAGACAACATCCTGGCTCAGGGAGGCTTTTCTTCATTCACTGTTAATCACAACAACACACGTTAAATGACGCACTGCAGGAGGCTTGATGGAGCTGCGACCGAAACTAATGTGTGATGGTGCTGAATGAAATGAACGTGTCCAAACACAACATTAACTGTGTGCTCTGTTCAGCTGCCCAGGCTACGCAAACTGTGGCTTGTAGAGAGGCTTTTGGTTTTGGTGTTTTTTGATTAATTATTATTAATTATTCCTCTTCTCAAATTCTTTTAAAATGAATAACTAGAAAGACTGGAGCTGGTATTTGACCGGGTTCACTCACTGCTGTTGAGGAGAGACGTTTATATTGGTCTCTCAACTACTGACTCATAAAGTGCTTCAGTCTTACTCGTGATTAAGGTGAAAGCCTTCCCTCCTCTGAAGTCTCTCTGTGATTCAGCCTGGTCAGACACACAGATCAGGCTTTGTCGCATTAAAAAAAAAAAAAAAAGTAGAAATGTGACGATTTTGTGCAAAGGAGCGACGCACGCGCTTGGTTACGCGTGTGGTCGAGTGTAACGTGAAAAGTTGCAGAACAAAGCCTGAAATTAAGAGTCTGGTCGAGTAAATGTTTGACTTAAAGGGCTAAAGGAAGTGTGGTCTGCTCACCATGGGCAGGGGAGAGATCTCTAACTAGGTCAGATTAACATATCAATGAAGCAACACTGACAGACTGAGAGGGCCCGGATCACCTCAGCAAACAGCCTGAATATCTTCTAAAAAGTCTTATTAAGCCTCAGAGGATCAGATCTGTCTGCAGCTGTCACTGACTGACCGCTCAGACATGATAGTTTTTAAAGACGAGTCTGAATCTGATGTTTAACATGAGAGGCCAACGTCGCAGCCGCACTTAGTACAGTCTGCAGGTCGGTCACGGCTCATAAACACACCTCTGTGCTGGTCTCGAGTGTTTCCGGCACTTTCAGAGGTTTCTAAAGTGTGTTCAGAGCCTCTGAGGAGGCTTTTTCTCCTCCGGGGAGTTTTCCGTTAGTTTCAGAGGAGAGCCGTCGCCCGCAGGCAAACACACGGCGGGAACAACTGACCGCAACTTTACTAACTAAACAGAAGTAAACACAGGCAGCGTGCTCTCATGCCGACACAGACGGAAAGACGGGCTGAATCAGGCGGCAGAGAAGAAACGACCCTTACCTTTCTCTGCTGCGGACACCGGACACCACGACGAGCGCGGCCGGGGGCGGGGCTTCGTGCGTAGGGGGCGGGGCGTCGCGGGCTGTGTGGTTTAATAGAAAGACTCGCCCCGTGTGATCTGAAGGTTTGTTAAGGCAGGAGGCTGCTCGGCCCCCCAGTCAGCGCTGGAGATAGTAAAGGGCTACGACACCCTCACCTTTTCATCTCTTCATTCTTGCTCTACGTGTTTTTGTTAGTGATGATGATGATGATGATGTGGGGGGTCGCTCTGACTTTTTTCTCCTATGTGGCGGCTCAGGTGGCATCACAGGAAATAGTAAGTTACCGACTTTAGTATTAGATGCTCTATTTCATATTTCATATTTTTTTATTTCATATTGTTTTAATTTGATATTGTTATTTCATATTGTATTTTTTACCTTCTATTTTACTATAGTTTCTTTTTGCATTTTTACTGTATTACTTGCATGCCCCTTATGTTTCCGCCTTTCAGGCTGCTGGAACTGTGAATTTCTCTTGGAGATTAATAAAGTATCTATCTATCTATCTATCTATTAGTAGCACTCTCGTTTCAGCTCAAAAGAAAGGTGATCTAAGTAACCCATCTCTGGGATTTCTTTGCAGGAAATGGAGTGTCGAAGATATACTGGTATGTTGTGATGTTTACTCTGGATGACACCTCTAATATCTGTAATATCATGTTGATGTGGAAGACAAAGCCTTTGTCTTTT
The DNA here is from genome assembly GCA_023238725.1 of Scortum barcoo. Taxonomy (NCBI): domain Eukaryota; kingdom Metazoa; phylum Chordata; class Actinopteri; order Centrarchiformes; family Terapontidae; genus Scortum; species Scortum barcoo. The sequence continues at coordinate 9,720,405 of CM041549.1, read as the reverse complement.
AGGGAAATGGCTGATATTTTATACAAATGTTTTTTTCTTCTTTAAGTTGTTTACCTTTAAGTTGTTTGGACTGGCAGCTCTTTCAGACAAGATGATGCATGTGGAAATGCCACCACCAGTTAAGAATGTAATGAATAATGAATCTAAAAAACAGAAGTGGAAATGAAATACAGTGGCACTGACAGTTTGATCTGACTGAAGTAGAGCTGTAGTAGAACCTTGCAGTAGCCACATCAACACATTTTACAACTCCAAAGTTCAATACTCTTGAAATATCTGTAATGTTTTTTTTTACACTGAACACAGAGTTAAAGATAAAGTAGATTATTGGCAGCGACTACCTGGTTTAGCCTTAGAGAAAAATCATATACATATTATCAATTTGTGGACAGCGGGCATCACTTAATTCACTTTTTCTCAGCTGCCATCTGGCATCACTTAATTCACTTTTTCTCAGCTGCAGATTTCCCTCCCAACAATGACACCTCTCCCTCATTCCTGGCGGACTTGAAAGTAGAGAAGGTCAACGTGGAGGGAAATGATATGCTGAACATTAGCTGGGCTGTCAGTATTGATGGTAGGAAACAATACTTTGTATTTTTTCCACATGGAAACATAAATGTTGTTGACTTTAAGACCGTTTAACCAGTACAGTTTGCTAAACACTTGTGCACACATATAGTGTAGAGTTCTCTGACATGGCACATTGTAGGTGTAACAAAAACCTCTGTAGTTTTAACAGATATTAGCTAATGAAAGATTTAAAAGAGATATTTAATTATCTCTTCAGAAGTGATTATTAAATATATCTTTAAGTCTTTCATTAGCTAATATCTGTTAAAACTACAGGGGTTTTTGTTACACTTACAATGTGTATCCAGTAACAGAGATTTTTCAGACATTCTTTTTATTTACATGACAAACACGACTTTAGTCTGGTTGTGGTCATACTGCACTAGGCAAAAGTTATAGTTATATAAAAGTTATAAAAAAGTTATAGTTTTTCAAGGCAGTGCACTGCAGAGGTATCGTTTTTATTTTATAGCACTATGAAAACTGTATCAAATCAAATTTCTATAACATAGAGGCTTTAATACAAAAGTGGAAATTCACACAACTATGAGTCAAATTATTATCTAGACTCATCAGTTATGTTGGTATATTGTAGAATTATGAAAGTTTACACATCACTAGTTTGTGTCATCTGACAGTTTCACACACAGTCTCTTTCTTGTAATGTATCATCATTTTTGAAAAATGAATCACATGGATGATCAGACCTTCCTTGCATTTTACAGAATGTCTGATATCTTAATTTCTATAAATGCTGAGGTTTTCTGTCTCTTTACAGCTAGCATTGGAAGTCTGACAGGAACTCGGATTGGAATCAATGGGGAATATAGTCACTGTAAATACAACCCACCATTGGCCAAGGCAAACCTCAGTGGGTCACAGCAGGTATTATGGATAGAGTCTTGACTGAAATTGATCATGTTTAATCAGATTTTCTGCACAGCATGAGTTTGAAATGATGGACCTACAGAAGTGTATGTGGGGTTGAATGACTGTCATCTCTTCAAATCTAGAAATGGTTTCATTATTCAGTAAAGGCAAGCTATGGCTTCACCATCATTCAAGTTGCCAATCTTCCTTTGCCTCAGCTGGGGAGCGAGCTCTCTTACAAGTACACCTCAATCACAGTATCTCGTCCAAGAAAACGTATGTTTATTTTGTCATTCTGCACTTTTCTGATATAGTCAATAATAGTCAGTAATGAAACATCAGAAAACAAAGTAATTTCCATTTGAGTGTGGTTACTTTGTTATTGACACTGTGAAGCATGCAACGCTAGTCAAAAGTATTTACTTAATGTCTTTATAACATTGAACTCAAACTCTATTGTTTTTATACAACATGGTAATGAAATGCTACATTTTCCAGTCCTATAATCAAAACATGTGATATGTAAGAGATTTGTTTTGTAATTTAAGTGAAAAGTATTATTTATATATTTAAACCTTCATCTCTGTTTTCTCAGCTGTTAGTACACCAAAACCTTCTCAACTTCCTACAGGTGAGCTATCTCATTTACTTGTGCGTGCGTGTATGTAATGTATAATTCTCAAAGATGCTGATGACTCTATCATTAACAATACTTTTTAAATGTTTCACTCCAGTTGAGATCACTACTTTAGGTAAGACTCTGCAAGCACTTGCATGAGATGCACTAAATCAATCAAATCTCAACAGAATTACATGAAGTAAAATGAAGAATGTGTTTTATGCGTGTGTTTTTCTCTGTACAGGCTTGAGAGCTGTCACGCAAAATGCCAACTCCACCATCACAATGGTGGCAATTTTTGGAGGGCTGGTCAGTTTGATGATCCTGAGTTCCTGCTACATATTCTGTAAATACACACTTTTAAACTCACATTTAGTGGAAAGAGGACCCAGTAACTAAAACTGCAGATAATAAATGGAAAGAGATTCTCGGCTTAATGCACTCTCCTTCTAGGAGCACGCAACATGTTTTACCTCAGTGCTAAATTTAAATTAGTTGCTAATCTTGAACACTTGCTTTGATTGTGTCTCCATAGATAAAAGTTGTGGAACCAAATTTGCACTGGGTTTTAAAAAGTTGCCTACGTCTTCCATTGGTCCCATTCCTGTCCTTGTGGTGTATCCTGCTGAGAATTCAGTCTTCCAGCGGGCCGTGGTGGCCCTGACAGAGTTCCTGCAGTGGCATGGTGGCTGCAGCGTGGCTGTTGACATGTGGCAGCAGGGGAAGATCGCAGAGTTGGGCCCAATGCGATGGCTGGCAGAACAGGCCAAGGCTGTAGATCAAGTGCTCATCGTCTGCCCACAGGTAGAGATTATACATTATCTGTAATTATCATTTATGTGTCTGACTGGGAGTGATCATTTTTATTGTATCGTTGGTAATATGATGTCATCTAGACAACTGGATTCGGCATCTTTACATCAAGGATCACGATGAGGACTTTATTTTGTCATTTTTGACACTGGTCATTCTAACATATATGTACATACAGTATGTCCCTGGTGTTCCCCCGAGGCAAACTGTGACATTTTGTAGTTTTGTGTGATTTTTTTTCCTCCTCATAATGTCGAATAAACTAAGACTGAACTCTCTTCTCTTGTCCTCTCATCTCTTCCCTCAGCTCTCTTCACAGCCCATCCACTGTCTTCCCAACAACAGCCCCCCAGGACCCTCCATCCCAGCTGCAGCTCATGATCTTTACCCTCTGATTCTCAACATGGTGGCGAGCCACGCAAAGAGAACCAGCGACTTGGCTAAGTTTATTGTGGTGCAATTAGGCAAGCAGCATGACAAGACGTGCAGTAACCTTCCGCTGGAACTGAGGGCCTGCAAGAGTTTTTGTTTGATGAAGGACTTGGACAAGCTGTGCAGGAGTCTTCATTCCCACAGGCAGGACCACAAGACAATATCAGATCCGATCTTCAGACCAGGGATTGCCTACAGTGAAAAGAGTACGGTTCAGTTAAGGGAAGCAGTGGAAAAGCTAGATGGACAACAGCCACAGATTATCAGAAAGGTGGAACCTTTAAAATCTGTGGTCACCAACATTTGAATATACTGTATGTAATAAAAATGTTCATAGTGATGAAAAAGTGAAAGGCCAGAATAGTTGATAGTGATAATAGTGAATAGCTGAGCCTTTCATTTTGTGTTTCATTTTGTTTTCTTTTTTTAAATGCATTTATTTGTTTTATGTGATATGTGACATAGATCTGTGCTGATTTTAGTTGCCGAAACACATGAACACTGCAAGGTAGATATGTGTTTACACTGCAATGCAGTTTACACTGCATACTGTAGTCTATTCATCTGTGTTGTAATAACATAACACTGGCTGATGAACACTAGCACAAAGACAGAAAAAGGCAACAAAGACAACTTCTTGTATTTTTGTATAATAGATATAACAGAAGAAATCACTTATTTATTGTGTTTGTTGTTTTTATTTAATCTGCAATCCTCAATATCAATTGAAGAGAAAGAAGTTGTTTTCGGCAAAATTAATTTTCTAGTTAGGTACCAGCTAAAACTAAGGCTGCATGTTCTGTTACATTATACTGTATATCCCCGTAACTTTTTGTTGTTATGTTATGACTTAACAGCTTGTGTGATTGTCTTAATGTACTCTTGAATTATTCAACTAAAAGTTGAATTGTGACCAGATGGGGCTCCACTATGTGGAGTGGATTGCCTGTTCCTCAATTTCCTCCCTCAGTATACAGTTGGGCTGTGTAAGTAGATTTAAAAATTGATCTTACTGAGAATGCAATGAGAAATGTAAAAAAAAATATATATATATATATATACATACATGTATATGGATACACACACACACACAATTCAACTCATAATACTGGGCTCTAACTCAAAGCCAGCAGCAGCAGCAGCACTTTATAGTTACAGTACACAGTTCAATAAAAACATAAATGTATTTTTCCATGAATGGATTAATGAATCATCCCATGGGGATATTCCAGTTCAGCTCAGTAACCACAGGGGTTTTGCTCTGACAACATGACTAATAGCATGTGGTGGCTAATGGCAGAGTACTTGAGACAATTATTATTGTCATTGCGTTGACTTTATGACTCTTCCCTACTTGGGTAACTATTGTACATTTTTTAACCATTACACTGTCATTGTGACTTGAGGTCACAGGAGCAGGTGTTCAATAAAAGTTACCGGTGGCGATTTAATTGTGACCATCCAACTACTGTAAGTCTGCCTGAAAAATAACAGCTCTGTCTTAAGATAATATAACATACACCACATATTTTCTTTGATGGTGACGGTACAATATAGTCGCATACATTTTGGATATTCTGTGTTGTCTTTTGACAACCACGAGTATTATATATAATACATGTATTATGTATAAAATATGCAAATGTATAATACATGCGGAAAGAGAGAGTCAGTGTGGATCTTTTCTATAAGAAGCATAGAAAAATCTCATTGGACCAATAGAAAACGTCGGTTTGCACCACGTGACCAAACACGGAAATAGGACCTCGCGCTGCCACAAGTTTTCATACAGAGGAGCAGCTTTGTCCCGGGTCATCGCTTTAGACAGCTTTTTAGCACTAGACGGTCACAGCTCATTATTTCTGACTATTTCGTCGACTTCTTCTTTAATGAGCAAACCATGACTCAGGCTGAGAAAGAGCAGGACAACGGGAAGGACAAGGAGAGAGACAAGGAGAAAGAGAAGGAGCAGCAGCGCGGGGTGAAAAGACCCATCGCCCCCCCAGCCATCCCAGAGCCCCACCAGGAGGTGAGAGGGGAGGACGAGAGCCCCGGCTGGTGTAGAAGACTCCTATTTCTATAATTTAGCCAAATATCCTTGTGTGAATCTCTAGAAATCAGCTTGTTGAGCTTTCACGGGCACAGCCACCCCGTGTTGTTGCTTACTGGACAGAAGCGGGATTATTAATCTGTCCATCTGTTACAGGTCACAAATGTGGTTTATTTTAAAATATTTTATTATTGTTTTTGTTATGTTTAAACTGTTCGTCTTTTGTTTAATCACATACTAAGGCTGAACGATATGCCCCCCTTCCTTCCCAAAACGATTATTTTGACAGATATTGCGAGTCACGATTTTAGTATAATTTTAAAATGTAGTTTTCACTGAAAAAATACTTTTATTAGAAAGATGGTAGTGTCTTAGCTAATATTTGGATGAATTTTTCAGCCCTATCGTAAACTCAACAATCTAAATCCCATCAATCAAACTAAATCCTATGACAATGGCCTTAAAGTGATGTCTTTATTTATTTCACCCCCTGGTCTTAAGAACCTCAAAGGTGTTTAGTTCACACTGATATGAAAAGATAGCAAACCTGTCTGCAGAAAATATTGTCTTTCTTGTCTCAACACGACAACGATCCTGTGGACAGTTTGGGAAATGCTTTTCTGAGTGGACAAAGTTGACTTGCTGCACAGAGCCTGTACCTCGACCCCTTCAAACACTTTTGGCCTTATCATCCAACAGCAGTGCTCGACCAAAGCGCCTGTACCTGGATGGAAGAAAATCCCTTTACAGAAGAGTGGAAGCTCTTGTAGAAGAATATTAACACCCATGGATTTTTTAAGAGATGCTCAGCAATCGCATATGGGTGTAATGTTCAGGCGTCCACATACCTTTGGCCATGTAGTGTTTTCCTTCTTCTGCTGATCATCTCAAAATATTCCTCCTTTGCAGCAAATACAGAGCAGTTTTGTAGTGGTCATCCACCCCGGCTCAAGGACACTCCGCATTGGCCGAGCAACAGACACTCTTCCGGTGACAGTCCCACATGTGATAGCACGCAGACACAAGCAGAGTGGACAGCCCAGATATGAAGATGCCTGGCTGTTGAGAGAAGGTCTTAATGTACGTCACTCGTGTCCACATACACCCACAATACAGACATTTGTCTTACTCCGCCGTACTCTTCATTCATTTCATATCTGTGTCCATTCACATTTGTGCTTGTTGCTTCTTTCTCCTGTCTGACAGAAACCAGAGAGTAATGAGCAGAGGCAGAATGGGCTTAAAATGGTCGACCAGGCCATCTGGTCAAAAAAGATGTCAAACGGAGTGCGGAGGACACCTGTGTCTGCTGAACAGGTGTGTGATATGAAAGAGAGATCGTTGTTGCACGTGTAATACTGCGATATTCATAGACAGCAGCAATGTGATGTTGCTTCGTGCTCAGAGGAAACAAACAAACAAAATATGGTGAGAAATAGAAAAGGGGCGGGACCTATCCGCTTTTAAATATTATATTTATTTAGTTTGGTTGCAGTGACGGTTTTTAGTGTTGTGCTAATGCTATATACTTACACGTGCATACATTTTATTATTTGTTAAAAGGTGTGTGTGTGTGTGTGTGTTTTAAGGCCAGGGCTTATAACTGTCAGATCCGTCCGGCAGTACTCGACAGCAACTCCAGGGTGAAGTGGACCAACACTGCCCACCAGCCTCCTCATCTGGTGGGAGAGGAGGTAAGTGCCTGTTGATGTCTGATAAAATAATACTATCTATAAATCTACAACTGTTGCATCACCTTTAAGACTTGACTTATTTTTATTTTGCACTCGTTCTCTCTCTCTCTCTCTCCTACCACACCTCCGTCCTGTGATAATGCAGGCTCTTTATGTGAATCCATCCGACTGTTACAACATCCACTGGCCTGTAGTCAGAGGTCAGCTCAATGTGCACGCAGGTCCTGGAGGCTCACTGACCGCCGTTCTGGCTGACCTGGAGACGATCTGGAGTCACATCATTCAAAAGCAACTGGATATCCCCCTCAAAGACTTGAAGGTGGGCTAAAGCTCCCCACCTTTTCATGTCACTGTCTTTTGTAGGGCAAAGCTGAAAGCTCCCTGCAACTTGTCGAAACTATAAAATAACAAATATTTCAAATTGCTGAAAGAAGACAAATGAAGCAAAGCTTGTGATAATAGTATTATTATATTATATTTTTTAGCATTGTGCATAAAAGTCTAATCAGTGGGCAGAAAAATAAGATTAATTAGCAAGACTGGCAGCTTAATATGAGTTGAATAATAAATTAAAAAAAAACCCTTTTATACTCTGTAAACCTTGAAAGATCAGTATACACTGATAGTGGAACATTTCTTCTCAAATTAATGCTTTGCTTTTGTAACTGGTTTCCAGTATTACAGATGCATCTTATTAGTGCCCGACATCTACAACAGGCTACACATCAAAGAAGTTGTTAACATGTTGCTGCTTAATATGGGCTTCTCAGGTATCACACACACAGTACACACCCACAATGCATTTACACATATAAATATATTACAGAACCATCTAATTTCTCTCTCTTGGCATCACCTTACCCTTGTGTTGTGTTGTGTGTGTGTAGCGATCATCGTGCACCAGGAGTCGGTGTGTGCTACATTTGGCAGTGGGTTGAGCAGTGCTTGTGTGGTGGATGTAGGAGACCAGAAAACCAGTCTTTGCTGTGTAGAGGACGGAGTGTCCCATCGTAACTCCAGGTGGGATTGAGATCCACTTTTATGTTTATTTTATGTCTATGAAATCATGTCATGATCCAGGTTATGATTGCAGATATCGTGGATCCTCTTTATACATGAAATCCAAAACAGTGACATACAGTAGATAGCAATAGTGACAGTCTGATTAAAAATATGTTTTTGTTCACGGTGACCTCTTATTTTTAGTGTAACAGTTTGCATCACTGTCATATGCAACCTCTGAAGGGTCAATATTTTGCATTCTGTCTGATCCATAAACAGTTAGCTTGTTGGTCCAGTCCAATTATAATACACTGCCAGTTTGGGGAGATACTACAGAAAGGAGAGATGATGTAGCACTTTACATTATGCATTTATTGCTTGTTGCTCTTTTTGAAAGGTTGAGCTCTGACAGTACTCAGCCACTCGCTGTGGGCACAGCTGCAGCTGCTGTGGATTAGGCCAGCCAGAGCTGAGTGTGACCCGTGTTGGTCACAGCCAGTGGGGATCTACTTGATGACATATTCTGGAATATCAATATATAGCCTTTCTGTAAGGATTTGAGGGAATGCAAAATATTGCTGTGGAACACAAAACTCAGTGTTTGGTAATGCACAAGTAATTTAAAAAAAAATCCCACCACTACCCAAACTTCACGTATGTTCTTTCTGTCTGTTGGACTTTGCAGGCTGTGTTTGGCATACGGTGGCTCAGATGTGACCCGTACTTTCTTCTGGCTCCTGCAGAGGGCAGGCTTTCCCTACAGAGACTGCCAGCTGTCCAGCAGATTGGACTGTCAGCTCTTACAGCATCTAAAAGAAACCTTCTGCCATCTAGATCAAGTGGGTTTTGGTCAGGAGGTGGACTCTTTGTGTCAGAAGGAGTATAGGGAACTGTAGATCAACTATACAATGATCAGTTTCTGCAAAGTGTTTGCTCCTTTTTCTATTCAGTCATTTTCTATACAGATCAAGAATATACAGACAACTTATTCAGGTTGATTCCAAAATGTGTCTTTTCCTCTGTTCATAACAGGACATATCAGGACTACAAGATCATGAATTCCAGACACGTTTTCCAGAAGCCCCAGCACTTCTTTTCCAGGTTCGATTAGGGGATGAGAAATTACAGGTACTAAGTTCAAATAGTTATGAAAAACTTGCTTGTTAAGACTAGTTGTGAAATACCTTTTACAATATTCTGTCTGTCCTATTATTCTTGTGTACTAGAACTATTGTATGACTGTATTTGTGTCTCTACCACTCATGCTTGTATGTGTGTATGCATATGTAAGGCACCCATGGGTCTTTTCTACCCAACCACATTTGGCATTGTTGGTCAGAAGATGATATCACTTCAGTACCGATCCCAAGGTGACTCAGAGGATCCTCACGATGAACACTACCTGCTGGCCACACAGAGCAAACAGGACCAGGTAACACACACTCACAAAGTGATATGCACCCATTGAATTACATCCAACTTCTTCAGATAGCGGTTCTGTGGTTCTTGTCATTTTTGATGAGTCTCCCATTTTCTTCACCAGTCCTCCAAATCTGCTGCAGACCGGAAGGCTATTTCCAGACCAGGCGGAGGTTTGGATGGTGAAATGAGTGGTCAAGGAGGAATGGGGGAACTCTCTGACCTGCCCAGGGGCTGTGGCAGTGGCAGTGGTGGAGGAGGAGGGCCAAAGGGGGAGATGGAGTTTGGCCCTGCTCAGGGGGAGTGCCTGATGGGGGCAGGAGAGGTGGAAGAGCCCCTATCTGCTCACCTCTCCAGGAAGACTGCTATCATGAGCCAGTTTGAGAGCAAAGCACTGGGCCTGGATAAGGCCATCCTGCATAGCATCGACTGCTGTGGTAAGAGAAGAGTGAAGTGAAGAAAGGACTAAGCAGAAACAGTAGGCAGGGAGAGACAAAGTTAACAAATTTCTTTAAAAGACAGAAAAAATTAATTAGTCAAGTGAGTTTTCAGAAATTGGGTTGTGAAATGGAAATAGTGCTGGATTATGTCAAGAAAAATACTTTTAAAAATCTTTTTATTACAAGGAAGTGAGAAATAAAGGATGAGGAGAGATGTTTTATGGTGTTCAGGGTGTCCTGATTTAGCTCACCTCTTCTTTTTTTTTTTTGACAGCATCAGATGAAACCAAACGCAAGATGTACAGCTCCATCCTGGTAGTTGGAGGAGGGCTCATGTTTCACGGTGCTCAGGAATTTCTGCTCCACCGCATCATCAATAAGATGCCGCCCTCATTCAGAAGGCTGGTCGACAACGTAGAAGTTATCACGCGGCCAAAGGTAACCATGGATATGTTGTACAATCTACCTGGAAGTGACATGGTGTTCAGTGGCCCTCAAATCTTAATATTTCCACGTATGTCAAATGTTGGGAGGTTGTAAAATGAATGCTACACAAAACAAACTCTATATACACAGCTTATTTACTGCTCTGTATATTGATATGCATGTGCTGTAGGACATGGATCCACGGCTGATATCGTGGAAAGGGGGTGCAGTGTTGGCGTGTCTGGACACCACGCAGGAGATGTGGATCCACCAGAGGGAGTGGCAGCGCTTCGGTGTCCGAATGCTCCGTGAGAGAGCTGCCTTCGTCTGGTGAAACCAAACAGATTTGACATGAATCTTCCACTGTCTACACGAGGCATAGTGTGAGCAGCACGATTCAGTGCTGTGTCTGTGCAGGATGTGAAGTACTGAATGTAGGTCATGTGCACTTTGGCAGCTCAGAGCCCAACATGCAATCACTGTACTTAAGCATGTAAAACAAAAGATGGTAGAACTGAAGCATAAAAATATGTTTTGGGTAGCATTTGGGTGCATATGACTGAAAATGCATATTAAATGCTGCCTGTGTAGACACACTGTTGGTGACACTTCTGGAGTTAATCACAAACACAAAAAAGTAATGCTGTGCTCCATATTTATCTATTAAACAAGACTTAAAATGAACTGTTGACCACTTGATCAAATTTATACAGTAGATAACTGTGTATTTTCTAAAGACAATAATTAAAATTGGGTGCACAGTGGGAAAAGGTATTAAGTATTAATTTGACAATTATAACACTGCTAACATGTTGGCAAAGATGTAACCAAACTCTTAATTTTTTTATTTTAAACTTTATTCCATCATAAACCAAAGTGTTATTGTTGTGTGAATTTTGAAAACTCTAAAGAAGAGACATGTTAATATCCTGTAAATAATACAGTTATGTTTGTAGACGTTTGGTTCTGTGTAAATAAACCCATCATATTTGGATACAATAGTTGCATTTGGTCACCAAGTAGCTCAATGCTTTAAAATATAATGTTCTTTTCAACAGTGAATGTAAGACTTCAGACATGAAATTCGCCACTTCTAAGATTTAATATTTTAAAATGTCTTCACATTGTCAATATTTAAGTATAGATTCAAAGTATTTATTTAATTTTTGTCAGTATTGCTAAGCTCTGCATAGAGGCAAGTTGTGTCACTGCAGAGCAAGACCATAATGGAACAAGACAAACTCAGTAATAATGTGCTTTAACAATGTTTACAGTTTTAATTCAGACACAAGGATACAAAACAAAGACAAACTAACTTCATGGTCTCCCAGAGGGATGATAATAACTGAGATTATGCATATCTCCAGAAAACACGTGATAGGAGAGTGGAAGGAGCAGCAGCAGGAAAAAGGGAGGATGTGATGCAGATAGCTGCTTTATCAGCCATTCTGGCCCCTATGAATAAGAATTCCCAGAAAGGCGTCACGAAACTGCTCATGGCAGCAGCAGCTGATAAAGAGGGGCTTCAGCACTGTGACGTCATCATCCTTATTTTGAATGTCAGCAAACAGACACTGTGCCAGGCCCCACGCCTACACTGAACGTGTAGGCGTTTACCTAGAAAGTAGTAGTAAAGGTTATAAAGTGGAGGAGTATTGTTGTCCTTTCATCATGTCCAAATATTTGCAATTTAAAAAATTAACTACATGTTTACATTCTAAACAGTGTTTTGAGGGCTACTTGTTAAACTTAATCTGGATTTGATATTAGGGATTAAGGGATTGCAAATAGATGGTGCGAGATATCAATGAGAATTTTATCCTATGTGTCATACTTCATTCAAAGAAAACAAAACAACAAAAAAACTATTCCTCACCTTCCTCATCCTCCTCCCATTGGTGGAGCACTGGGACCTCCACCATGGTTTATTCTTCCCATCCGTCTTCTGCCACCTGGGGGGCCTGGAGGACTGCAAAAACAAGCAACGGAGGTGAAAGAGGATAAGGAACAATGGTATGATGAGCAGTGTCTTTGTCATTTTCTTCCTATGAAACTGGAGCGCAAGAGATAGGCAACAGTAATGAGAAACACCTTCCTGAAATGCATTTAACTCACTGCTGGAATTTACTTGCAACTGCTATAGCTGGCAACAGCATAAGATAATTTACTTTGCACCTCTCAGGTCAGAACTTGCCTGGGATTACAAACAATGTTTAAATAAACTAAACTTAACCAGTGTGTTCCATGCATGAATCCAAACAAAACAAACAAACAAAAAAAACCCAGACAGATTATACATTATGCACCAACTATTGTCATTCAGTTTCAAATAAAATCCTCACATAGTTCCTACATATGACAAGCATCAGATTATGTTACCTTAAGTGTTTTTGAAAGAAAGGACACGTAAGGTTTGTGGCAGCAATGACTGTGCCACAGGAACATACCTTCTGCCATCACTGTTGCCTGTTAAACCATTGTTTCCGCCCTTTTTCATGTGAGGGTCAACCAATGTCTTAAAACTGGTAAGGACAAGGAAAATCAGAGTGGATGTTACTGTTTTATGGTAATACAGAATAGCATAGCTGTTTCTCTTAAGTATTTGTTTTATGACAAAAAAAAACTGCAACACAAATGATATTCCTATCTGCCTCAGCATCTACCTTATTAGCAAATGTTTGATGCTAATGCCCTAAATTAAGATATGAGATGTGGTAAACATACCTGCAAAAGATCAGCATGTTAGTGTTGCCATTATCAATATGTTAGGATGGTGACATTGACATTTTACTTATTCAAAGCACTGCTGTGCCAAAGTCTAGCCTTACAGAGCTGCAAGCATGGCTGTAGACTCAATTTTGTAAGTATTTTACTATTCCACCACTTACCATTAGTTCTACAAGCAACAAGTTAACAATGTTAAACAAAAGAATGATACGCCCCTGCTCATAACTCAAACAATACAACTAGTTAATAATGTGGTCTTTTGGTATTCTTGATTCAATGCTTGTGAGATTGACTTACAACAGGCCGAAGAACTCCACTGCTTCCCAAAAGAGATCGATCAGTAAGGACAGTCGCCATGGTGACTGTGTCCTGCTGTCCAGGACCTGACCTGAGACAGACAGACAGACAGGCAAGAGTGATACAGTAGGTATAAGGTGGGAGACCGAGGAGCTCATGAGGTAACTCACTCTTAACACAGTGTATGCTGTTGTTACATTCCTCCTCAAATTACCAAGTAATACTTTAGCGGCAAAACCATCTTAAGGCTCTTGATTATCTCAGTCCCAGTCCCCAGGGCTACGATCATTAGCGTGAAATGCTTTTCTGAACCAGGGCCCACGTTTGTTAATTTACATCTCCTGTGATAGCTTTTACACAGCACACTCAAACTACTGCCGTCAAGAACGAAATATTATGTGTCTGTCATAAGTACATAGCTTCTTACTGAAGACTTGTTTGATTAATTGAGCAGTTATTCATGCTACGCCGATCCAGCCAGGCTAAAAGGGCTAACAAGCTAGCTAGCTAAGTTTAGCCCAACGCTCTGCCACCATGACTCATTTAGTTAAAGTGGATTATTTTAAGTGACAGTATGATACAGGAGAAAATAACACACCTACAAGATAGCTACATGTTTGTTCTGACAATGAGAAACCGCTTAAAGACAAAGGACAAACCACTTACCGTTGGACACGTACACCATCTTCCAGAAAACAACACAGCTGTTACAGGCTGCACTTCCGGGTCCGTAATTGTGCGTCATTCTCGAACGCGCAGGTGCGTCCGTTGTGAAAAAAGACGAATGTCAGTCACTCATTTCTTTAGTAATTTATAATATGTAAACTGATATAATCATTCAAATATAAATAAATATAATACACTACATATAAATATGTAATAATAATTTATTATTTATCATCTGTGCACATTTGATGTTATAATGGTGACTTTTTGTTTAAGCAGAATAGAAAGCTGTTAATTCAACTTTATGGTCTTTTTGCAGCAGCACCGAGAACAGAGCATAACAGGAGCATTACAACAGCAGACAGTATGCCCAACAGGTTAATAGGTTAATTTACGAGCGTAACAGACCTTGGTGCCTGTAAATGAGGATATTTTGGGACACTACAGAGGAAAAATGCCTTAACCCAGCCTCCAAAAAGTCTATAATAAACTCACTTTCAACTATCACATACAGTGTGCGTCCTAACACAAATATTGTGTATCTTTTTTTCTAGGGGCAGCCAAGCCTCCAGTGCGCTAAAATGACCTAAAAGATGCAAAGCACACTACAGGTCTGCAAGTCAGCCACCTCCTGCACTCAAAATTTTGAACAAAAGAAATATAGAGAAAATTATTATATATATCTATATATGTGTGTCTATGTGTCTATATATATATATATATATATATATATATATATATATATATATATATATATATATATATATATGCTATACAATTTTTGTGAAGAAAAGTATTCAATGCACATGTACATGCAGGGGATCGGAAACCACAGACCTCTATCTGACAACATTTTCCTCACTTAGTAAGGAATGTGGAAAATGAACACATTTTCAAGTGATTTCTCATCTGTTGCCCAATTTTCATTTATGAAAAAGAAAGCATGACCTTACTGTAGCTAGAAAAATAAATAAATTAAAAGATCATTCTAGAGAAAGGGGGCACAAAAGGCAAGGCCCTGCAAACCAGCTGGTTTCTTTGTAATGTAGGAAAAAGACGGTTTGTAGTAGAAGTGCTGCAGCTCATTTAAGTAGAAGTAGATAACTGTCATGACCTGGCTCAAGTGGTCATAACAAAGGAAGGAGTCAGGACCATGTCAAATGCTAAAACAATACTTTATTAAACCAGACTAGACCAAATTACACAGCCAAAACAAAGATATACAGGATGTGATGTGCATGAGTGGAGGAGTTATGTGTGTGTGTGTGTGTGTGTGTGTAGAGTGCTAAAACAGCAGAAGGTAA
Organism: Scortum barcoo; assembly: GCA_023238725.1. Taxonomy (NCBI): domain Eukaryota; kingdom Metazoa; phylum Chordata; class Actinopteri; order Centrarchiformes; family Terapontidae; genus Scortum; species Scortum barcoo. The sequence goes on along the minus strand of CM041549.1, from coordinate 9,705,073 downwards.
AGTAAAGTCAGCTTAACCAAACTAAAACCACAGTGTGCCTGTGCCAGCCTGAGCAGAGAGAGGGAGAGAGTGTCTACTGCAGGAGCTTATGTAACTTCAGCACACGGGGTCCAGGTGTAGGTTACTCCAATTAATGACCTACAGGTGAGAAGCACAGGTAAGATAAACATGGCAACAGTGAAAAATTGCTGAACACAACATCATCCAAATAGACAGCACAACCATCAAGGCCTGCCACCACCAAGTTCATGAGGCGCTGAAATTTGGTAGGCGCACTGCAGAGACCAAAACTCATGACAGTGTACTCAGACAAATCAAAAGGTGTCACAGTGACTTTTGTGACATTTTCCACGCCTGCGATGTAAAAGGAACCTGCCAGTACCCCTTCAATTAGTCAGACGCTGACAATTTTAGCTGAACCCACCAGATCGATACAGTCCATTTGTGACAAAAAAAAACATCAAGGTCATGTTCATTAAATTTCTGCAACATAAGTTAAAAGCAACATCAAAACCACCTTATGCAGAGCCAATGGATGCACCATCCTTTCCCACAAAATTCCCAGGAGACCACTTTCTTTTATTAACTGTAAGCCAGACAGTTCCAACTCCAATTGCATCCTCAGTGTCCTACCACACTTTCTCCAACTCAAGCTTTTCTGCCTGCCGCAGTTTCTCCAACTCAAGCTTTTCTTCTCTCTCCATATGTCTGCGCAATTTCTCCTGCTCAACCTGTAAAGCCAACAGCTCCTTCTGCTGGTCAAAAGTTAAACTAGCTGCCTGCACAACTGCTGGTACAGACACCGACACTGACTCTGGGCACTGACTCTGACTCAAGGTTCGCTTTGTTCAGCACTCTGCCTTCAAATAAAGAAAAACAAAAGTGCTTCTTTAATGTTATCCTTACGACTCTCCTCTGCAATAATGCCATAATGTTTAGCTATCTCCATTAACTGTCCATTAACCATTTACAAAGGTGAATGTGGGCATCTAAAAAAACCCTGACATGGAAGCCATTATCACAAGACAAAGTAAAAAAAAAAAAAAGAATATGCTACCTGCTGCTGGGGTCTTAGTGTTACTTGCACTTGGGCAATTAACTGCCCTTGCCAGAGAATTTCCCCCTATCTGCCTACCCAAAACCTAGCTAAAACTCAGCCCCAGTCTTTCTGCGGTACTTGTGGTGGGTATTTATTGACTGCAATAATCACCATTATATGCATTCAGTGACCATAGCCCGACAGCCCTTTCCCACCACAACAGAGAAAAAAAAACAAACGGATACAATCCCTAAAGGAAACCATCCTACCACGTGACTGAGCAATCTCTGTCCACAGCGCCAGTCCTTTCAACCTAAAGTCTACTACCAACTACGACTCATGTTTTTCATCAAAACAACTGAGCTAAGTTAAATAGTCCGTGAAGTATGTGGTTAACTACTGTTCTTAATACATTTGTTTCAGACAGCAGCCCATGACTGACAGACATTGTCCAGACATTGTGCTGGGCCTATGCCATGTATGTGAGTGTTAGCAGGTATACTTTATGTAACGACCTGTTAACACCTGAACAAATAAGATCAGGGGAATTTAAATGTTCAGAATAAGAAATCATTGCTTCAGAGCAGTTCATCCTGTCATAGTCATGGATGAACTACATCTGCTCATGAAACATCTGGATAACCCTCTGTCACTGGCCATGCTCATCATTTGACGAGCAGCAGTAACAGCAGGTTATTCCTTGTTCAACAGTGACGCCCTTGTAAAATGTAATCAGTTAAATATGGAGACTGACACCTTTTCTCTTTTTACAAATGAGAACATTTTGCTCCTCAAAGAGACTTTCCCCTAAAAATACTGAATAATTGTTATTCTTACGAAGTGTTGCTCCAATAGTATGATTGTCCTATTTTTTTTCTGTTGATAACTTATATTTCCTTGTACAAAACATTCACTGACCAAAGTTTTCTAATTTTGTAAATTGTTTTCTCATTCTGACTCAACAACCACCACATTTACAGTTTGCACATATTTACATAGTAATGTTAAAACTTCTCTATATGTTCCAAACAACTGAAAATAAAAAAAATCTTTTTCTTAGCTAACTTTTTAGACAGGTGTACCTGGTTCTCAAAGGACAGAAAGCTACAGACATTATGATCTAATGGAAAACGGTGATGTAGATTAAACTACCAAACAACATATCAAATATTTACAACACAACTTCAAATTTGAATCTAAAGGATTTTAATTCCCTTGTCTCTTGAGGCACCTATGTTGGTAAGTGGTAATCCCAAGTGTGTTTTTGGACCAAATTTCAGGTTGAGTTTCACTGTCAGTTGGCATCAATCTTTTCTTTGCCCAGCTATAGCTAGCTAGCTAGCTAGATAGATACTTTATTGATCTCCAAGAGAAATTCATAGTAACTGTTTACTTAAAATGTGTGGTAGGAAAGTTGGACAGTTGCTCTGTCAGTTACACAGTCAGAACAAAAACAAATAATCAAATCATCACTGCAGCTTTTCTTGGACTCCTCGTCTGACAGTTAGCACCCTCAACCTGTTGACAGACAGCCCAAGAGCAGAGTATAGCTCTATTTAAACAGAAAGTACAGATAGCTTTTGTATTTTTCTGTTCAGTCCTTTAATATGCAGTACAAACATTACATGATGCCTAATGCTTTGTGTCTCACTCCCATCCTTGCCACGGAAACAAACATGCAGATGCTCCAAGTGTGAAATTTAGTGTAGAATAGCAAATGGGAAGAATGTGATGTGATGCAGATTCAATACCATATGGTAAGGTCATCAATGATCATTCAATACATTTGCAACTAAAAGTGCCAGTGAATGTGTGTTAATTTATATTTGTCTATTGTATAATTTTACATTTTATAAAAGTAGACAAAGGTGCTTTAGCTGTGTGAGTGAAATTCTTAATCCTGGAGATTTGGGTTTTATGCTTGAGTAGAGCCTGGTTAAGACTGAGAAAGGATGAGCAAACAGCAACCACTGCAGTTGAGCATGACAGCCTGAAAACTTGTCAGCTGAGCCCCAAAACATATGGAACTTCTCTTTTAACCATAATGACCTCATAATAAACACATTACATATTTCTCACAATCACCACCATGCTAGAAGACACACATAATGGAGAGACACCTTATGACACTTTCCTACAGTATATTTTAGGACTCTCACGGGATTGTAGTTGCTGTTTCGCATCTGATTCACAAGAGGGTTTTCTGGTACATATAACCTCAAAAAGGACATTTTTTACAGTACAACATAAACAAATCAGAAATGATTATGACAATATCACTTTAATATGACATTGGTCTACAAATCAGAAACATTTTTTCAAATGATCTGTATTAAATTGAGTGTTGTGCATTGAACGACATCATGATATACTGTTAAACATCTACAGTACAGATATTTTTTACTAGTTAGAATCATTCTCAGCAGTCTGCGTTTAAGTTTGCTTGTGAACGATGAAAAATGAAGCAGCTTGAGAAGTATATATTGCACCATGAGGCATTTATGTGAAATAAATGGTGAAATCTAACCACTGAAATGTTGTTAGAGATCCACGGGTAGTTGTTGGCATTAAGAGGTGAAGGCATTCTGTGGTTTTCCCATACCATGTCCAGTCTGGGCACATCGGACCACTTTATTTCTTTTCACTGGCATTCATGTCCCGTTCCCTCTTCACCAGGCTTTTGTGTGTTGCACTCTTCTGCACTGATGCGGGGTTCAGGCTATATTCTGTCCTCACATTTTGCTGTGTTATACTCTTCATCACTGGTTTGGGGTCCAGATATTGTTTCATCCTCCACATGGTTCTGCGTGCCACACTGTTGATCATCCATCTGCATGGTTCCATCACCAGGTTTGTGTGAGTCAAACTCTTTCTCAGGTTCAGGTTTAGAGTTCTTCTCATCTGTCTTTTGCGCGTCAGTCTCAGTCTCTGGTTTCCGACCGGCTGACCCTCGAAAGATACCAGCTTTGTGAAGCTCGCGCCTTATAGTTTTTACTGAGACAGCGTGAGAGAGGTGTCTGTTCAACTCTGTGGTTATTTTTGATGCGGTATACTCCGGGTGTTCATCAACTATCCTGAGAAGTGTCTGTCGATCCTTTTCCGTGAGCTTTGACTTGCGCCCGCTGTTTTTCTTTGCTGATGCTGTTCGTCCATGTTTGACATACACAGTCATGACTCTAGAGACCGTTCCTCTCGCCACATTGAACAGCTGTGCAGTTTTAGTGACAGATGCACCTGACAGCCGCGCAGCAACTATTTGGCATCTCTCAAACTCCGTTAAATCACTCATATTGCTTTGAACGCGCCTTTGGGAGCTGACCGAGAATCCCAGCTGACAGTTTCCCTACTTAGGTGCTCCGGTGTCTCTGTCATATGGTGTTTGCATTATTTCATATGCTGAAGCAGGGGGGTCCCGGACAGAGAAAGACCCACTGCTGAGGAGCTGTGGAGGTGCTCTGCGTCTATGAAGAAAAACAGAAATGAACATTTTAAAACATATATATATGTTCAGGACACCAACACTTTTGTACAGATTGTATGAGATGATACTGTAGATACAGTGGGGTAAAAAAGTATTTAGTCAGCCACCAGTTGTGCAAGTTCTCACCACTTAGAATGATGAGAGAGGCCTGTAATTTTCATCATAGGTACACTTCAACTATGAGAGACAGAATGGGGGGAAAAAATCCAGGAAATCACATTGTAGGATTTTTAATGAATTAATTGGTAAATTCCTCAGTAAAATAAGTATTTGGTCACCTACAAACAAGCAAGATTTCTGGCTCTCACAGACCTGTAACTTCTTCTTTAAGAGGCTCCTCTGTCCTCCACTCGTTACCTGTATTAATGGCACCTGTTTGAACTCGTTATCAGTATAAAAGACACCTGTCCACAACCTCAAACATGTCAGACTCCAAAAACTCCACTATGGCCAAGACCAAAGAGCTGTCAAAGGACACCAGAAACAAAATTGTAGACCTGCACCAGGCTGGGAAGACTGAATCTGCAATAGGTAAGCAGCTTGGTGTGAAGAAAGAAATCAACTGTGGGTGGGAGCAATTATTAGAAAATGGAAGACATACAACAAGACCACTGATAATCTCCCTCGATCTGGGGCTCCACGCAAGATCTCACCCCGTGGGGTCAAAATGATCACGTGAGAACGGTGAGCAAAAATCCCAGAACCACACGGGGGGACCTAGTGAATGACCTGCAGAGAGAGCTGGGACCAAAGTAACAAAGGCTACCATCAGTAACACACTACGCCGCCAGGGACTCTCAAATCCTGCAGTGCCAGACGTGTCCCCCTGCTTAAGCCAGTACATGTATGTCCAGGCCTGTCTGAAGTTTGCTAGAGAGCATTTGGATGATCCAGAACAGGATTGGGAGAATGTCATATGGTCAGATGAAACCAAAATAGAACTTTTTGGTAAAAACTCAACTTGTCGTGTTTGGAGGAGAAAGAATGCTGAGTTGCATCCAAAGAACACCATACCTACTGTGAAGCATGGGGGTGGAAACATCATCATGCTTTCCTGCAAAGGCACCAGGACGACTGATCCGTGTAAAGGAAAGAATGAATGGGGCCATGTATCGTGAGATTTTGAGTGAAAACCTCCTTCCATCAGCAAGGGCATTGAAGATGAAACGTGGCTGGGTCTTTCAGCATGACAATGATCCCAAACACACCGCCCGTGGGCAACAAAGGAGTGGCTTCGTAAGAAGCATTTCAAGGTCCTGGAGTGGCCTAGCCAGTCTCCAGATCTCAACCCCACATAGAAAATCTTTGGAGGGAGTTGAAAGGTCTGTGTTGCCCAGCGACAGCCCCAAAACATCACTGCTCTAGAGGAGATCTGCATGGAGGAATGGGCCAAAAAATACCAGCAACAGTGTGTGAAAACCTTGTGAAGACTTACAGAAAACGTTATATACCCAACAAAGGGTATATAAGTGTTGAGATGAACTTTTTTTTGTTATTGACCAAATACTTATTTTCCACCATAATTTGCAAATAAATTCTTTAAAAATCAGACAATGTGATTTTCTGATTTTTTTTTTTTCTCATTTTGTCTCTCATAGTTGAGGTATACCTATGATGAAAATTGGAGACCTCATCTTTTAAGTGGGAGAACTTGCACAATTGGTGGCTGACTAAATACTTTTTTTTGCCTCACTGTCTACATTAAACTGAGACTCACATAATCATGAGAGCTCAGGTTACCACAGCCAGGTGACTCCAGAGACTGGACAAAATAAAAGGAACACCTCACAGCACAGTGAAAGGACCTGGCACCAGCTAACCCACATTTAGAGACTCTCCTTAGCTTTAGTTCAGTCATGAGGTCTACAACACTACAGTCAGTAACACCCTCACTAACGTCGGATAGATTTTACCCGACATAATATACCCGATTAAAAAAATACTTATTAAAATATTTTAAAGTAAAACAATACATGGAAAACTGAAGTACTCTTGTTTTATTTTCCCCTATACAACATATCATAAAGCGATATCAGGTATGATGGAGGACTAAAAATAAAAACGTTCGTGTTTTGGGGTTAATGACATCGATGCTGTAATTTAGCTTAGCCAGGTAGCAAGACACTGCATTAATTTAGCCTCCATCACCGACGTTCATATTCTGCCTAGTGTTGCCATTTAGATGCAATTTAAACACGATTAAAAACATTTGCGTGTGCATTGACTGTGCTATGTTGAACTTACAGCTAAAATGATCCGCCGTGGTCACCCCGTCCACCGCTACTTCACTCACCGAGCTGTGTTTGTGTTTCAGCACTAGTACTTCTGGGAGGAGCTTTTCACAATAAAAGCATTGACTGCTGCTTTACACCACTCCATTTTCTTATACAGCTTATTCTTCATAGGAAGAAAATAACTGAGCGGTAGATAGCAGTGCAGTAATATTGTCCTTACAAAACTGGTCTTGACACAGACAAACGCCAAAGGTAGAAATATGACAAAACAAGAGTATTTCCCAGAGAGGGGTCAAACAGAGGGAAACGCTTGAAGACTGGCAGGAGAACAAAGATGTATTTTCTCTTACTGAAATCTGTTTCCAGTGTTCTGTTGGTTTATTTGGATAAAATGCCAATTACAGTTTTGTACTTTCACTGTACGCATGTTGTAATGTTATGTTTATTTCATGTGATATGGACGTCACAGAACTATTACATCTGTAACATACATTTAAGAACAAGCACCAGATGAAGTGTGTTCAGTGTTTGTAACAAAACACCTGTCCACAGGCAGCTCTCTTCTTAAAACTACATCAACAAACACATCCACTGAGAAACATCCACAAACACATCCACAATGGTACAACCACAAATACAAAGGCTACAGAAAATACCAAATACAGGTGTGTTTACAGGGGTATGGGTCTGGTTGGGTATCGTTTGCTCATGCTAAAACAATATTTAAAATGGTCTGGTGTCCAAACCAGAAAAAAAAACTCAGCTACAACCATTCAACACTACATAACAGTTACAGTACCAATAACAGCTAAATACATTTTCAGTTTGTATTCTTTGTATTCTACCATCTACTGCTTTAAAACAAACTTTGCAGTTCTTTTGATGAAATATGAACACATTTTCTCTGGCAAAACAAACACACACAGCATCCATATAGTTTATGAAGTATGGGCAATCATGATAAGTTATATCTCCTGTAAATTCAGGACCTATAATATCTTCCAGGCCAAGCAGTTTTGGTACCTACACTGGCTGATGTGTTTTTCACGCAAACAGCTGAACACTTGTATTTGTTGCAGGTCCAGGTGATGGCACGTGTTTCTTTTTTTAGTAGATTTAGTTGATTTAATACCTCTACTACAAACATTAAGAATATGTTGCATTTTTGTTTCAGTTGGTAGACAATCCCATATTCTTGCTTCTTTAAAAGAAAGGACAGTCTGTCCTAATGAGGCTTTGCGTAACTTAATGTAACAGTTACCATTTCTTGAAACCTTTGTGCTGAATCTATTGGTGTGATATTGTCTTGACAAATTCATTAAGAAGGGAAGGAGCAAGACCATGTATGCATTTAAAAATAAGCTAAGTTGAAATATCTTAGGAAGCTTTTGAAACTAAACAGTGTTTTTTCAAGATGTCACAATGGTGCCAACTCATTGCTTTTTGCCCAGTATATTTACTGTCAGGTTATACATTGATATAATGGCTTTTATAGTTTGATTATGAGGCTTGTACCTTAATGAACTCATTCTTTGTTTCTTCCATAAATCTTTCATGCTAGATGTTCTGGCAGATGTATAAACAGCCATATCATCTGCATATATTTGGCTGCCAACCCCCAGGACAATTCTCTGATAGGTTGTTGATATACATGCTAAATAGCGATGGACCTATCCCCGACCCCTGGGGTATCCCCATTCTGTTGGCACGAAGGATAGACTTTCTACACGGTCTCTCAAACACTGTACTCTTCCCCTGGGGTATGACTTAAACCATTGTGAGGCATGATCAGAAAAATGGTGGTGTTTTATTCAAGTTAAAGAAAAAAACACCACAGTTTTGTGTTACTTTCCAAACATGTTATGCACTCATCAGTAATTGGCCATTACAGCCGAATACAGAGTTTTTGAAGTTTGTGAAATTTATCATTAATAATTGAGAAATCTTTGGAAAAGACAGAATAGCGTCATACTACATGTCCATTTTTAGGCCTTTCAAAATAAATAATTACCCAAAAACTTCAATGACAATGTTTAAAATGAGCACAATTGTTAATTAAATGAAGGCCTCCTTGGCTAAATGCAAACATTACTCATCTGATTATATTACAAGATTTGAAATAGAGCACAAAACCAAATTACTCATTGTCTTTGGTCACAGATTCAGGTCCTTTGCTCTCTTCATCAAGGTTTTGTGTGTCAGCCTCAGAGTCCGATACTGGTTTCCCACTGGCTGTTCCTCCATTAACACCAGCTTGTCTCTGTGACTGGTGCCGACTGGTCTTTGCATATGCAGTATATCCGAGTTTGTTGTACGCACTCATGACTTTGAGGACAGTCCGACTTGAGACATCACATAACTGGGCAGTTTCTCTGACCGACAGACCTGCAACTTGTGCACCAACTATTTGTCCTCTCTCAAAGTCCGTTAACTCACTCATACTGGAAGTAGAGGAGTTGACTGTCTCCTTTGGCCAAATGTAAATCAAGATAATAACCAAGCAGCTGTAGCTCTGATTGAATTACTTCTATTTTGACCACTGGAGTGCAGAGAGCCGGAGACCACTGTCTGACTCCGTCCTCATCGGTCTATGATGGGCTGCAGAAAAAGGATGACAGATTCAAGAAATGAACATTTCAAACATTACGTATCAGTATTAGTGACAATCAAGGGTATACACTGTGTAACCATGTTGTGATGTTATAATTTAAGCTAGCCAGATAGCAAGCTATTCCATTAACAAAACAGGTAATCATAGTTAGGTGTAATCATTTCAGAGCCATTTAAAAACAACACACACACATAAACCTGTGCACTGATTCCTGTGTGCTGTACTTACATGAATAATTATTGAAGGTAACGTTGTTCAGCCCGTCGCTCCCTGTGTGTGTGTGTGTGTGTGTGTGTGTGTCAGTGTTTCATCCTCAGACTGTCACAATCAACATGACAGAGCCAGGTTAGTCCTTCTGGTTGGAGCTTTTCACAATAAAACCATCTTTACTATGGCTTTATTTCACTCAATTCTCAGGCCGTGAGTTTCACCGGGGAAAGCAGAAGAAGTAAGAATCCCCATGCACGCAATTACTCTATTTATTCATTCATTCATTCATTCATTCATTCATTCATTATCTATACCTGCTTTATCCTGACACACAGGGTACAGGGCGTGAAGCTACCATGCCTTAAAAAAAAAACTTTGGACAGTGAATGACTAAATAAATGTGTTTCGAGGATATTAGTGTCCATTGTAACCTATTTTTAATGAACAAACCATCGCTGGGTCATTTACTCCTTAAAATTCAGGAATATTGCTTCCTCTTAAATTCCACCAGGGGGCAGCAGAGACAGTAGAATGATTTAGAAAAAAGATTTAAGATATTTACAGAGCTTTTTTCTGCACTAACTTCTTATTGACAAACTGACTGTGGTAAAATACTATTTTTTATTTTGGATGGGACCTTTCTGACCCCACGAGGAGCCCTTGAGATTCCCAGACTTTCCTTTTGGAAAAGACTAATGAAAAAATTAAAAAGAAACAGACCTACAACTTCGAAGGCTGTGTGCTATTGAGGCAGTGCTGCTGCTTCTGATGGCCGGGACTCCAGACTGGAGGTCAAAAGTCAAAAGTTCAGACAAAATAAGGTTGTACTTCTGAAGACTGACCCAAACTGGGGGATCAAAGTTCATGTGGTAAGGAGTGTATTAATTGAGTGTATTTTTTTCTCATTAAAGTGTTTATTTATATGCACTTGTTATGACTCTCTGATACTAAAGCACACATAGTGAGATGACACTGTTGCCCGCAGCTGGATAAATAGCTTAACTTAACTTCTTTAACTTCCTGTCGTTATCCCTTCTTTTCTCCACAGTTAGCATGTTTTTTCCCTTCAGTCCAGGTTTTCTCTCTGAATACATTTCACCCCCCATCTTTGACCCTAAATGATCATTGCACTCTTCAGACACGCCCATAAACAGATACGTGAAGATGTAATGGATTGCAGCCAGCGTGCAGTTGTCAGCTTAATGTCGACTGCTGTCAGACAAACTCCACGGGAAAACACTCAGCGCTTGTTGACTGCTAGAATGTGCTGTGTGGATTTTTCCTCTCTATTTCCATCACTCGTTCTCTATCTTTTGACTCGGCTCAAATATCATTCAAAAGTTTTTTGCAGTGTGTGTGCCAAGTATGCAAAGTCTTGTTTTTGCTGAAAGTTAAAGGAAGTTTTTTTTCATCATGTGTGAGGATTTTAAGAACAATACTGTCTTTATTATGTGTGATGCGTACAGATGAGCCTTGGCAGTCACAGAGCGGTTTACAGCCCATCCCACAATGCCACTTTTCTTTACACCTTATTTCCTCACCACCAGTCACATGATCAGGTGTCCCTCTTGGACACAGTGAATACTTTATGTCTGAACACCTCTGCAGAAGATAACTGAATAATAGTGGTGACATCAATTCATCCTTTTGCAGCAAACCTCTCCTTAATACACACACACACACACACACACACACACACACACAGAGATGATGAACACTCACATTTTGCATACACACCAGGTGCACATGAAAATACTATTCTATCATTCTGACTATCAGTTGCTCACATCACACACACACACACACACACAAACTCCCGTTGCTAATGTTCCTCCACTTAGACTGTGTTTTCACAAGACTGTAATGGATGAGTCCATTAGTGTTGTGTGGTGGGGTCAGCCATTTTTCACACCTTCACTCTCTGCAAAAGTGGGCCGGCACTCTTATAATAAGAGGAGCATTCAACATCACTTCACATGATGAAATATATGGAAAGTCTCTGCTGAGCCTAGACTGTCTGTTTTCTCCTCCCCTCAGTTATACCTGTAACCTAACCACGCATCCAGAAATAGGAAACACAAATGCGTGTGTGAGCATGTGTAGGTGAGTGTTTGTATATTTTGGGCAGGCTGTCATTTGAAGGACTGAGTGTAATTAATGGCAGATGAGATTATTTATGTAGTCTTCATTTCATTGATGATATTTCAGGCTTGCAGGAGGCATATGGATAGGGTTTGGGTGGGGGGGTTTGGGGGGGGTTTGGATGGAAAAATGAGCAACACGGAGACAATGACGAAGGAGACGAAGGAAGCAGGAGAAATGTTAGCAGCCTGTTGAGTGTTCCGTCTTTCCTTCTTTCACCCCTTCCATTTCCCTTTCTCCCCTCCCTAATTACTGCAGCTAAGCGGGTTGCAGCTGTTAATGGTTATTGGAGATTAGATATGAGACGGTGCTTGGCTGGCGATCTGTGTATCTAGACTTAATATTTGGCTTCAGCTGATAAGGGAAAAGAAAGGAAATTGCCAGGAGGTATTGGGACTGGTCTGTGTGTATACATAAGGGTGTATAATGATAGCTTACAGGAAGCAGTGGACAAATGACTTAATTGCGAATTAGGAGGAGACTAGAAGAAGGACAGACAGTTAGAAACTGATAGACAAGCAGAAAAGAAGAAGGGGATGAGAGAGAACAAAATGTTTGTTCCTGCAATTTCATTGCATTCAATTGCATAAATATCCCACATATTCCATCACATTTTTTAAGAAAACGTGCTGCTGCATAATCAAGGATTTTTGCCTGCAACAATCACAAAAAAAACTTCCGCATTTTTCTGGAAGGACTGTATATTTGTATTGGGGCCTGTTGCATTTGCTTTATCTCTTTTCAAAGTCAACCAGATAACTATTTCCATCTTCCTTCTTTATGCTAACGGTAATATGTCACATTCAGGTCATAGGAGGGAGGCTGCACTCTATCCCAGACTCCACGCTGGTGGAGACTCAATAAATGCATCTGCATAAGAAATCCAGGTCTTCTGAACCTTCTTCATCACCAGTAAACCAACTCCCAAATTTCCTTCAGATGAAGAACTTAGACCTTTTACTCCTTTTAATTTAAAATCCTACTTTCAAAATTTTACTTGAGGAAAAGTATCAAATTATTCATCCATCCATCCATCCATCTTCATCCGCTTGATCCGGGAACCAGGGTCGCGGAGGCAGCAGTCTGAGCAGAGATGCCCAGACTTCCCTCACCCCAGACACTTCCTCCAGCTCTTCCAGGGGGGACCCCGAGGCATTCCCAGGCCAGCTGAGAGACATAGTCTCTCCAGCGTGTCCTGGGTCATCCCCGAGGCCTCCTCCTGGTGGGACATGCCTGGAACACCTCCCTAGGGAGGCGTCCAGGGTCCAGGGGGCGTCAGGGGCATCCGAAACAGATGCCCAAGCCACCTCAGCTGACTCCTCTCGATGTGAAGGAGCAGCGGCTCTACTCCGAGCTCCCGCCCGAGTGACTGAGCTTCTCACCCCTATCTCTAAGCGGCGCCAGACACCCCAAGTGAGGAGGAAACTCATTTTGGCCGCTTGTATCCGCAATCTTTACCCAAAGTTCATGACCATAGGTGAGGGTGGGAATGTAGATTGACTGGTAAATCGAGAGCTTCGCCTTTCTGACTCAGCAGCTCCTTCTTCACCACTACGGTCCGGCAGGTACACCGACCGCATAACTGCTGGAGGCGCTGCACCAATCCGCCTGTCAATCTCACGCTACATCTTTCCCTCACTCGTGAACAAGACCCCGAGATACTTGAACTCCACTTGAGGCAGGACCTCTCCACCCACCCGGAGAGGGCACGCCACCCTTGCCTTTTCCAGTCGAGAACCATGGCCTCGGATTTGGAGGTGCTGCTGATTCTCATCCCAGCCGCTTCACACTCGGCTGCAAACCGCTCCAGCACATGCTGAAGGTCCTGGCTTGATGAAGCCAACAGGACAACATCATCTGCAAAAAGCAGGTGTGGTTCCCAAACCAGACTCCCTCCGGCCCCTGGCTATGTCTAGAAATCCTGTCCATAAAGATTATGAACAAGACCCGGTGACAAAGGGCAGCCCTGCTGGAGTCCAACATGTACTGGGAACAGGTCTGACTTACTGCCGGCAATGCGAACCAAGCTCCTGCTCCGGTTGTACAAAGACTGAACAGCCCTTAGCAAAGGCCCCCGGACCCCATACACATACTCACGGAGCACTCCCCACAGAATACCACGAGGGACATGGTCGAATGCCTTCTCCAGATCCACAAAGCACATGTGGACTGGTTTGGGCAAACTCCCATAAACCCTCAAGCACCCTGCGGAGAGAGTATAGAGCTGGTCCAGTGTTCCACGACCAGGGACGAAACTAAAACCGCATTGTTCCTGCCTGAATCCGAGGGTCGACTATCAGGCCGAATTCTCCTCTCCAGTACCCTGGCGTAGACCCTTCCCAGGGGAGGCTGAGAAGTGTGATCCCCCTGTAGTTGGAACACACTCTCCGGTCCCCCTTTTTAAAAAGAGGGACCACCACCCTGGTTTGCCACTCCAGAGGCACTGTCCCCAACCTCCATGCAATGCTGCAGAGGCGTGTCAGCCAAGACAGCCCCACAACATCCAGAGACTTGAGGTACTCAGGGCGGATCTCATCCACCCCCGGCGCCTTGCCACTGCCACCGATGGAACTTGAGAACTACCTCAGTGACTTCGGCTCGGGTGATGGACGAGTCCACCTCAGAGTCCCCAGCCTCCGCTTCCTCACTGGAAGGCAAGTCGGTGGGATTGAGGAGATCCTCGAAGTATTTCTTCCACCGTCCGACAATGTCCCCAGTTGAGGTCAACAGTTCCCCAACCTCCATGCAATACTGCAGAGGCGTGTCAGCCAAGACAGCCCCACAACATCCAGAGACTTGAGGTACTCAGGGCGGATCTCATCCACCCCGGCGCCTTGCCACCGATGAGCTTGCGAACTACCTCAGTGACTTCGGCTCGGGTGATGGACGAGTCCACCTCAGAGTCCCCAGCCTCCGCTTCCTCACTGGAAGGCAAGTTGGTGGTGGGATTGAGGAGATCCTCGAAGTATTTCTTCCACCGTCCGACAATGTCCCCAGTTGAGGTCAACAGCAGTTCCCCACCCGCACTGTAAACAGTGTTGGCAGAGTACTGCTTCCCCCCCTTCTGAGGCGCCGGACGGTTTGCCAGAATCTCTTCGAGGCCGACCGATAGTCCTCCTCCATGGCCTCACCGAACTCCTCCCAGACCCGAAGTTTTTGCCTCCAGGACCGTCCGGGCTGCGGCTTGCTTGGCCTGCTTGGTACCTGTCCAACTGCGTCAGGAGTCCCACAGGCCAACATGGTCCGATAGGACTCCTTCTTCAGCCTGACGGCATATCCCTTACTTCCGGTGTCCACCACCGGGTTCGGGGTTGCCGCCACGACAGGCTCCAGAGACCTTGCGTCCACAACAACTTCGAACTGCCGCGTCGACAATGGAGGCAGAGAACATGGTCCACTTCGGACTCAATGTCCCCAGCCTCCCTCGGAATCTGTGAGAAGCTCTTCCGGAGGTGGGAGTTGAAGACCTCCCTGACAGAGGGCTCGGCCAGACGTTCCCAACAGACACTCACAATACGTTTGGGTCTGCCAGGTCTGTCCAACTTCCTCCCTGCCAGCGGATCCAACTCACCTGACCACCAGGTGGTGATCGGTTGTTGACAGCTCAGCCCCTCTCTTTACCTGAGTGTCCAAGACATTTGGCCGGAGATCAGATGAAACAGACAACAAAGTCGATCATCGACCTCCGACCTAGGGTGTCCTGGTGCCACGTGCACTGATGATGACACCCTTATGCTCTCAAACATGGTTCAATGTGTTCGTTATGGACAAACTGTGACTAGCACAGAAGTCCAATAAAAGAACACCAAGCTCGGGTTCAGATCGGGGAGGCCGTTCCTCCCGATCACGCCCCTCCAGGTATCACTGTCAAAATTGCCCACGTGAGCATTGAAGTCCCCCAGTAGAACAATGGAGTCCCCAGTCGGAGCACACTATCAAGTACCCCTCCCAGGGACTCCAAGAAGGCCGGGTACTCTGTACTGCTGTTCGGCCCGTAGGCACAAACAACAACAGCAACAAGAGACCTATCCCCAACCCGAAGGCGCAGGGAAGCGACCCTCTCTGTTCACCGGGTGAACTCCAACACATGGCGGCTGAGCTGGGGAGCAGCTATAAGCAAGCCCACACCAGCCCGCCGCTGCCGCTGCTCACCCTGGGCAACTCCAGACTAGAGTAGTGGAGGGTCCAGCCCCTTTCAAGGAGCTGGGTTCCAGAGCCCAAGCTATGCGTGGAGGTGAGCCCGACTATCTCTAGCCGGTACCTCTCAACCTCCCGCACGAGCTTGAGCTCCTTCCCCCTCCAGCGAGGTGACATTCCATGTCCCTATTGGCCAGAGTTTTGGTCCAGGGATTGGGTCGTCGAGGCCCCCTGCCATGACTGCTACCCAAACCACATTGCACCGGCCCCTCATGGACCTTCCTGCGGGTGGAAGGCGGGCCCATGTCACCATTTCGGGCTGAGCCCGGCCGGGTCCCGTGGGCAAAGACCCAGGCCACCAGGCGCTCGCCTGCGAGCCCCAACCCCAACCCCAGGACTGGCTCCAGGGTGGGGCCCCAGTGCTAACGCCAATCTGGGCGACGTAACGGTCCTTGTTTTTTCTTTCTCCATGGTGGGCTTGTGAACCGCTCTTAGTCTGGCCCGTCACCTACCTGAACCTGTTTGCCATGGGAGACCCTACCAGGGGCGTAATGCCCCTCGACAACATAGCTCCTAGGTTCATCATTCAGGGCACACAAACCCCTCCACCACAGTGTAAGGTGGCGGTTCAAGGAGGGGCAGATTATTCATATAGGTTTATATTATAATATGTTTCATATTATTGATGTTTTCACATGAAAGTACCAATTAAATGCTGCAGCTGGTCAAGGTGGAGCTAAATAATTCTAAATAATTCTCTAAATTCTTCTTGTTGCCATGGCGGTGCGTAAACACGCAGCTGGCTTGGTGCTCCCAGGCTTTGTTTCTTTTTATTTATGTTTTTAGTTATCTTTTTAAGTGATCTTGCAGTCACCTGCAGCAGCAGCTGAGTACAGTAGGACCAAGTTGTTGGAGTGCGCACCTGCATGGCGTTTCCAAGGCTGGATTTTATACCACCAGAGATTCAGCGGACCGTGGAGGCTTTCACGATCCCTCTGTTGCCAAGGAGATGGAGGAGGCATAAACAAAAATGGGGCAGGAGGGGCGGCCTGGGTGCTAGGCTACAAGCTAACCCATACAGACCGCCTCTTCCCAGTCTCTTCCCCACAAACGCCAGGCCACTCGTCGAACAAAATAGACAAGATGAAGCTGAGGATCGTCTCTGTAAAGATTGACAGCTGTGTGGTGATTGTTACAGGTTACCGAGACCTGGCTGGAAAACAACATCACAGACGTGGCAGTGGAAGCTAACGGGGCACTCTCTTCTCCGGGCGGACAGGACTGCAGCCTCAGAGAAACTCAGAGGCGGAAGTTTGGCTCTGTACATTCATAACGTCCTGGTGTACAGCCACGAACATCATCAGAACATACTGTTCCCCTGATTTGGAATATCTGGCAGTGAAATGCAGACCATTTAAGACGGTTAGAGAGCCTCTGTTCTATCCTGATTGTAGCCATCTACATATCACCACGAGCTAATGCTAAATTAGCATTGGAGGAGCTGTACTGCATGATCAATCTGCAGATGAACAACAATCCAGAGGCGGCTGTGATCATGGCCGGAGACTTTAACCATGTCGAGTTAAAGGCAGTTTTCCCCAAATTCCATTGTTACATAAACTTTCCAACGAGGGACAATAATACCTTGGATCAAGTTTACTGTAACATCCCTGGAGCATACAAGGCTGTTGCAGCTCCACACCTGGGCATGTCGGACCACATCTCTGTGAATCTGATCCCTGCCTACAAACCTCTGATCTGCAGGACAAGACCAACCACCAGAACTGTACAGGTTTGGACTGAGGAGGCGTCTTCAACATTACAGGACTGCTTTGAGTGCACTGACTGGGAAGTGTTCAAGGAGGGCACAGATCTGGATGGATACACGTCATCGGTTCTGTCCTACCTAAAATTCTGTACTGATGCTGTTCTACCCACAAAGACCATCAAGGTTTTCCCAAATCAAAAACCATTGGCTGGACAGCACAGTGAAGCCCCTACTCAAAGCCTGTGACGCTGCCTACAGGTCAGGTGACAAGCTGGCCTTTAGCATTGCTCGAAAAGAACTGAAAAAAGGCACTTAAGTTAGCAAAAAGCAGGTATAAACGGTGCATTGAGGAACATTTTGAAAACAACATCCCACATAGTATGAGAGGCATCAGGACAATAATGGACTATAAGCGCAGTGATCCAACTGGTTAGCCACGATTCCCACTCTCCCCGACACCCTGAACACATTCTACGCCCGCTTTGACACACCTGGCAGCAGAGAGAGTGTTCACCTTCCCTGGCTGGAAGAACTGCATCAGCTTCTAGTCCTGGACTTCAGGACTTCAGTTCAGCCTTCAACACAGTGATCCCTGGACAAGCTGATACTGAAGCACAACCTGGGACTGCCCTCATCGCTGTGCCATTGGATCAGGGACTTCCTCACCAACAGGCCTCAGGTGGTGAGAATCGGGGAACAACACATCCTCTACACTGGTCCTGAACACAGGCACACCACAGGGCTGCGTGCTCAGCCCAGCCCTCTTCACTCTCTTCACCAGTGACTGTTCTGTCCATCCACTCCACAAACACGATCATAAAGTTTGCAGATGACACCACCATAGTGGGCCTCATATCGGACAATGATGAAGACCCACTACAGAGAGGAGATTCCAGCAACCTTACTCAATGGTGCTCAAACAACAACCTTGTTATGAACACCAGCAAGACCAAGGAGGTCGTAGTGGACTACAGGAGGTACAGGAGGGAGCACGCTTCTCTCCTCATCCACGCTTCTCTCCTCACCTGGTAAAGAAGGCTCAACAAAGAATCTTCTTCCTCAGGAAGCTGAAACGTGCTGGACTCTCCCCTCAGCTCTGACTGACAAACTTCTACAGGGCCACAATAGAGAGCATCCTCTGCCTCAGTGCAACAGTGTGTGTATGGCAGCTGCACTGCACAAGACCAAAAAGACTTAGCTCCAGGTGGCTGAAAACGGCACAGGGGATTGTGGGAAGTCCTCTTCCAGACCTGGACTCAATATACGCTGGCCTAGGATGCAGAACTTGAACAACTGAGCCACCCCCCTACTGTGCATTGCTGCTGCAACAACTTTGGACTTTGGATATTTGTGTACATATTACACATTTTTACTATTACTTACTATTACTACTATTTTTTTACTATATTTACGTTTATAAGCTGGAAGTCACCAAATATTAATTTCGTCATGTGAAAACATGATGAAAATAAAATGACTCTTGATTCTTGATAATGTTTTGATTTTCATATTTCACAATGAAGGTATGTTTTGTATGAAAAATGTTCATTGGTAAAGTAAAGTGGAAATTATATATAGTGGAGTATAAGGTTCCATATTTCCCTCTAAATGTGTAGAGTAGAGGTATACCTAGACATAAAGGGAAATATTCTCCGATTAAAATACTTACAAACTGTATGTAATTACAGCTCAAGTAAATCTACTTACATAGTGGCGTTCCTCCACTGGGAGAGGATGAAAGCGAAAGAGAGAGGGCTCATTTGTTCATTTATTATTCTGTCATAAATATCATTACATGCCTTGTGTTTATGTTCAGTTCATCCATCAGGTCAGTCAACATAATAAAACAAGCAGATGCAGGAAATTACATGTTAACATAATGAGTACTTGTGAATTTTTGGATGATAAACTGAAAAACATTCCAGGAGCTCATAATTCTTATCAATGTCACAAAGACATTTAGAGAAGGCAAAGAGTAAAGGTGAGGAGAAGGTAAGGAGCGATGGATGGGACAAACTGAGGTGAACTAAGAAGAGGACAGACGACTGGACAGTTTGACCTCTCTGAGGGAAAACTGAACTGCTTTTTGCCACTGGAAGGGGTCAAAGGTCAAAGTCTGGCCTTTAGGGAAATGGTCACACAACATGTACTCATGAATCATCATGGCAGCTTATAACAAAGTGTGTGTGTGTAGTATTCCCATATGTGCATATTAGTGTGTTTGTTCACCAGTGTATGTGTGTATGAGTGTGTGTCCAGTTTCTTTCTGATGAATGAAAAACACTTTCCTTTGGAGTTCAGAGGTTAAATTCTTTCACTGGAAACATTTAGACACTCAAACTTCTTTCAGGCACACCTGGGAACCCCCCCACCACAGACACACATGAAAAAAGCTGAGCAGAGCAGTATGCTAGCAAACCAACCAGCTGACTCAAGTCCTGGTTGTGAGTAAATCCAGACCGGCTTCAACAAGTATCCATTCAGAGCCGCCCCACCTCACACAGTTTGGGACTACAGGGGCCGGTGATCCACAAATCGCCACGCCAGAAAACTGTCAGGAGACACAGGCTGAATCTTAAGCTGTTCCAGAGATGTGATCAGGATAATAAAAGCAGGAAGTTCTGATGGAAAATCAGAGAAGCAGAAACTGTCATATTAGACAATGGATTATTCACCAGTGTTGCTTGGTTGTATGTCAGTATCGCTTGTTTGATGCAGTGTAAAGGTAAAATGACAGCTTCAGACCTATGTAATAAGCCTCTAAGACTCTATTTGGCTTATATATTAAAAGTCTCTTTGGTATGATGACTGTTGTGTTCTCCATTTCTAACACTTGAATTCCACAGTGAAAGTGAAAGCTTTCAAAATTAGTGTTAGATTTAAATTCATATTAATGAGATGAAATTAGATTTTGTTCTCAAGGGAAATGTGTCTGTCTTGCACCTCACTATGGCTCTTTCTCATGTGAGTGCATCCACTATTAACACAAATAAACATCTCCAGGGGAAAAACAAAGGATACATATTCACCTCTAATGTTGTTTAATTTTGTGCCCACGGACAGAAATGGTTGTATTCTGGCTTGTGAAACTTCCTTTACAGAAAACAAGATAATGGTTTACCCCCCTTTCCCAGGTGCAGCAAATTCTGTGCTAGATGAGAAATATGGAAAGAAAAATCATGTACAGTAAAAAGAAAAAAAACCATCCAAATTATAGAAAAATACCCACTATTGGCCACATATACAGTCTGTTTGCATCTCAATCAGCATCTCAGCATCAGCGCTTTGTATTTTACTTCTGTCTTTTTCACTTTAACCTGAGTCTGTCTCTCCCTCTCTGTCTGTCTGTATATATGTTTAATAGTACAGAATTTCCATCATGTTGTCAAAGACTTCTGCAAACATCTCCTGAACAAAATGTGAATCACTGTGTGCCTCCAGCAGCTGCTCTTACGTGAACACTTTTTTTTCATGACATAATCAAAACAGTGGATAGAACTGTTTTGTGACCTAACTCTTAATTATTTCCAGTTCTCCAGTCACCCAGGAAGCTTGTTAATGCATTTAAAAGCATTCTGTGTTTTTGAAAAAATGCAGAAAACCTATAGAGGGGAATTTCTTTTAGGTGACATTTGATGCACAGCTGTGTCCCAGTGTGCTCGTATAGTTGTACCAGCAGGTACACATGGGATGCTTTCTATGAGTAGCAGGCTGTGGCACCTAACGGTCTCATTAATCCAACTTTGCCCACAGGAAGGAACTTTTTCAAAAGAAAGAAAATAAAAGCAGAGGGGCAGAGGAGATGAAAAAAATAATAAAGACAGGAGTGAAATCCAAAGTATTGGACAACTTCAGACTTTGACCTGATGATGGTGCCAAATGAAAAAAAATGGGAATAATTGTTGAGGCACTTAACTCAAAACCAAAAAGGTCAATATTATGGCAGCAGAGGATCATCAAAGTCATTAGGATTCATCCTCTGGGGACAGGAAATATCACACCATCTGATAGTTGTTGTTATATATTAGCCACTAGCCCTGGTGCTAGTGGTAAAGACTTTGATCTTCCTGTTCCACCATGACCCAGTTTTTAATTACCTAATGACTGCCATCACTGTGACAGTTAAGTTATATGACACCACAATGAAAGTCAAACGCAGTATTTTAGTGTATTTTAGAAGTGCCTCATTGAAACACATCCAGCTGCATCACATAACAATGTTCCATCTACAGCTAAGAGATCACATATAATAACCTCAGTATCACTTCCTGCTTTTCTGACATTGTTCAGTATCTCTATTATTGCTGTTTAGTTAAAAGGTTTCATGGTAATATACACATTTTTTGGGGGGGTTTTCACCCTTTATTATTTTATAGACAGGACAGCTAGAGAGAGACAGGAAAGGTGGGAAGAGACACGCAGCAAAGGGACCCCAGCCGGGAATCGAACCCACCCAGGTCCGCTGCAGCAAGACTCAGGGCTCACGTATGTGCACATGCTCTACCAACTGTGCCACCTGCGCCACAATATACACATTTTTAAAGAAATGACTAAAGAATATAAAAACAGAGGGGCAGAGGAGGAGGTCACAGAGATTAATACATCTTTAATAAAGACAGAGAGATAATAGATGATAAAAATAGATTAAAGGCATCAGAGCAACGTGATTTCCCACATGGTGTTTTTCATGTACATCACAGTCAGATTTATCCATGTAAAGTGACTTTTTTAGCCAGTCGGAGGTTACCTCTGTCAGACTGGGGAGGTTGTGTTTAGTGATAAACCTACTAGAGCACTGATTCAACTCAGAAACTCCATACTGACAGTTTTAATGAAATATGACTGCTCAATCTTGCACTTTTATGTACTTTTATGGCCACAATAATGGGTTCATATATGGAGACAGATGTAGAACAGGTCTGAAAACTCTGCTTCACTCCTCTGAACAGCCACAGCAGGGTTCTTATGTTTGACCAGATGATTCCCTTTTTGATGTTCAGACTTTCAGTGCCACAAAGACATTTGACCTCAAATGCTTTATTTGATCTGTTTATTAGAAAAACGTCTTCTCTTGGTAAGTTATGGTAAAACAAAAGAATCTACAGTCATGCCAGTGGCTCTGAGAGGCTGTACTTAAGCACAGTGGTGTAGAACGATCCTAAATAGCCTACCTATCTTGTTTGGAAAGACGAGTCAGGACACTGCCCCTGATTGGTCGACAGACATTTGTGACGCGGAAAAATAGCAAAATATTCAAAAACAAAAGACATTTATTGTTGGATTTATTATTATTGATTTATTTCACAAAGTCTCAAAAAAAGCCTGGTTACAAAGCTTCTGAAAGGGATATGATTGCACCAGGGCGCTAATTGGAATGGCACACCAGTATGCTCTCCAGTCCCTGTAGCAGCATTGTGGAGATATTTAGGATGTTACTGTGGCTGACTCCAGCTACTAACAATGTTATTCCTGTCGATAGTCACTGCCACGACTTGACCAAATTAAGAAACATACAGTCAATGCAGTATGTCCAGGCTTAGCTACATTGATATTGACCATTCTTGTTTTATTTAGTACGATACAAAAATATATAGTGTGGTAGGCTGAAGGCTAAAAGCAGTTAGCAGACAAAAGAGATGAAGAGGAGAGAAGGTGGTGTGGGGAAAGGTGAGTCAGGGTGGAAGGGTAATGAGGGTTCATTGAGCTGCATGGGCAATAAAAAGACATGGAGGGGAGCACTGAGCAGGTGCTGACCATGTGTACACAGTGTAAAGGCAGTAAAATCAGTGAGATTGAAGAGGTTCGAGATTCTTGCATTTCTGTGTGGAGTCCTCCCAGTTGTTTACCTTTCTTATCCTTTCCTATCCTATGTTTTTATTCTGAAACACACACAGACAGCAACTGCCCCCTCTTACTAGCCTTTATAACTAAATTTGCACCAAAAACAACACATTTACTTGAACATAGCACTCTGAATTGCATGTGATATTGTGTAATTGATGACAGACATCAGTGAAGGCAGCGTGGGTCTCTGTTGTCTTAGCGGTGTATTCAGGGAAGACAGAAATGGTCATGTTCTGCAAATTCTATACGTTAAAGCTCTCTCGCCTTCTGGGTGATATTGGCACAGTCTGAGCATTAATGCTGGAGGAGGAGTCTTGATTGTCCTCAGAAAATCCAGAAGGTCTGTGGACAAGCTCTAGATTTGCTCAGATGCTCAGATTTATTTTCTAGCTTGACCAGTTCTCTGAACCAACAGTATCTCCCATTCAAGAGTAACTATGTTATCAGTGCAGGTATCCAGATGATTACCGAGATGTAATGGGTTCACTTTTTCAGAGAAAGCAGTTCAGGCTTGATGGACTAGAGATTATTACTCAAAAATGCTTGAAGCTCACCTTTCTCATGAAGAGTGGGAGGAACTTCAGTTTCCAGCATGGTAATGTCTGTAGTGGGAGACTGCATGCTGCATGCCTCAGGTGGTGGAGCAGAGACACCGTGGGGTGAAAAGGCACTGTGTGCAGCAGGCATGAATGAGATATGTTGCCTCTTTTAGTAATTTTAAATAGCATTTTAGTGATTAAAAAAAAACTAAATTATGTAA
The DNA here is from genome assembly GCA_023238725.1 of Scortum barcoo. Classification (NCBI taxonomy): domain Eukaryota; kingdom Metazoa; phylum Chordata; class Actinopteri; order Centrarchiformes; family Terapontidae; genus Scortum; species Scortum barcoo. The sequence continues at coordinate 9,680,847 of CM041549.1, read as the reverse complement.
CTAATCTTAATGAGATTTATGGAAAACAATACCCATGAGTAGTGAACAAAAAAATGCTGTTTTCCTAAAAGGAGCCCCCTTATGTGCTAAGCCAGAGGTCAAAGGTGCTAATGTTTGAGGAAACGCTTAAAACTAAGGAGTCTAAAATGGAGCAGGACGCACAATGTATCACACCATCCAATTTTACAAGTCACTGACCGGTTTGATTAGACCCCACGCCACAATAGAGAGGAGGCCAGGGGCCTCAATTATAAACGTTGTGTACGCACAAAAGAGGGTGGCGTACGCCAATTTCTACACAAACTTTGGGATTTATAAAAAACTAAACTTGGTGGAGAATGTGCAGTCCTCCACGCAAACTCTGACCCATGCATACGCACATAATCTGGAGAAACTCCGTCGGCAGAGGGATGAAACACAAACATTATGAAACTGATCCCATTAAGTAGAGTAAATCATATATGAAGAGGTAATTTACAAAGTGGACAGAAGCCATATTTCCAATAATTAAACCAACAGCTGTTTGATGGATACTCGCACACACAAAAAACATGATTTAGGATAATAAATAGAAACAGCGATATCAGTTATTGCAAAAGAACCCCTCAAATATGTTCTGTCATTATTAAACAATACTTGTAAGTTGTGAATTTTCTGCTAATTAAAAGGGTGAAAAGTAGGACCAATTAAGTTTAAACGGATGCCCTTTTCAGTGCCTCACTTTAGGCAGATCCGAGTGTTCATATATTGTTATCATATAGGCCTGTTGTGTTTTATAACATCTTTATATATTATGGTTTTAGGTTATTTCATTTCTGTGTTTTGCTTTTTATTGTGACTTAAACAGTTTATTATTATTATTATGTCCAATTTGGTACTGTTAGAGCATGTGGCTACTGGAAGACTTCGGAGGGAACGAGTTTGCAGAAACCAGCAAGATCTCCTGGCTAATGATGATGAGCAGGCTCCAGGTTCTCCTGGAGCTCTTTCTATATTTGTCTACTATGCTTGATCCTGTAGCAGGTGGACTTCCTCTTTGTTATGCCAAAACAAAAACACTGTCTAGTGACTGTTAATATGTTCAACAAATGGGCTGAAGTTTCTCCCTCAGCTAAACAGGATGTAAGTACTCTGGCAAAAGCAGAAGAGATCAAGCAGTGACAAAGGCCCAGCGTTCATTAGTGAGGCTCTGAAAGAAATTTCCAACTATCTTGGTTTCAATATACATCAACATTTCGACATTTGTGATGATTATTTCCTTTTGAGACATCATGCGCTTTCTTTACTTTCTCTGTTAAGTTAGACTATGATTTTTACAAGGCTGTTAAGGTAATGTTTGTCAGGCATTTACTCTAATCTTGATCACACCATATTCAATGTGTATCAAGTTACATATCAAGGTCAAGGTCTACATAGTACAGTCATATAAAGAGAACGCCGCCTGCAATCTAGTTCAGTTCTAGTGCTATACACATGTGACATGCCTCACTTTTTACAACATCCAGTAAAACACACCCTCCCAATCTGGGAAGGGTCTATTTAAGCTGCTAAAATTCTCCAGCTCTCTCCTCTGCCTATTAATGCCACTTCTCCCTTACGACAGTATTGCTGCTTGTTCCTTTAGATCTATCTATCTGTCTGTCTGTCTGTCTGTCTCTGTTTTAAGCCCCACCCCAGCATGAACCTGCAGGCTCTGGTGGGGGTTTAAGATATTAGCTCAGCACTCCCCAGATTCTCAGTGTAAACATATCTGTGTGAAGTGATGAGGTCAAATCCTAGACGACAAACTCTAACCGTGCTCTGTTGCTGTAGTGTAGTGCCTGCTGCTGACTAAAATGTTTTTAATCATTAACCACTGACACCCACAATTACGACATGAGGCATGAGATACTTTTACTGTCTAGAAAACACTACGGGGGATTTGCAAGGAGACAGCTGCAACTAGAACCTGGTGAAAAAGACAAGGAGCTGGAAATAATGTAAATCTGTAACAAAGGAACCAGATACGACTATCAAATGCAGCCTCACTGGAGAACAGGAAACAGGTCAAACTACCTCTAAATCCAACATGTCTGAGGAAGAGGGCGAGGCCAAGTCAATGGACAAGTAAGTGGAACTTTTTTCAGCTCAATCTCACCTCGTACACGATATGAGTCAAATCAAGTCAAATCATATGAAGTACATGTTGCATGCACACTCTGAATACTGACTGAGCTACGTCAAAAATACATTTCACCTCCAAGCTCAAGAGTGATGTTCAGCTTTCTACTTCTCACCTGGTCTGCTGTTAAAGTAGCAGCAATTCCACTGGAATCAACTAATTTTGACTTGGAAATGTAACTGTTCAAATACCTGTATGCCTTTAAAGCTTTTTACATTGCTGAAGCACAAATGATCCGTCTCCTAAAGTAAATAAAATAAAATACGACACACTTTCTGTTACATGGTTAAAGTTGTTCAAGGTGTTTAGTTTGAGTAATGTAAAAGCTTTTTAAAATATCTGTTTTAAAGTCTGCTTAAGGAAAGAGCAGTTTCTCCTGCTCCCAGCAATGTTTCCATGAAAAGTGACTGGTCCAAAGGTGAAACTCCTAACTTCAGTGAAGGACAACCGAGGTAAGATATTTTCTAATGTTCTTATTTTGATACAAAGACAATCAGAGACAAAGAGAAAATAAATTGAACATGTCATGGGTGAGGTTTGTTGTGGAAAAAAATCTCATTTTATACTGTAAATAAAAAAATTGATCCAGTAGAGTTGAGTTCTATTTTTTTCTTATATTTTTGCAAGAAAATGATCAGTCTCTTAAAGTGTTGAGGTTTAGTAATATAAAAGCATTTTAAAATCTGTTCTAAAGTGATCTTAACCCTGTAAAGCCTTAACCATGAAATAATTGCCAGAAAATTCAATTTTTTTGAAACTGTAATGTAAAAGCTTTTTAAAATATCTGTTTTAAAGTCTGCTTAAGGAAAAAGAGCAGTTTCTCCTGCTCCCAGCAATGTTTCCATGAAAAGTGACTGGTCCAAAGGTGAAACTCCTAACTTCAGCGAAGGACAACCGAGGTAAGATATTTTTCTAATGTTCTTATTTTGATACAAGGACAATCAGAGACAAAGAGAAAATAAATTGTACATGTCATGTTGAAGCTCAAAAATAACACTGAACAAAGGTTTTGTAATGTAAAAGCATTTAAAATATCTGTTTTTAAGTAGAATGAACTAATTTTGATGTTTCGAATGCCTGTGTGCCTTAGAGCTTTTTAAAATCTTTGTTAAAGATGGCTTGAGCACAAATAATCGGTCTCTTAAAGTGTTAAGGTTTAGCAATGTAAAAGCATTTTAAAATCTGTTCTAAAGTGATCTTAACCCTGTAAAGCCTGAACCATGAAATAATTGCCAGAAAATTAAATTTTTTTTTAAACTGAAGTGTTTATTGATCCTTCTGACAAATAAAAAGAACAAATTAAATATCAATTTACATATATGAGTTTTAAATTGCATAATTTTTGCTACATCCAACATTTTTATTTATTTTTTGGTTATTTGATATTTTCCGGCACTTTTGATTGTATACATTAGGTTTTTCAGGAAAAAAAAATATGACACTGATGATGTAGAGGTAAATTTGAATGAAGACAGACACAATGTGACCAAATGCGCATAAGTATTGTTTCTTTATTATATTGTTTCCTCAGTCAAGGGGAACTGGGATAAGAAATTTTTGTAATGTTGGTGCTTTGGTACAAAGAAAAACTAGAAACAAAGAGAAAATGAATTGTGCGTGCTATGTTGAAGATCTAAAATAACACTGAAGATGTTAAAAGTGTTAAGGTTTTGCAGTGTTAATTCATTTACAATATCTGTTTTAAAGTCTGCTTAAGGAAGAAAGAGCAGTTTCTCCTGCTCCCAGCAATGTTTCCATGAAAAGTGACTGGTCCAAAGGTGAAACTCCTAACTTCAGTGAAGGACAACCGAGGTAAGATATTTTCTAATGTTCTTATTTTGATACAAAGACAATCAGAGACAAAGAGAAAATAAATTGAACATGTCATGGTGAGGTTTGTTGTGGAAAAAAAATCTTGTTTTATACTGTAAATAAAAAAATTGATCCAGTAGAGCTGAGTTTTATATTTTTCATATATTTTTGCAAGAAAATGATCAGTCTCTTAAAGTGTTGAGGTTTAGCAATATAAAAGCATTTTAAAATCTGTTCTAAAGTGATCTTAACCCTGTAAAGCCTTAACCATGAAATAATTGCCAGAAAATTCAATTTTTTTGAAACTGTAATGTAAAAGCTTTTTAAAATATCTGTTTTAAAGTCTGCTTAAGGAAAGAGTAGTTTCTCCTGCTCCCAGCAATGTTTCCATGAAAAGTGACTGGTCCAAAGGTGAAACTCCTAACTTCAGCGAAGGACAACCGAGGTAAGATATTTTTCTAATGTTCTTATTTTGATACAAAGACAATCACAGACAAAGAGAAAATAAATTGTACATGTCATGTTGAAGCTCAAAAATAACACTGAACAAAGGTTTTGTAATGTAAAAGCATTTAAAATATCTGTTTTTAAGTAGAATGAACTAATTTTGATGTTTCGAATGCCTGTGTGCCTTAGAGCTTTTTAAAATCTTTGTTAAAGATGGCTTGAGCACAAATAATCGGTCTCTTAAAGTGTTAAGGTTTAGCAATGTAAAAGCATTTTAAAATCTGTTCTAAAGTGATCTTAACCCTGTAAAGCCTGAACCATGAAATAATTACCAGAAAATATATATATTTTTTAAACTGGAGTGTTTATTGATCCTTCTGACAAATAAAAAGAACAAATTAAATAACAATTTACATATATGAGTTTTAATTTGCATAATTTTTGCTACATCCAACATTTTTATTTATTTTTTGGTTATTTATTATTTATTTATATACATCAGGTTTTTCAGAAAAAAAAATATGACACTGATTATGTAGAGGTCTCAAAATCTCATGTATAAAATCTGACACACTTGGTGTTACAGAAAAGGTGAAATTTTCGAGTTCGGTAAAGGAGAACCGGTGCAAGATATTTTTCTAATGTTCTTATTTTGATACGAAAAGAATCAAAGACAAAGTGAAAACACACTGAAGGAAATTACCTCTCGTTATATCAGTACTGCCATTCCAACATTAAAGGTTGACTGCTACATGGCAGATGTTAAAACTGAAATCTGTGTTACATCCTGCTTGATCACAATAGATCAGTCTCTGCTGCATCCGGAAACATTCCTGAGGATGATCCTCTCAATTTCACGCCTCACCTAAGGTAGCATACCGACTGTTGAAGTAATGACATGATAAAATGACTAAGAAGAGCCTGAAAGATACATTTCCTCTGGAATATAAATAAAGTATATTTGTCACTGTAAATGTAGTTTTGTATTAGAACAAATGTTTTGTTTGTGTTGAAGCTCTCCCCAGTCACAGAGACCAGACTCAGATGTGCCCAGCAGTGCTTCTATGAAAAGTGAGCAATCAAAGGACAGGGGCAAAGGTTTAAATATGCAATCTTTAAGCTCTATAAGCTTTATAATCTATGCAATACATTATCAAAAATATTTTTTTTCTGTTTGCAAATGAATTAAATTTAAGCACAAAGCCTTGCAAATTCATATTTACATTTCAGTATTCTTATGCCATTTGTCTGTCTTGGCTTTATCTGTTGATATAACACAAAACTTCACATGACACTGTTTTATAGCTGCTGTTATTTTGTGCAGGAGTGTAAAGATACTTACAATTACTGTATTTTTCTTTCTCTGTATTATCTTTATTATTTCTTTAGACAAACTGAAAAAAGACCTACTCAAGAAGATCCTCAGTCAGAATGAAGTGAAGGAACTGAAACAACATGAAACTGACACAGAACTTTATGAGATAGAAACTGCTGAAAAGAAGAATGAAAAAGCACAAACCTATGATAAGTTATTTCTTAAATCAAACAAAAAGAAAGTGCGAACAGTGCTGACGAAGGGATTGGCTGGTGTTGGTAAAACATTTCAAACAAGGAAGTTCGAGGTAGACTGGGCAGAAGGAAAATCCAACAAAAAAATAGACATGATAGTCTCATTTGATTTCAGGAAACTAAATTCAAGAAGAAACGAAGTTCAAAGCATGAATGATCTGCTTCATCATTACCTCAATGATGGTAAACACAGCGGAATTTGGAAGTATGATGAGTGTAAAATAGCTTTTGTCCTTGATGGTTTGGAAAAATGTGAACTTCCTCTGGATTTTAAAAAGAACAAGGACCTGACTGATATGAACGAAGCCGCCTCGATGGATGTGCTGCTGACAAACCTCATCATGGGAAAGCTGCTTCCCTCTGCTCATGTCTGGATCATCTCTCAGCCTTCAGGAGTTGATAAGATTCCTCCTGAACATATTCAGAAAGTGACTGAATGTCGAGGTATGAAACTAAGAGAGTAACATGTTTTCATATCGTTAGATAGATTAGTACAGTCGGATTAGGAAATAATGCAAAAGCTGCTGTTGTGTAAAATATTGTATGAACTTTACAAAGCTTTATTTCACTGTAAAGCATGTGTTTCAACACAGTGTGTACACTGAAGTTCTGTTTTGTTTATTCAGAGACCTTGAAGCGATGGAAAAAACTGATATCAGCCTGCAGAAACAGATTTCTTGAAGAAAACACCCAAGTTGAAGACACAAATCATCCTAACCAGAAAAACACAGAACACATTATGAGAGAAGCCAGAAGTAGTGAGGTGAAGGATGACGAGAAAACAGGAAGTACTGTGAAGAAATCAGTGACACCAGTGAATGAGGTATCTGATATCTTCAAAGATACAAAAGGACAAAAAATCCGAAGTGTGCTGACTGTTGGAGAGCGCGATATTGGGAAATCCTACTACGTGCAGAAATTCATAAAAGAGTGGGCTAAAAATGACAGTAAATCCTATTTTTTTGTGCAGTGGGCAAAATCAGCAATGTCCTTTTTTGGCAAAGCCGAAGTTGATGAAGAAGTTATATTTCCACTCAACTTCTCAAAGCTTAATTTGATAAAAGAGAACATCAGTTTGGTGGGACTTCTTAATTATTTCTTCAAGGAAACTAAAGAATTTGTAATCTCCAACTTTGAACAGTACAAAGTTTTTTTTGTCTTGGATGGACTGGATGCTGTTCAATGTTCTCTTGACTTTTACAACAACAAGACCTTGACTGATGTCAGAGAGCCAGCTTCAGTGAGTGTGCTACTGACAAACCTCATCAGAGGAAAGCTGCTTCCTTCTGCCCGGCTCTGGATAACCTCCCGACCAGACAAGACAGGACAAGTCAGGATGTGGACCAACAGGACAACAGAAATACGATGTAAGTGTGTGGGTGCAGATGATGGCTGTCAAGGGAAGTTGTGAGGGTGCAAAGAAAACCAAACGTATTTAAAGTGGCTTAATAAAAATCAAACAGTGGTCATGAAGTAGCAACAATGCTCAAAACTGTTTTACATCTTTAACGATAGAGTAATAGTGAATATAAAGAATAATGATAGATTTGAAATCACTCATTTTCCTTCTGCCACTAAGAATCCACCCCAAATAATTAAATAAACCACCAAATAAACTACTATTTGCTTCTCTCTGTCCTCAATAACGTTGAAAAATATTCTCTTACAGATAAGCCTGATGTTGCCAGCCAGTGGAAACTCAAATCTCAACTGAAGGAGCAATTTACCCACATCTCTGAGGGAATCGAGCAGAAAACCTCTGCTCTTCTGAATGAGATCTACACAGATCTGTACATCATAGAGGGGGAGAGGGGAGAGGTGAATGTGCAGCATGAGGCCAGACAGGTTCAAGAAGCAAAGTTCAAACCGGTGACGCAAGAAACATCAGTTAAATATCAAGACATCTTCAAACCAGCATCTGGAGAAAATAAAACTGATGACATTAGAACTGTGCTAACAACTGGAGTGGCTGGCATTGGAAAGTCATTTGCTACAATGAAGTACATGCTGGACTGGGCTGAGGATAAAGCCAACGGGGACATTTTTTATATGTTCCCGCTTTCTTTTCGGGAGCTCAACTTGAGAAAAAATGAGGAACACAGCATGGAGGAACTTCTTAATATTTTTTTTCCGGGTATGCGGACGTCAGAAATAACAGACTATGACAAGTACAAAATTCTGATTGTCCTGGATGGTTTTGATGAATGCCGCCTTGATCTCGCCTTCAATGAAAATAACGATTGGACAGATGTGACAGAGAAAACCTCAGTGAACGTTCTGCTGACAAACCTCATGAAAGGAAAGCTTCTTTCTGAAGCAAAAATCTGGATCACCTCCCGACCTGCAGCATCCAACCGTATCCCTGCTGCTGAAGTCGCCCGGGTCACAGAGGTGCGAGGATTTAACGATGAGCAGAAGGAGAAGTACTTCAGTAATAGATTCAGTGACAAGGATTTGGCTGAGAAAATCTTGTCACATGTCAAAAAATCAAGGAGCCTTTATATCATGTGTCACATCCCTGTTTTCTGTTGGATCACGTCAAAGGTTCTGGAAGACCTGGTGAAGACAGATCAAGAAGGGAGGATGCCCAAGACTTTGACTGACATGTACATATACTTCCTTTTGTTGCAGTGCAGACAGGCTAATGTGAAGTATGCTGCAGATGAAGCACATGAGAGTTGTGAGACAGATTCATGTTGGAATCCAAGGAACAGAGAAACGATCATATCTTTGGGGAAAGTGGCTTTTGAAGGGCTAGTAAAAGGAGACCTTCTCTTCACTGAAGAAAACTTGACCGAGAGCGGTGCTAACATCACAGAGACTGCAGTCTTCTCTGGCTTATTCACTCAGATTAAACGAGAAGGCCATGGGGTAAGCCAACAGGAATTGTTCTGCTTTGTCCATCTGAGCATTCAAGAGTTCATGGCAGCTTTTTATGTCTTTTACAACTTCAATAACAAAGGTGAAAATCTGTTTACCACACTCGACTCAACGGCTGCAACAGACTTCTACAAGTCAGCAGTGGACAAAGCTTTACATGCTGAAAATGGAGAATGGGATCTGTTTCTCCGCTTCCTACTAGGCCTCTCTCTGGAGATCAATCAAGAGCTGATGCAAGAGCTGCTGATAAAAAAAGAAAATAACAAGGAGACCAATAAGAAAACAATTCAGTACATTAAAAGAAAGATAAAAGGAGAGATCAGTGATGCTGATAAAAATATGAATCTTTTCCACTGTCTGAATGAACTAAATGACGACTCTCTTTTGGAAGAAGTGAAGAAGTACCTGCACTCAGATAAACTGTCATTTGAAGATTTCTCTCCGTCCATGTGGTCAGCTCTGACTTTTGTGCTGCTGACATCAGATGAGGATCTTGATGTGTTTGATCTGAAAAAGTACCTGAAAAAAGAGGAGGTTCTTATAGGAATGTTGCCAGTGGTCAAAGTCTCCAAAACTGCTCTGTAAGTACTGTAAAAATTATTTGATCTAATTTTAATGATATTTTCTGCACTTTCTTTATTTCTCCTGCAAATATGATTGTGTTATCTTTCTATACAGTGCACACAAAGTAAATCTGTTTATTTCCAAAAGCCAGAGGTCTTTTTATGAGGCCATTTATGAGACTTAGTTATTAAATGGTAACCTATCACTGGGTCCCATTAGGTATCATATCATAAATCTATTGAGCCCTCTGACAGGTGGCACCATTCTCTAAGGGCTAGTGCACATTACAAAACTTTCCCCACAGTTTGCCTTTGTTCCTTTGAACACAATCAGTCTGAATTGAAGACAGAAATATGCTTTTTTCCAAAACAAGAAAACCATTTTTACTTTAAGTTTGAAAATGAACCACTGTCTTGACAAATGTTCAAATATTTATAAGATTTGAAAATTTCAATTTCAGTCTTATTAAATGTAATGATGGCAGGGAAATGCAATCTGGAAACATGAGTTCTTGAAGCCCTGCGACTGACTGGCGTCCAGTCCAGGGTGTACCCTGCCTCTCGCCCAAAGATAGCTGGGACAGGCTCCAGCACCCCTGCGACCCTGTGTGTGCTCAGGATAAGCAGGTTTAGAAGATGGATGGATGGATGGATAATACAAAGCATTTTGTCTTATTCTTATATACATTCAGAATATGTGTTTGAGACTTATCTTAACATTAGGTGCAGATTGTAATTTTGACACATTGAGTTAAAGAGGAACCAAATGCATACAGATGCATAAAATGGATAATGTAGGTCTGTAATTTTGCTAATGTAGAGTATAGATATCAAAAGACCCAGAACAGAGCCTTGTGATACCCCATCATTTATCCCAAGGGATGTTATTTTGAGACCGTCAGCTATAAGGCTGTATGTTGCTATTATAGTAAAAAAAGTACAGGCGTTAGTATATACAATAACAGTCATTTTATTCCAAAAGTATTTGAAAAAGCAAGGAAATACGTATAATAAAGCTTTGGATGGCAGGAGTGGAGGAACCCATTTAAAGAGTAACGGCCCGCTCAGGACGCTCTGAGAAGTAAAGTGAATGTGCCTGGTAATGAGGCAGGGATCATTTCATAGATCAGCGTTATAGCTGGCATTCTGTTGGCTGGGTGATTTTGACAGGGTTGTTGCACTAAAAATCCAAGAGCAGAGCAGAAATCTGACAGCAGATGTTTTGCGAGCACACAGAAACAGCTTGAATGTGAGGAGAAGGACTGAAGCTGGAGCTGGAAATCTGTGCAAGCAACAATATATCTGAGTACAAGCACACAGTTAGATCAGGAGCAGAGCAAATCTAAGTACAAGCAGATGCTATCTGAGGGCAAGGGCAGGGTTTTTAAGGAAAGCATTACATAATCTGAACTTCAAATCAAGAAGTCATGCACTCTTCATTAGAGATAGGAACTTAACATCAGGTCTGAGCAATAACCTCTAAAACAGTGGTTTGTTAAGTAAAATGCTGTGGTCCACCGAATCAGAGCCTGTTACATTTGGAAAAGGCATCCAGTGAAAAGAAAGATACAAACCCTCACTGTCCTCCCACTAACCATTATCCAAAAGCCAGAATTAATACAGTAAAAAAGTTAAAGAGTCACCCAGCACAAGAGCAAGTGAGAGTCACTTCCTATCCGTGGTGTCTATGTCTTAACTGTGTTAGGAATCAAGGATCATTATTTCCTGCTCTACAAGTGACTCTATGACATGCACTGCAGATGTTTCTGATTTCTGATCACCAACATTTTCACAGGTTGAGTTGGTGTGAGCTCTCTGAGAAATCCTGCCAAGGTCTGCAGTCCTCAGTCCTCAGCTCTGCATCCTCGAATCTCACAGAGCTGGACCTCAGTAATAACGACCTGATGGATTCAGGTGTGGAGATGCTGGCTAAGGGCCTAGAGAACATACACTGCAAACTGGAGATTCTCAAGTAAGTGGGCATTTACATTTACTGTACATTTTATAATGACAGAAACCATTACAATATGATTAGTGTGATTGTGGGCAAAGGTGTTTGGTAAGGTAAATTTGTATCTTCATATTTTATCATCGTATAATTTTATTTTAGACGTCGATACCATGATCATGAAAAAGAACTGTGTGATATAATCTGTAAAAACAGAACACAATCAGAATAGATTAAATGACCCTCCTAAAATCAGAAAGTTGGGTATATCACACTGCAGGGAACCATCACAACAAAACTTCAAATGGTGAAGAAAACTGTCTGTGTGTTTTTTTTGTGTGAGCTGTGCTTATGTGGTCTTCAGGTTGTCAGGTTGTCAGGTGACAGAGAAAAGCAAGGAAATACGTATGTTAAAGCTTTGAATGGCAGGAGTGGAGGAACCCGTTTAAAGAGTAACGGCCCACTCAGGACGCTCTGAGAAGTAAAGTGAATGTGCCTGTAATGAGGCAGGGATCATTTCATAGATAAACGTTATAGCTGGCATTCTGTTGGCTGGTCATTTTGACAGGGTTGTTGCTCTAAAAAGAGCAGAGCAGAAATCTGACAGCAGATGTTTTGCGAGCACACAGAAACGGCTTGAGTGTGAGGAGAAGGACTGAAGCCGGAGCTGGAAATCTGTGCAAGCAACAATATATCTCAGTACAAGCACACAGTTAGATCAGGAGCAGAGCAAACCTAAGTACAGGCAGATGCTATGTGAGGGCATTATCCATTATCCAAAAGCCAGAATGAAAACTATAAAAGAAATAAACAGAGTCAGCCAGCACAAGAACAACTGAGAGTCACTTCATGTCTGTGGTGTCTGTCTTAACTGTGTTAGGAATCAAGGATCATTATTTCCTGCTCTACAAGTGACTCTGTGACATGCACTGCAGATGTTTCTGATTTCTGATCATCAACATTTTCACAGGTTGAGTTGTTGTGAGCTCTCTGAGAAATCCTGTCAAAGTCTGCAGTCCTCAGTCCTCAGCTCTGCATCCTCGAATCTCACAGAGCTGGACCTCAGTAATAACGACCTGATGGATTCAGGTGTGGAGATGCTGGCTAAGGGCCTAGAGAACATACACTGCAAACTGGAGATTCTCAAGTAAGTGGGCATTTACATTTACTGTACATTTTATAATGACAGAAACCATTACACTATGATTAGTGTGATTGTGGGCAAAGGTGTTTGGTAAGGTAAATTTGTGTCTTCATATTTTATGATCGTATAATTTTATTTTAGATGTCTATATATATATATCTATGGAAAAGAATTGTGTGATATAATCTGTAAAAACAGAACACAATCAGAATAGATTAAATGACCCTCCTAAAATCAGAAAGTTGGGAAGATCACACTGCAGGGAACCATCACAACAAAACTTGTGTGTGTGCTTTGCTTATGTGGTCTTCAGGTTGTCAGGTTGTCAGGTGACAGAGAAAGGCTGCTCCTTCCTGGCTTCAGCTCTCAAGTCCAAGAAAGGGTCATCCTTGAAACAACTGGATCTGAGTTACAATCATCCAGGAGTCAATGGGGAGGCAATGTTGTCTGCTATAGCTGAGGATCCAAAAATGAGCCTGAAGACACTCTGGTACGTTAAGATGTCAGGACTTGTGTTTATATGAGTACATTTGTAGTGATGTAGGTGGTTCTCAGTTAAGATGAAACATCTACTATAAGGAAATACAGACACAAATTTTTCTTGTTATCTAACAGGCTGGTTGCCAAAAACACTCAAGAATCACACTGGTTTGAAAATATGCAAACGCAGCAACCTCATCAGGATTTACACTTGGCTTTAACATGCAAGCTGTATTTGGATATACTATCTAGATAGAGAAAAACACATATTAATGCCAGGTGTAAATTCACACAAGAACACATTGTGACAATTCATACAGCCTCCCCATATTCTGAAGAAAAAAATAAATCCAGCAAGCTGAGAAATCACCAATCACCTCTTTTTGGTAGCCTATGTAAGTGTAGCTATAAGTAGCTTGCATGTCGTCCCTCACAAAAAGAGAGGAAATATTGTTGTGTTATATTCCATCTTTATTCAAGAGCGTGGTCTTTCAATATGAGAACATTATTTACTGATTTCAAGTTTTGTAACGCTTTCCTTAAAAACCCTGCTCTTGCCCTCAGATAGCCTCTGTTTGTGTTTAGATTTGCTCTGCTCCTTCTCAAAGTGTGTGCTTGTACTCAATACTATTGTTGCTTGCACAGATTTCCAGCTCCAGCTTCAGTCCTTCTCCTCACACTCAGGCTGCTTCTTTGAGCTTGCTAAACATCTGCTCTCAGATTTCTTAATAATGCCCACCCATGGCATTGCTTTCCTTGTCCAGGGAGATTTCATGTTTGTTTACATGTATGCCAGCCCCACCTAATTAATTTGCATATTGAACATTTATTAATACCAGATGTAAAACATGCAAAGTCCTGTGAGTCAAATGTAATTTTCCTGGAACTATATCTAGATTCAGATCACATGTTCTTTTTGTGACAACCCTATCTTCACTTTGTACAGTGTGCGCCATGGTGGAGAGCATCGGTTAAAGCCAGGAATAAAGAAGTGTGAGTGTCTTTTTAAGGAATTCATTTTACAGCATTAGACACAAGGCTAATGCATAATGACTTTGACATTAGGGTCAAGTTCTGATAATGTATGCACTTTGTACTATATTACATCTAAACCACATTTTTACATGCTCACTCTATTCTTCAAATCAGTTAATATTTACTTCATGTATTCTTTCTTTATCTATCAGATGGTGTACATCTGGAGTTTGATGAAAACACTGCAAGCAAGAGGCTTGTTCTGTCTGAAGAGAGCAGGAAAGTAAAAACTGCAGAGAAAGTGGAGGAGAAGGTGTCACGACCTGACAGTGTGGACAGGTTTAAGAGGACTCAAGTGTTTTGTAAGCAGGCCGTTCAAAGTCTCTCCTACTGGGAGGTAGAGTGGAGAGGCGTGGTCGGCATTGCGGTGGCTTATAGAGCAGTGGATCGACAGTGGGACAGTAGTGGTGGCCTCGGATCAAATGAGAAGTCCTGGAGTCTGATCTGCTCGAGCACCGGATACACTGCCATGCATGGGAAAACATCTGAACATATTACACTGCTAAACGATGAAAAATGCCACAAAATAGCAGTGCTTCTGGATTGGGAAGGTGGCACTCTAACTTATTGCAGTGTCATATCAGGAAAGCTGATCCCCATACACACCTTCCATGCCAAATTCACAGAGCCTCTTTTCCCAGGCTTCTGGTTGAAGAAGGGCTCTGTGACTTTGTGTAAGATAGACTGAATCCTCTGTTGATGTTCATCATCTGATGCTGCACCTGCATCATTTCAATATCATAATGTGAAAATGTGAAAGAAGAAGTGGAGAGCCCATGTTGTTAAGGTACAGAGAGTTGAAGAAAACAAAATCCAGATTTCTGTAAAACTGTAAAAAATAGATTTGTCCTGTTTCTCATTTGTCTCATGAGAGAAAGGAGGGAAGCATTTAGATTTTTTTTTATTTCAAGTGTATTTTCATATGTGTATGAATGAGGACCTCCTAATTAATCATTTCTTATTGTGGTTCTTAAATATCTCTTATTTATGTGTTTCTACATCGATATTAAAGTATGATCTTATTGCTCTCCACACTCTTTCACTGGTGGAGTTATATATATATTTTTTTACTCTTTTAAACTTCTGCTTCATATTATTCTTAATGTTCATTAGAATGTTTTCTTATGAGGACCCTTATGATGGCCTTAAGCTGAAACATTTTGGTCTAACATTAAAGTTTTTCTTAATTCTACAAGTGTTGCTGAGATTTTATGTTTAATGTTTTTTTTTTTTGTAAAATGTTAATTTTGGAGGATTTACCTACTTGTGCTGACACAAAGATTGTATTGTGTATTAAATGCATTCTGTACTGTATATGCTAAATAAGAGTTTCTCATGCAAAGATTCTGAAAAATTGTTTCTTTCATTTGTTGTGATGCCTTAATAAAATAAATTATGTTTTTATTTAACTAAACTGACCTTTATGTGTGTACACAGGACACTTTGCCACTTGTGAAAATTGCTTTGAAACCTAATGCCATGAATGATGCCAAAGGTCTGTCGAATTGACAACATGAAAATGAAATCTAATCAGTGTTTGGTGTGGCCACCCCTAAAACAGCTCTAATTCTCCTTGGCACACTTTGCAAAGTTTTTTAAGGTGCTCAGCAGGAAGGTTGTTCAAAGCCTCGTGGAGAACTTGCCACAGTTCTCTGTAGATTTAGGTGGTCTCAGTAGCTTCTTTCTCTTCATGTAATGAAAGACTGACTCCATGATGTTGAGAGAGATCAGGGCTCTGTGGGGCCAAACCATGTATTGCAGACCACCTTGTTCTTATTGACTTCTTGCTGTTGCCTCCCTGGTCACATGATGGATAAGAATCTGCCTGAACCTCTCAGCATTGAGAAACTACTAATGATGGCCAAAGCTACATTTGCACAAATGTAATCCCAAAACTGCAAGGAAACTCGACCGTGCTTCTCTGTTGCCTGCGGACAACTTGCCCCTGCAGCACTCTCCAGCTCTTTTCTGAACAAACTGCCTTCTGTTAAAGCAGGTATTTAATTTTTTGACTCATCTGTCGAGAGCCATTCTTCTGCTCTCGAGTTCTTGTATTTTCATTCATGGGTGAGTTGCTTGGTTTTGTTTCCACATGGCTTTTT
Source organism: Scortum barcoo (assembly GCA_023238725.1). Lineage (NCBI taxonomy): Eukaryota > Metazoa > Chordata > Actinopteri > Centrarchiformes > Terapontidae > Scortum > Scortum barcoo. The sequence goes on along the minus strand of CM041549.1, from coordinate 9,664,706 downwards.
GGGTGCAAGTCTTCAATGAAGATCACTTGTGACCAGACTTTTCCACTGTAGACAGGCACACCTGCCATTTCTGAGCTGATGGTGCTGTTTCCAGTAAAATCGATTGTGAGAAGTCTTGCATCTTTCATCTGCTGCACACATTTACACAGTTGTTTCTGTTTCAGTTAATGATTTGGGTTCAACCTGCATATCATGTTGTCGTTCCTTAGCATCTGCTTGGTAAAATTGTTTAATTATGCATTGGACTGTATGGATCTACAATCCCTTTTTCTTGTCTGTTATTTTCTTTCCTTAACGAAAAGTAAAAATCTCAAGCAAAGGGAATGTTGTTGAAATAAACATTATAACATTATATATAGAAAGTGAATATATATGAAGTAACCATTTAAGAGAAACATCAAAATCAGCCATCATAGAGAGGTGAGACATGGTGAATCCTTCCTTTCTTATGAATCCATTCATTCATTAATTTTCCGAACCCGCTTATCCTGAGAACACACAGGGTCGCAGGGTGCTGGGTCGCAGGGTCGCATAGCTATCTTTGGGCGAGAGGTGGGGTACACCTCTGGACTGGACGCCAGTCAGTCGCAGGGCTAACACTGAAGACCAACCATTCACAGCTCACATTCACACCTAGGGGCAATTTAGAGTTGTCAATTAACCTGAACCTGCATGTCTTTGGACTTGTGGGAGGAAGCTGGAGTACCCAGAGAGAACCCACGCAGGCACAGGGAAGAACATGCAAACTCCACACAGAAGGGCCTGCCTCAACCAGGGATTGAACCCAGAATCCCTCTTTCTGTGAGGCAACAGTGCTAACCACCACACCACTGTGCTGCCCTCTTATGAATCCCCTATATGAAAATCAGAAAAACTGAGCACACATTCATAGTGTTGCACTGTGTTTGTACACATGAGAAGTGACAGAAATAGTGAAGATAAAAAAAAGATAGCTTAAAAGCTGAAAGTCAAGTTAAAGGCTCACTGACTTTCTCAGCTCTGCAGAACTGGTCAATCGCCAATCCTTTCTCCCTCCTCTCCTCATATTTGTCCTCTGCTAAACTCTCTCTGTCTTCCTCACCATGTGTCAGTTCATTGTTTGTGTAGGTTGGCTGTTCCTTCATCCATCTCTCTCTCTCTCTATAAAGAGGTGAGTGAATATAGTAAATTTATATGATGTTGAATTGGCACATTTAGCCTGACAGATACTGTTACATAGTGTTATAGTCTACAGATATATGATGTATATGATGACTGAGCCTGATGGGAGAAATTATTCCCATTCAGTCTCTCACATTATAGACAGAAGACAGTTACACAACCTAAACGATGACTTTGGCCCCAGTTTCCTTCAAACAATTTGGGACCCACAGCTAACAGCATATCAGTCTCCAAATCAAACACGGATAAACAAAATGTCTTTTTTGTAATTTTGACCCAAATAAGAAAGTTCTAATCCTGTTGTCAATTTACAAACTATTCTAAAAATACAGGGTATTTTACTTAAAATAAACATACATTTCATATCATAGATTAGATAGACTACAAAAGCAGTGATAACCACATGATTCCTATAACACACAGACGTGCACATACAGACTTGTAAATGTTCAACGTCTCTTTTTCACAGCTAAATCTATGCGTATATACTGGCATGTGTGTGAGTATCTGCATGTAGCTGATAATTAATTACACCCATGACAGTCCAGAATAAAAGCTGGGGTGATAGAAGAGGCAAGAGGAGGAAAAAACTGAGCACTGAAAGGAAACCTCTGGGACAATGTAGCACACTGAAGGCCTCTTTGCTCAAGCTGCCTCAATGTTTCTATGAACCTAATTCTTGACCAAATCTTTGAAGAGGCTGAAAACTCACAATTGAACATTTAGTTCTGGATCCACATCAGAGACCTCATAAAAACAACAGACCTGTTTGGTTCATTCAGAATCTTTCCTGTTCTAGCTTCTTTCACATCGCTCCATTGATCTGCTTCTGCTAATTGACAACACATTCAGAGCGCCTCACGCTCTTTCTGTCTCGCCCTGTCTCTGTCTCTGAAGATTTGTTTTGGTCAGAGAGCTGCAAATGCAAACCTTGAGTTGAATGAATGAGTGTTTGTGTGGATTTACTGAATAGAGACAAGGGACTTGTGTGTGCGTGCGTGTGTTTGTGAATGTCACTGCTTTAGAACAAAAAAAAAGAAAACATTTCCTCCTGCAGTGATGAAGAAATGTTTTTAAATCTATGTTTAAACATATCACATGGTCTACTAAATGGTTTTGCTGGTGTTGCTTTGAATTATTTAGATCACTGATCATGGTCATCTTATGGAGCCTTTTATAAGTCGAAAAACTTTCTCCCACATATAATGACACACACACAAACACATGCAGATCTCAATGATTTCTACATTCTCTTAAAGTAAGATCCATATTAGTGAGTGTCAAAAAGCATGAAAAGTCTAGATGTACTTTCTCTTAATCCATCTCTGAACCAGATGGGAAAATCTCAGATTAATCCCATTGGCTCTAAATGAGTGCATTCGTGTATTTTCCTTTCTTGTAGCATCCAGACAACTGTTTGGATGACACAGCATTATAGACTACAAATATATAGCACACTAAATTTTAATATAACCCAGTTTTAAACCTCAAAAAAGAGCTTTAGCTAAATTACACTGCTCAAAAAAATAAAGGGAACACTAAAATAACACATCCTAGATCTGAATGAATGAAATATTCTTATTAAATACTTTGTTCTTTACATAGTTGAATGTGCTGACAACAAAATCACACAAAAATTATCTAATGGAAATCAAATTTATTAACCCATGGAGGTCTGGATTTGGAGTCACACTCAAAATTAAAGTGGAAAAACACACTACAGGCTGATCCAACTTTGATGTAATGTCCTTAAAACAAGTCAAAATGAGGCTCAGTAGTGTGTGTGGCCTCCACGTGCCTGTATGACCTCCCTACAACGCCTGGGCATGCTCCTGATGAGGTGGCGGATGGTCTCCTGAGGGATCTCCTCCCAGACCTGGACTAAAGCATCCGCCAACTCCTGGACAGTTTGTGGTGCAACGTGGCGTTGGTGGATGGAGCGAGACATGATGTCCCAGATGTGCTCAATTGGATTCAGGTCTGGGGAACGGGCGGGCCAGTCCATAGCATCAATGCCTTCGTCTTGCAGGAACTGCTGACACACTCCAGCCACATGAGGTCTAGCATTGTCTTGCATTAGGAGGAACCCAGGGCCAACCGCACCAGCATATGGTCTCACAAGGGGTCTGAGGATCTCATCTCGGTACCTAATGGCAGTCAGGCTACCTCTGGCGAGAGCACATGGAGGGCTGTGCGGCCCCCCAAAGAAATGCCACCCCACACCATTACTGACCCACTGCCAAACCGGTCATGCTGGATGGATGTTGCAGGCAGCAGAACGTTCTCCACGGCGTCTCCAGACTCTGTCACGTCTGTCACATGTGCTCAGTGTGAACCTGCTTTCATCTGTGAAGAGCACAGGGCGCCAGTGGCAAATTAGCACAACCCCCACCTGTGGACGTCGGGCCCTCATACCACCCTCATGGAGTCTGTTTCTGACCGTTTGAGCAGACACATGCACATTTGTGGCCTGCTGGAGGTCATTTTGCAGGGCTCTGGCAGTGCTCCTCCTGTTCCTCCTTGCACAAAGGCGGAGGTAGCGGTCCTGCTGCTGGGTTGTTGCCCTCCTACAGGCCTCCTCCACATTGTCTCCTGATGTACTGGCCTGTCTCCTGGTAGCGCCTCCATGCTCTGGACACTATGCTGACAGACACAGCAAACCTTCTTTTCCACAGCTCGCATTGATGTGCCATCCTGGATGAGCTGCACTACCTGAGCCACTTGTGTGGGTTGTAGACTCCGTCTCATGCTACCACTAGAGTGAAAGCACCGCCAGCATTCAAAAGTGACCAAAACATCAGCCAGAAAGCATAGGAACTGAGAAGTGGTCTGTGGTCACCACCTGCAGAACCACTCCTTTATTGGGGGTGTCTTGCTAATTGCCTATAATTTCCACCTGTTGTCTATTCCATTTGCACAACAGCATGTGAAATTGATTGTCAATCAGTGTTGCTTCCTAAGTGGACAGTTTGATTTCACAGAAATGTGATTGACTTGGGTGGCACATTGGTGTAGTTGTTAGCACTGTCACCCCATGGCAAGAGGGTTCTGGGTTCAATCCCTGGTTGTTGTTCTCCCTGTGCCTGCGTGGGTTCTCTCTGGGTACTCCAGCTTCCTCCCACAATCCAAAGACATGCAGGTTAGATTAACTGACAACTCTAAATGTGAGTGTGAGTGGTTGTCTGTCTTTTAATGTTAGCCCTGTGACTGACTGGTGTCCAGTCCAGGGTGTACCCTGCCTCCTCGCCCAAAGATAGCTGGGACAGGCTCCAGCACCCCTGTGACCCTGTGTGTCAAGCAGGTTAGAAGATGGATCGATGTGATTGACTTGGAGTTACATTGTGTTGTTTAAGTGTTCCCTTTATTTTTTGAGCAGTGTATATCCCCTTGTTCTTGACTTATCCTGTGAAAATATTCTTTTTCTTCACATGGTGGGGCTGCAGCTGGAACGTGACACAGTTTTAACATGCTCCGTTGTGGTAAATACACACACTTTTTTTTGGTATTTTTTCACTGCAACTCTACATCAGCATTTAAGGAATAAAAGTAACAGTGGCAGTTTAATTGTTCTTCAGGCTATCAGTGCTCAAAGTGGGCTGGTACTCACTGGTACGCTGTACTACCACTTCTAAATTTTACTCTTTGACTTTTTCTTGCGCACCAGCACTTCTCATAAGCTTCTGGTACTCTTTTCTGCTCTGCCCATAGCCGGTTCTTCATGTGATTCGTAAAAGTCTGAAATTACCTGTAAGACAACACAAACAGTCAGACAACGACACACACACACACACACACACAGAGCTTTGTTTGTATGCTTCTTTCCAACTGTAGTGTGATAGACAAAGAGGTACGACCTTATTTTCATCAAAATGGGCTGTCCACTGGACAGGACAAATAAAGTCAACAAAAATATGTATTAACTTAACTCTTACTCAGTGCAGCGTTACCAGAGTCATTTTAAACATCAGTGTTTTCCTGTTGGTTATACTAAAATTCTTTTGCATACTTTTAGGGAATTTTTGGGGACGTAAAAAATATTCAATAACTTAACTCTTATACAGTATATTGTATGACTGGCCATTCTTTCTGATGGTGTAGCCGGTAGTGGAGTTTGTCCCTCTTGAGCCACCGTAGTGTCAGGTGGACCGTTGTGACTGTGTACTTTCGATTTGTCTTTTGCTGAACGGAGGATTGTGTGCTGTGCTGTGGTGCTGGCTGGTAGGTTCCCTGTTTTTTATGAGTAATATAAAGTAATCGGAGATTTCAACAATGTGTAATGTTATGTCCGTAGGTCCCGCTTCTGTGTAACGTAACAGGTGCGAGTTTGTTATATACTACATACACACACACATATGTATGTATGTATGTGTATATATATATACACACACACACACACACACAACACACTGCTGTTTTTATTTGGTATAATTTGCTTTATTTTCTTAATATTTTGTTTAGATTATTTTGCTTTCGTTTTGTGCATGTAACATGTTTGCTGCTTCCTGTTTCCTGGTGACTGATCCTCCTGTTGACACATCGGCTGTTGTATCCACATTACAGACACTATCAAAACCACAAGAACTCTTGTGTAAATCTGGTGTGACATACGCTGACAGAGTGTGGGTAAGTCCTAACAACGAACCGTGTTTGCCCCACACTCCCTACGCTTCAACTGCTTTGCTAAATTAGCACACAGTAGAGAGGGAGCAAAGGGAGAAAGTGTACTCGTATTAATACAGCATGATGGACTTGTGGCTTCTTAATCTAGTGCACAATTTTGCAAAAAATGCCTCTTTTGTGCTCAAAATAATCCATGTTGTTGGCAAGCCACCCTACTCCTGACAAACTATTCAATCATTTAATTATGGATTTCATCTAATGACCCCATGCCAAAACAAAAATACTGTCTAGTGATTGTTATGTTCAGCAGATGGGTTGAAATTTCTCCCTCCGCTAAACAGGATGTAAGTACTGTGGCAAAAGCAGAAGAGATCAAGCAGTGACAAAGGCCCAGCGTTCATTAGTGAGGCTCTGAAAGAAATTTCCAACTATCTTGGTTTCAATATACATCAACATTTCGACATTTGTGATGATTATTTCCTTTTGAGGCATCATGCGCTTTCCTTACTTTCTCTGTTAAGTTAGACTAGTTTGATTTTTACAAGGCTGTTAATGTAATGTTTGTCAGGCATTTAATCTAATCTTGATCACACCATATTCAGTGTGTATCAAGTTACAGGTCTACATAGTACAGTCATATAAAGAGAACGCCGCCTGCAATCTAGTTCAGTTCTAGTGCTATACACATGTGACATGCCTCACTTTTTACAACATCCACTAAAACACACCCTCCCAATCTGGGAAGGGTCTATTTAAGCTGTTAAAATTCCCCAGTTCTCTCCTCTGCCTATTAATGCCACTTCTCCCTTATGACAGTATTGCTGCTTGTTCCTTTAGATCTATCTATCTGTCTGTCTGTCTGTCTGTCTCTGTTTTAAGCCCCACCCCAGCATGCACCTGCAGGCTCTGGTGGAGGTTTAAGATATTAGCTCAGCACTCCCCAGATTCTCAGTGTAAACATATCTGTGTGAAGTGATGAGGTCAAATCCTAGACGACAAACTCTAACCGTGCTCTGTTGCTGTAGTGTAGTGCCTGCTGCTGACTAAAATGTTTTTAATCATTAACCACTGACACCCACAGTTACGACATGAGGCATGGGATACTTTTACTCTCTAGAAAACACGACGGGAGATTTGCAAGGAGACGGTTGCAATTAGAACCTGGTGAAAAAGACAAGGAGCTGGAAATGTAAATCTGTAACAAAGGGTTACCTCTAAATCCAACATGTCTGAGGAAGAGGGTGAGGCCAAGTCAGTGGACAAGTAAGTGGAACTTTTTTTCAGCTCAGTCTCACCTCGTACACGATATGAGTCAAATCAAGTCAAATCATATGAAGTACATGCTGCATGCACACTCTGAAAACTGACTGAGCTACGTCAAAAATACATTTCACCTCCAAGCTCAAGAGTGATGTTCAGCTTTCTACTTCTCACCTGGTCTGCTGTTAAAGTAGCAGCAATTCCACTGGAATCAACTAATTTTGACTCAGAAATGTAACTGTTTCAAATGCCATAAAAGCTTTTTAGATGGCTTGAGCACAAATGATCCGTCTTTAAAAGTGTTAAGGTTTAGAAATGTAAAAGCATTTTAAACTCTGTTCTTAAGTGATCTTAACCCTGTAAAGCCTGAACCATGAAATAAGTGCCAGAAAAGTCAATTTATTGTTTTTAAACTGGAGTGTTTATTGATCCTTCTGACAAATAAAAAAAAAACAAATTAAATATCAATTTACATACATGAGTTTTAATTTGTATAATTTTTACTACGTCCACCATTTTTATTTATTTTTTGGTTATTTGATATTTTCCGGCACTTTTGATTGTATACATCAGGTTTTTCAGGAAAAAAAAATCACACTGATTATGTAGAGGTCTCAAAAACTCATGTATAAAATATGACACACTTGGTGTTACAGGGTTAAAGTTGTTCAAGGTGTTTAGTTTGAGTAATGTAAAAGCTTTTTAAAATATCTGTTTTAAAGTCTGCTTAAGGAAGAAAGAGCAGTTTCTCCTGCTCCCAGCAATATTTCCATGACAAGTGACCGGTCCAAAGGTGAAACTCCTAACTTCAGTGAAGGACAACCGAGGTAAGATATTTTCTAATGTTCTTATTTTGATACAAGGACAATCAGAGACAAAGAGAAAATAAATTGAACATGTCATGGTGAGGTTTGTTGTGGAAAAAAATCGTTTTATACTGTAAGTAAAAAAATTGATCCAGTAGAGTTGAGTTTTATATTTTTCATATATTCTTGCAAGAAAATGATTAGTCTCTTAAAGTGTTGAGGTTTAGCAATATAAAAGCATTTTAAAATCTGTTCTAAAGTGATCTTAATCCTGTAAAGCCTTAACCATGAAATAATTGCCAGAAAATTCATATTTTTTGAAACTGGAGTGTTTATTGATCCTTCTGACAAATGAAAAAAAACAAAACAAAACAAATTTAATTAAATATCAATTTACATATATGAGTTTTAATTTGCATAATTTTTGCTACATCCAACATTTTTATTTATTTTTTGGTTATTTGGTATTTTCTGGCACTTTTGATCGTATACATCAGGTTTTTCAGAAAAAAAAATCACACTGATTATGTAGAGGTCTCAAAAACTCATGTATAAAATATGACACACTTGGTGTTACAGGGTTAAAGTTGTTCAAGGTGTTTAGTTTGAGTAATGTAAAAGCTTTTTAAAATATCTGTTTTAAAGTCTGCTTAAGGAAGAAAGAGCAGTTTCTCCTGCTCCCAGCAATGTTTCCATGACAAGTGACCGGTCCAAAGGTGAAACTCCTAACTTCAGTGAAGGACAACCGAGGTAAGATATTTTCTAATGTTCTTATTTTGATACAAGGACAATCAGAGACAAAGAGAAAATAAATTGAACATGTCATGGTGAGGTTTGTTGTGGAAAAAAATCGTTTTATACTGTAAGTAAAAAAATTGATCCAGTAGAGTTGAGTTTTATATTTTTCATATATTCTTGCAAGAAAATGATTAGTCTCTTAAAGTGTTGAGGTTTAGCAATATAAAAGCATTTTAAAATCTGTTCTAAAGTGATCTTAATCCTGTAAAGCCTTAACCATGAAATAATTGCCAGAAAATTCATATTTTTTGAAACTGGAGTGTTTATTGATCCTTCTGACAAATGAAAAAAAACAAAACAAAACAAATTTAATTAAATATCAATTTACATATATGAGTTTTAATTTGCATAATTTTTGCTACATCCAACATTTTTATTTATTTTTTGGTTATTTGGTATTTTCTGGCATTTTGATTGTATACATCAGGTTTTTCAGAAAAAAAAATCACACTGATTATGTAGAGGTCTCAAAAACTCATGTATAAAATATGACACACTTGGTGTTACAGGGTTAAAGTTGTTCAAGGTGTTTAGTTTGAGTAATGTAAAAGCTTTTTAAAATATCTGTTTTAAAGTCTGCTTAAGGAAGAAAGAGCAGTTTCTCCTGCTCCCAGCAATGTTTCCATGACAAGTGACCGGTCCAAAGGTGAAACTCCTAACTTCAGTGAAGGACAACCGAGGTAAGATATTTTCTAATGTTCTTATTTTGATACAAGGACAATCAGAGACAAAGAGAAAATAAATTGAACATGTCATGGTGAGGTTTGTTGTGGAAAAAAATCGTTTTATACTGTAAGTAAAAAAATTGATCCAGTAGAGTTGAGTTTTATATTTTTCATATATTCTTGCAAGAAAATGATTAGTCTCTTAAAGTGTTGAGGTTTAGCAATATAAAAGCATTTTAAAATCTGTTCTAAAGTGATCTTAATCCTGTAAAGCCTGAACCATGAAATAATTGCCAGAAAATTCATATTTTTTTTGAAACTGGAGTGTTTATTGATCCTTCTGACAAATGAAAAAAAACAAAACAAAACAAATTTAATTAAATATCAATTTACATATATGAGTTTTAATTTGCATAATTTTTGCTACATCGAACATTTTTATTTATTTTTTGGTTTTGGTTATTTGGTATTTTCTGGCACTTTGATCGTATACATCAGGTTTTTCAGAAAAAAAAATCACACTGATTATGTAGAGGTCTCAAAAACTCATGTATAAAATATGACACACTTGGTGTTACAGGGTTAAAGTTGTTCAAGGTGTTTAGTTTGAGTAATGTAAAAGCTTTTTAAAATATCTGTTTTAAAGTCTGCTTAAGGAAGAAAGAGCAGTTTCTCCTGCTCCCAGCAATGTTTCCATGACAAGTGACCGGTCCAAAGGTGAAACTCCTAACTTCAGCGAGGGACAACCGAGGTAAGATATTTTCTAATGTTCTTATTTTGATACAAGGACAATCAGAGACAAAGAGAAGAGAAATTGTACATGTCATGTTGAATCTCAAAAATAACATTGAACAAATGTTTTGTAATGAAAAGTGACCGGTCCAAAGATGAAATTTTTGAGTTCGGTAAAGGAGAACCGGGGCAAGATATTTTTCTAATGTTCTTATTTTGATACAAAAAGAATCAAAGACAAAGCACACTGAAGGAAGTGACCACTGTTATATCAATACTGCCATTCCAACATTTAAGGTTGACTGCTACATGGCAGATGTTAAAACTGAAATCAATCTGTGTTACATCCTGCTTGATCACAATAGATCAGTCTCTGCTGCATCCGGAAACATTCCTGAAGATGATCCTCTCAACTTCACGCCTCACCTAAGGTAGGAAAAACAACCTGTGTGTGCATACCGACTGCTGAAGTAATGACATGATAAAATGACTAAGAAGAGCCTGAGAGATACATTTCCTCTGGAACATAAATAAAGTATACTTATATATGTGTCAGTAAATGTATTTTTGTATTAGAACAGATGTTTTGTTTGTGTTGAAGCTCTCCCCAGTCACAGAGACCAGACTCAAATGTGCCCAGCAGTGCTTCTATGAAAAGTGAGCAATCAAAGGACAGGGGTAAAGGTTTAAATATGCAATCTTTAAGCTCTATAAGCTTTATAATCTATGCAATACATTATCAAAAACATTTTTTTCTTGCAAATGAATTAAATTTAAGCACAAAGCCTTGCAAATTCATATTTACATTTCAGTATTCTTATGCCATTTGTCTGTCTTGGCTTTATCTGTTGATATAACACAAAACTTCACATGACACTGTTTTATAGCTGCTGTTATATTTGTGTAGGAGTGTAAAGATACTTACAATTACTGTATTCTTCTTTCTCTGTATTATCTTTATTATTTCTTTAGACAAACTGAAAAAAGACCTTCAGAAGAAGATCCTCAGTCAGAATGAAGTGAAGGAACTGAAACAACATGAAACTGACACAGAACTTTATGAGATAGAAACTGCTGAAAAGAAGAATGAAAAAGCACAAACCTATGATGAGTTATTTCTTAAATCAAACAAAAAGAAAGTGCGAACAGTGCTGACGAAGGGATTGGCTGGTGTTGGTAAAACATTTCAAACAAGAAAGTTCATGGTAGACTGGGCAAAAGGAAAATCCAACAAAAAAATAGACATGATAGTGTCATTTGATTTCAGGAAACTAAATTCAAGAAGAGTTCAAAGCATGAATGATCTGCTTCATCATTACCTCAATGATGGTAAATGCAGCAGAGTTTGGAAGTATGATGAGTGTAAAATAGCTTTTGTCCTTGATGGTTTGGAAAAATGTGAACTTCCTCTGGATTTTGAAAAGAACAAGGACCTGACTGATATGAACGAAACCGCCTCGATGGATGTGCTGCTGACAAACCTCATCATGGGAAAGCTGCTTCCCTCTGCTCATGTCTGGATCATCTCTCAGCCTTCAGGAGTTGATAAGATTCCTCCTGAACATATTAAGAAAGTGACTGAATGTCGAGGTATGAAACTAAGAGAGTAACATGTTTTCATATCGTTAGATAGATTAGTACAGTCGGATTAGGAAATAATGCAAAAGCTGCTGTTGTGTAAAATATTGTATGAACTTTACAAAGCTTTATTTCACTGTAAAGCATGTGTTTCAACACAGTGTGTACACTGAAGTTCTGTTTTGTTTATTCAGAGACCTTGAAGCGATGGAAAAAACTGATATCAGCCTGCAGAAAAAGATTTCTTGAAGAAAACACCCAAGTTGAAGACACAAATCATCCTAACCAGAGAAACACAGAACACATTATGAGAGAAGCCAGAAGTAGTGAGGTGAAGGATGACGAGAAAACAGGAAGTACTGTGAACAAATCAGTGACACCAGTGAATGAGGTATCTGATATCTTCAAAGATACAAAAGGACAAAAAATCCGAAGTGTGCTGACTATTGGAGAGCGTGATATTGGGAAATCCTACTACGTCCAGAAATTCATAAAAGAATGGGCTAAAAATGACAGTAAATCCTATTTTTTTGTGCAGTGGGCAAAATCAGCAATGTCCTTTTTTGGCAAAGCCGAAGTTGATGAAGAAGTTATATTTTCACTCAACTTCTCAAAGCTTAATTTGATAAAAGAGAACATCAGTTTGGTGGGACTTCTTAATTATTTCTTCAAGGAAACTAAAGAATTTGTAATCTCCAACTTTGAACAGTACAAAGTTTTTTTTGTCTTGGATGGACTGGATGCTGTTCAATGTTCTCTTGACTTTGACAACAACAAGACCTTGACTGATGTCAGAGAGCCAGCTTCAGTGAGTGTGCTACTGACAAACCTCATCAGAGGAAAGCTGCTTCCTTCTGCCCGGCTCTGGATAACCTCCCGACCAGACAAGACAGGACAAGTCAGGATGTGGACCGACAGGACAACAGAAATACGATGTAAGTGTGTGGGTGCAGATGATGGCTGTCAAGGGAAGCTGTGAGGGTGCAAAGAAAACCAAACTTATTTAAAGTGGCTTAATAAAAATCAAACAGTGGTCATGAAGTAGCAACAATGCTCAAAACTGTTTTACATGTTTAACGATAGAGTAATAGTGAATATAAAGAATAATGATAGAATTGAAATCACTAATTTTCCTTCTGCCACGATGAATCCACCCCAAATAATTAAATAAACAACCAAATAAACTACTATTTGCTTCTCTCTGTCCTCAATAACGTTGAAAAATATTCTCTTACAGATAAGCCTGATGTTGCCAGCCAGTGGAAACTCAAATCGCAACTGAAGGAACAATTTACCCACGTCTCTGAGGGAACCGAGCAGAAAACCTCTGCTCTTCTGAATGAGATCTACACAGATCTGTACATCATAGAGGGGGAGAGGGGAGAGGTGAATGTGCAGCATGAGGCCAGACAGGTTCAAGAAGCAAAGTTCAAACCGGTGACGCAAGAAACATCGATTAAATATCAAGACATCTTCAAACCAGCATCTGGAGAAAATAAAACTGATGACATTAGAACTGTGCTAACAACTGGAGTGGCTGGCATTGGAAAGTCATTTGCTACAATGAAGTACATGCTGGACTGGGCTGAGGATAAAGCCAACGGGGACATTTTTTATATGTTCCCGCTTTCTTTTCGGGAGCTCAACTTGAGAAAAAACGAGGAACACAGCATGGAGGAACTTCTTAATATTTTTTTTCCGGGTATGCGGACGTCAGAAATAACAGACTATGACAAGTACAAAATTCTGATTGTCCTGGATGGTTTTGATGAATGCCGCCTTGATCTCGCCTTCAATGAAAATAACGATTGGACAGATGTGACAGAGAAAACCTCAGTGAACGTTCTGCTGACAAACCTCATCAAAGGAAAGCTTCTTTCTGAAGCAAAAATCTGGATCACCTCCCGTCCTGCAGCATCCAACCGTATCCCTGCTGCTGAAGTCGCCCGGGTCACAGAGGTGCGAGGATTCAACGATGAGCAGAAGGAGAAGTACTTCAGTAATAGATTCAGTGACAAGGATTTGGCTGAGAAAATCTTGTCACATGTCAAGAAATCAAGGAGCCTTTATATCATGTGTCACATCCCTGTTTTCTGTTGGATCACGTCAAAGGTTCTGGAAGACCTGGTGAAGACAGATCAAGAAGGGAGGAGGATGCCCAAGACTTTGACTGACATGTACATATACTTCCTTTTGTTGCAGTGCAGACATGCTAATGTGAAGTATGCTGCAGATGAAGCACATGAGAGTTGTGAGACAGATTCATGTTGGAATCCAAGGAACAGAGAAACAATCATATCTTTGGGGAAACTGGCTTTTGAGGGGCTAGTAAAAGGAGACCTTCTCTTCACTGAAGAAAACTTGACCGAGAGCGGTGCTAACATCACAGAGACTGCAGTCTTCTCTGGCTTATTCACTCAGATTAAACGAGAAGGCCATGGGGTAAGCCAACAGGAATTGTTCTGCTTTGTCCATCTGAGCATTCAAGAGTTCATGGCAGCTTTTTATGTCTTTTACAACTTCAATAACAAAGGTGAAAATCTGCTTACCACACCCGACTCAACGGCTGCAACAGACTTCTACAAGACAGCAGTGGACAAAGCTTTACATGCTGAAAATGGAGAATGGGATCTGTTTCTCCGCTTCCTACTAGGCCTCTCTCTGGAGATCAATCAAGAGCTAATGCAAGAGCTGCTGATAAAAAAAGAAAATAACAAGGAGACCAATAAGGAAACAATTGAGTACATCAAAGGAAAGATAAGAGGAGAGATCAGCGATGCTGATAAAAATATGAATCTTTTCCACTGTCTGAATGAACTAAATGACGACTCTCTTTTGGAAGAAGTGAAGAAGTACCTGCACTCAGATAAACTGTCATTTGAAGATTTCTCTCCGTCCATGTGGTCAGCTCTGACTTTTGTGCTGCTGACATCAGATGAGGAGCTTGATGTGTTTGATTTGAAAAAGTACCAGAAAAAAGAGGAGGTTCTTATAGGAATGTTGCCAGTGGTCAAAGTCTCCAAAACTGCTCTGTAAGTACTGTAAAAAATTTTTTATCTAATTTTAATGATATTTTCTGCACTTTCTTCATTTCTCCTGGAAATATGATTGTGTTATCTTTCTATACACTGCACACAAAGTAAATCTGTTTATTTCCAAAAGCCAGAGGCCTTTTTATGAGGCCATTTATGAGACTTAGTTATTAAATGATAACCTATCACTGGGTCCCATTAGGTATCATATTGTTACGCAGGCACAAAGACGGGCAGACCCAAATGCAGGACAGAACTCGACAGAGGTGGTTTTTAAGGTTTTAATAAAAGCTTTTCACAAAACAGACTTGAATGTCAAGATTATCTTTGGTAGAGGAACGGCAAGATCAATCAATCCTTCGAGAGGCAACACTAGCTCTCTCCGTAGACAAAAGACGAATCTGGGCAACGAGACAGGGGAGACACGGACTATATATACACATGAGGAAAGGGGCAACAGGTGGAAACAGTGAGGGTGGGGCAGACAATCACACTGGCGGGGAAACACACAATGGGAGGAAGTCAAGGGACCTGAAACGAGAGGAAAGTTAGGGATTTCAAAATAAAAGACAAGCCAGAACAGGAAACATAATACCAGACAGACATAACTTAACAAATCTGACGAGACATCACACATATCATAAATCTATTGAGCCCTCTGACAGGTGACACCATTCTTTAATGGCTAGTGCACATTACAAAACTTTCCCCACAGTTTGCCTTTGTTCCTTTGAACAGAATCAGTCTGAATTCAAGACAGAAATATGCTTTATTCCAAAACAAGAAAACCATTTTTACTTTACGTTTGAAAATGAACCACTGTCTAGACAAATGTTCAAATATTTATAAGATTTGAAAATTTCAAATTCAGTCCTATTAAATGTAAGGATGGCAGCAAACTGGAAATATGAGTTCTTGATAATACAAAGCATTTTGTTTTATTCACATTCAGAATAATTTTGAGACTTATGTTAACATTAAGTGCAAATTGTAATTTTGACACATTGAGTTAAGGAGGAACCAAATGCATACAGATGCATAAAATGGATAATGTAGGTCTGTAATTTTGCTAATGTAGAGTATAGATCCAGAACAGAGCCTTGTGAAACCCATTATTTATCCCAAGGGATGTTATTTTGTTATTTTTTAGTAAAAAAAAAAGTACAGGCGTTAGTATATACAATAACAGTCATTTTATTCCAAAAGTATTTAAAAAAGCAAGGAAATACGTATAATAAAGCTTTGGATGGCAGGAGTGGAGGAACCCATTTAAAGAGTAACGGCCCGCTCAGGACGCTCTGAGAAGTAAAGTGAATGTACCTGTAATGAGGCAGGGATCATTTCATAGATCAACGTTATAGCTGTCATTCTGTTGGCTGGGTGATTTTGACAGGGTTGTTGCTCTAAAAATCCAAGAGCAGAGCAGAAATCTGACAGCAGATGTTTTGCGAGCACACAGAAACAGCTTGAATGTGAGGAGAAGGACTGAAGCTGGAGCTGGAAATCTGTGCAAGCAACAATATATCTGAGTACAAGCACGCAGTTTGACTAGGAGCAGAGCAAATCTAAGTACAAGCAGACGCTATCTGAGGGCAAGGGCAGGGTTTTTAAGGAAAGCATTACATAATCTGAACTTCAAATCAAGAAGTCATGCACTCTTCATTAGAGATAGGAACTTCAACTTCAACATCAGGTCTGAGCAATAACCTCTAAAACAGTGGTTTGTTAAGTAAAATGCTGTGGTCCACTGAATCAGAGCCTGTTACATTTGGAAAAGGCATCCAGTGGAAAGAAAGATACAAACTCTCACTGTCCTCCCACTAACCATTATCCAAAAGCCAGAATTAAAACTGTAAAAAAATTAAAGAGTCAGCCAGCACAAGAGCAAGTGAAAGTCACTTCCTATCCGTGGTATCTGTCTTAACTGTGTTAGGAATCAAGGATCATTATTTCCTGCTCTACAAGTGACTCTGTGACATGCACTGCAGATGTTTCTGATTTCTGATCACCAACATTTTCACAGGTTGAGTTGGTGTGAGCTCTCTGAGAAATCCTGCCAAGGTCTGCAGTCCTCAGTCCTCAGCTCTGCATCCTCGAATCTCACAGAGCTGGACCTCAGTAATAACGACCTGATGGATTCAGGTGTGGAGATGCTGGCTAAGGGCCTAGAGAACATACACTGCAAACTGGAGATTCTCAAGTAAGTGGGCATTTACATTTACTGTACATTTTATAATGACAGAAACCATTACAATATGATTAGTGTGATTGTGGGCAGAGGTGTTTGGTAAGGTAAATTTGTGTTTGTTCAGAGGAAAGAATGACAAGTCCAAATAAAACGTGAGTGTTTGTCCTTGCACTTGTATTAGCTTGCTATGGAGTTAACTTGGGTATGTTCACAAAAAACAGCAAAAAGTTTTTTTTTTTCCCCAGAAAAGTACAGGTAGAGTTTATGTATTCTAGATATGAAGATAATATACTATATAATGTACTTGCTATTAGAATCTGAAACCTTGGTAATTTTGATAAGTTAACAAAAAAAAAAACTTACTGACCTCAGACATTGTAACACTGCAAGAGTGCCATTCTTCAACTCTGCTGGAGTGCCAACAGTGTGCAACACTAGCATTAGCTCTATGATACAACCTAATATTGATACAGATACTATTTGAAAGTTGCACAATATGTAGAAATGTATGTTAATAAACAATAACACTGCTGCCAGATTCATGCCTAATTTAGATCACATTATTATGAGTGTTGATAGGTCAGCTGCAATATTTGCATGGCATAGCATAGCATGGCATTTAATTCAGGAATAAGAGCTGTGGTGGAAACAAACACGTCAATAATGGGATGTGGAAACAGATATTATTTATAATATTCTGTCTATTTCACTAAGAGTTTCATTATTGTCAGTCAGCAAATTTAGTTATACTGACGTTGGTCTCCATGAACAAACAGAGTTTAGCCACTTTATTCAGGCAAGGATAAAAAAAGAAGACTCAGTTGACTCAACAGCCTCTGGAATCCCAGGGTGATCAAGAATCACCCAGAGTGTTACGTACAGGACCGTTAAGTTGGGTTGTATGCTAAGGTTGGATTTTTCATTATTTCATTATTATACAAATATCAGGGCATTTCTTTTACCATTTCATAGCCAGGTTGCAGCCTTTACTTCTGTTTTCAACAAGAAAAACTTATCAAAAAGGTAGAGTGCAGAGAGTTAGCAAATATATTATATTTATGCATTTATGATAACAATAACAAAAAAAATAAAAATAAAAATAAAAATATATTTTATCATCGTATAATTTTATTTTAGACGTCTATACCATGATCATGGAAAAGAATTGTGTGATATAATCTGTAAAAACAGAACACAATCAGAATAGATAAAATGACCCTCCTAAAATCAGAAAGTCGGGTATATTACACTGCAGGAAACCATCACAACAAAACTTCGAATGGTGAAGAAAACTGTGTTGTTGTTTTTTTTTGTGTGAGCTTTGCTTGTTTGGTCTTCAGGTTGTCAGGTTGTCAGGTGACAGAGAAAGGCTGCTCCCTCCTGGCTTCAGCTCTCAAGTCCAAGAAAGGGTCATCCTTGAAACAACTGGATCTGAGTTACAATCATCCAGGAGTCAATGGGGAGGCAATGTTGTCTGCTATAGCTGAGGATCCAAAAATGAGCCTGAAGACACTCTGGTACGTTAAGATGTCAGGACGTGTGTTTATATGAGTACATTTGTAGTGATGTAGGTGGTTCTCAGTTAAGATGAAACATCTACTATAAGGAAATACAGACACAAATTTTTCTTGTTATGTAACAGGCTGGTTGCACAAAACACTCAAAACTCTCAAGAATCACACTGGTTTGAAAATATGCAAAGGCAGCAACCTCATCAGGATCCCATTTACACTTGGCTTTAACATGCAAGCTGTATTTGGATATACTATCTAGATAGAGAAAAACACATATTAATGCCAGGTGTAAATTCACAAAGAACACATTGTGACAATTCATACAGCCTCCCCATATTCTGAAGAAAAAAATAAATCCAGCAAGCTGAGAAATCACCAATCACCTCTTTTTGGTAGCCTATGTAAGTGTAGCTATAAGTAGCTTGTATGTCATCCCTCACAAAAAGAGAGTAAATATTGTTGTTATATTCCATCTTTATTCAAGCGCGTGGTCTTTCAATATGAGAACATTATTTACTGATTTCAAGTTTTGTAATGCTTTCCTTAAAAACCCTGCTCTTGCCCTCAGACAGCGTCTTCTTGCACTTAGATTTGCTCTGCTCCTTCTCAAACTGTGTGCTTGTTCTCAATACTATTGTTGCTTGCACAGATTTCCAGCTCCAGCTTCAGTCCTTCTCCTCACACTCAGGCTGCTTCTTTGAGCTTGCTAAACATCTGCTCTCAGATTTCTTAATAATGCCCACCCATGGCATTGCTTTCCTTGTCCAGGGAGATTTCATGTTTGTTTACATGTATGCCAGCCCCACCTAATTAATTTGCATATTGAACATTTATTAATACCAGATGTAAAACATGCAAAGTCCTGTGAGTCAAATGTAATTTTCCTGGAACTATATCTAGATTCAGATCACATGTTCTTTTTGTGACAACCCTATCTTCACTTTGTACAGTGTGCGCCATGGTGGAGAGCATCGGTTAAAGCCAGGAATGAAGAAGTGTGAGTGTCTTTTTAAGGAATTAATTTCCAACATTTTACAGCATTAGACACAAGACACACATAATGACTTTGAAATGAGGGTCAAGTTCTGATAATGTATGCACTTTGTAATATATTACATTTAAACTACATTTTTACATGCTCACTCTATTCTTCAAATCAATTAATATTTACTTTTCTTTCAATTTCATCTTGAATTTATGTTGTTTGAATCCAAAAAGTTTGGATGAAATCCAAACAACATAAGACTGATGTTTGATATTGACATTTTATAGTCTATTAACTACACAAAAAAACACCAAACATACTCACTAACACAGTGACTTATGTATTCTTTCTTTATCTATCAGATGGTGTACATCTGGAGTTTGATGAAAACACTGTAAGCAAGAGGCTTGTTCTGTCTGAAGAGAGCAGGAAAGTAAAAATTGCAGAGAAAGTGGAGGAGAAGGTGTCACGACCTGACAGTGTGGACAGGTTTAAGAGGACTCAAGTGTTTTGTAAGCAGGCCGTTCAAAGTCTCTCCTACTGGGAGGTAGAGTGGAGAGGCGTGGTCGGCATTGCGGTGGCTTATAGAGCAGTGGGTCGACAGTGGGACAGTAGTGGTGGCCTCGGATCAAATGAGAAGTCCTGGAGTCTGATCTGCTCGAGCACCGGATACACTGCCATGCATGGGAAAACATCCAAACATATTGAACTGCCAAACAATGAAAAATGCCACACAATAGCAGTGCTTCTGGATTGGGAAGGTGGCACCCTGACTTATTACAGTGTCATATCAGGAAAGCTGACCCCCATACACACCTTCCATGTCAAATTCACAGAGCCTCTTTTCCCAGGCTTCTGGTTTAAGAAGGGCTCTGTGACTTTGTGTGAGATAGACTGAATCCTCTGTTGATGTTCATCACCTGATGTTTTTATGTTTAATGTTTTTTTTTTTTGTAAAATGTTAATTTTGGAGGATTTACCTACTTGTGCTGACACAAAGACTGTATTGTGTATTAAATGCATTCTGTACTGTATATGCTAAATAAGAGTTTCTCATGCAAAGATTCGGAAAAGTTGTTTCTTTCATTTGTTGTGATGCCTTAATGAAATAAATTATGTTTTTATTTAACTAAACTGACCTTTATGTGTGTACACAGGACACTTTGCCACTTGTGAAAATTGCTTTGAAACCTAATGCCATGATGATGCCAAGGGTCTGTCGAATTGACAACTGAAATCTAGTCAGTGTTTGGTGTGGCCACCCCTAAAACAGCTCTAATTCTCCTTGGCACACTTTGCAAAGTTTTTTAAGGTGCTCAGTAGGAAGGTTGTTCAAAGCCTCGTGGAGAACTTGCCACAGTTCTCTGTAGATTAAGGTGGTCTCAGTAGCTTCTTTCTCTTCATGTAATGAAAGACTGACTCCATGATGTTGAGAGAGATCAGGGCTCTGTGGGGCCGAACCATGTATTGCAGACCACCTTGTTCTTATTGACTTCTTGCTTTTGCCTCCCTGGTCACATGATGGATAAGAATCTGCCTGAACTTCTCAGCATTGAGAAACTACTAATGATGGCCAAAGCTACATTTGCACAAATGTAATCCCAAAACTGCAAGGAAACTCCACAATGCTTCACCGTTGCCTGCGGACAACTTGCCCCTGCAGCACTATCCAGCTCTTTTCTGAACAAACTGCCTTCTGTTAAAAGCAAGTATTTAAATGTTTGACTCATCTGTCGAGAGCAGTTCTTCTGCACTCGAGTTCTTGTATTTTCATTCATGGGTGAGTTGCTTGGTTTTGTTTTCACGTTGAAGGAATGACTTTTTGGCAAGTCTTCAATAAAGATCACTTGTGACCAGACTTTTCCACTGTAGACAGGCACACCTGCCATTTCTGAGCTGATCGTGATGTTTCCAGTAAAATCGATTGTGAGAAGTCTTGCGTCTTTTGTCTGCTGCACACATTTACACAGTTATTTCTGTTTCAGTTAATGATTTGGGTTCAACCTACATATCATGTTGTCGATCCTTAGCATCTGCTTGGTAAAATTGTTTAATTATGCATTGGGCTGTATGGATCTACAATCTTTTTCTTGTCTGTTATTTTCTTTCCTTAACGAAAAGTAAAAATCTCAAGCAAAGGGAATGTTTTGAAATAAACATTATAACATTATATATAGAAAGTGGATATATATGAAGTAACCATTTAAGAGAAACATCAAAATCAGCCATCATAGAGAGGTGAGACATGGTGAATCCTTCCTTTCTTATGAATCCCCTATGAAAAGGTCGGCTGTTCCTTCATCCATCTCTCTCTCTCTCTATAAAGAGGTGAGTGAATACAATAAATTTATATGATGTTGAAGTGGCACATTTAGCCTGACAGATACTGTTATATAGTGTTATAGTCTACAGATATGGTATATGATGACTGAGCCTGATGGGAGAAATGATTCCCATTCAGTCTCTCACATTATAGACAGAAGACAGTTACACAACCTAAACGATGACTCCAAATCAAACACGGATAAACAAAATGTCTTTTTTGTAATTTTGACCCAAATAAGAAAGTTCTAATCCTGTTGTCAATTTACAAACTATTCTAAAAATATAGGGTATTTGACTTAAAATAAACATACATTTCATATCATAGACTAGATAGACTACAAAAGCAGTGATAACCACATGATTCCTATAACACACAGACGTGCACATACAGACTTGTAAATGTTCAACGTCTCTTTTTCACAGCTAAATCTATGTTTATATACTGGCATGTGTGTGAGTATCTGCATGTAACTGGTAATTAATTACACCCATGACAGTCCAGAATGAAAGCTGGGGTGAGAGAAGAGGCAAGAGGAGGAAAAAACTGAGCACTGAAAGGAAACCTCTGGGACAATGTAACAACCAGAACACTGAAGGCCTCTTTGCTCAAGCTGCCTCAATGTTTCTATGAACCTAATTCTTGACCAAATCTTTGAAGAGGCTGAAAACTCACAATTGAACATTTAGTTCTGGATCCACATCAGAGACCTCATAAAAACAACAGACCTGTTTGGTTCATTCAGGATCTTTCCTGTTCTAGCTTCTTTCACATCGCTCCATTGATCTGCTTCTGCTAATTGACAACACATTCAGAGCGCCTCACGCTCTTTCTGTCTCGCCCTGTCTCTGTCTCTGAAGATTTGTTTTGGTCAGAGAGCTGCAAATGCAAAGTTGAATGAATGAGTGTTTGTGTGGATTTACTGAACAGAGACAAGGGACTTGTGTGTGTGTGCGTGTGTTTGTGAATGTCACTGCTTTAGAACAAAAAAAAAAAAAACATTTCCTCCTGCAGTGATGAAGAAATGTTTTTAAATCTATGTTTAAACATATCACATGGTCTACTAAATGGTTTTGCTGGTGTTGCTTTGAATTATTTAGATCACTGATCATGGTCATTTTATGGAGCCTTTTATGATTTGAAAACCTTTCTCCCACATGACACACACACACACACACACACAAACAGATCTCAATGATTTCTTTATTCTCTTAAAGTAAGATCCATATTAGTGAGTGTCAAAAAGCATGAAAATGGGACTGATGAAAAGGCAATCTGGATGTACTTTCTCTTAATCCATCTCTGAATCAGATGGGAAAATATCAGATTAATCCCATTGGCTCTAAATGAGTGCATTCGTGTATTTTCTTTCTTGTAGCATTCAGACAATTGTTCCTGTTTGGATGACAGCATTATAGACTACAAATATATAGCACACTAAATTTTAATATAACCCAGTTTTAAACCTCAAAAAAGAGCTTTAGCTAAATTAACTATAAGTCTTTACCTTGGTCCTCACAGAGATAGAGGAGACAGACACACACAGAAATCTCAGAGCTGGCTGTTGAACTGATTTACTGTCCTTCACAGCCGATTGCTCTTCGTGACTTCTCTCTCATTTACCTGCTTGAGTCAAAACTAAATATTTAAACTTGAAAGTCTCTCTTAATATTCAACTGAACATTCATCCAGAACAGTGATTTGTCACTTTAGTGTCTGTTGTTGTGTGTCTCGTTTTGCCTGGCTGTTTGGCTCCCCCGTGTAAACCCCAATTCACTGGCAGGGTCAACTATTGAGGTGCGCTTGATTTACATCACCAGGCACATCAGAACTGCTTTAACAGTTCAAAAGGAAGCTGTAATGCTGCTATGATTTAGTAAGCTGCAGTAAAGCGAGTGCAACTCAAGTATTTGAAATATTTCAACTCTGACATTGTGTGAATGAATGAAAATGAGGCTTTCAACACCCTTCACTTCCACCAGTCCTTACCGCTGCACTGCATGCTGGACAGATAAAGTGAATTAGACTCTGATAGCTGCTTTGCAGGTATCACATGTTGGTGTAATAAGGTGTGTGTGTAAGAGAGTGTTGCTCTAGGGTCCAAAGTGTTATGTCATTTAATACTTTGGCCGACAGAAGAAACACATTGTGTATGTTTGCCTGCATGTCTGTGTGAGTTGCAGTGTAGTTTGTACATGTGAGTTGTGTGATTATGTGTGTGTGTGTGTATTTTTGCTGCCATTTAATCCATCCATCCTCAGGTTGCTCCGCTCCCACCGTGCATGTCCACTCTGCCTCTCACTGACCAATCACAGTCCACATTCCTTCACCTTCCCAGGATCCCAGGGACCCAGGGTGCACGGCTGCAGGGCGCTACCATAGCTTTGAGGTGATGAGGTCACCCTCCCCCTTTGGTACTTGTGATGAGAGCTGATGGGGTAAGAGAGGAAGGGATAAAGAGGGAGAGACAGAGAGGGAGGGAGGGAGGAAGAGCATTTAAATACTTTTCATTAAAACATTTTGTATATTTTTTGAGTGCACGCACACACACACACACACACACACACACACATCTATCTTTGTGAGGACAGAATGAGTCCTAGAGTATGAGGATGAAGATGTTTTTTGACAGCTTTCGCTCCCAAAAAGGGCTGTTTATAGGTTAGTACTTGGTGATCTTATCAATCTCTGTTTGCAGTATGCATGAGGAATATATTGATATTCATATTGAACAAACAGTTGTGGTTCACATCACACACATTACCACCAGCAGCTATCAATTCATGACTAATAAGAGAGAAGAGATAACACACTGTCAGCACAGTCCAGCCCATTATCTGTCTGGGGATTTACTCATGTTGAGGAGTGTCATGTGTTCTAGACACTAAATTACATGTAGTCAGCAGTGGCAGTACAGCATATAAGATATAGTTCATATAATTCAAATGTATCTTCAACTGTGAAAATTGAAAAATAATTTGCAGTGTTTCTGGACAGAGAGAGGAGTTCGAGGTTCAAACTACTGCTTCTTTGCTTTGAAAAGGAATCAGTCAGTTACAGTCGTTCTATTAAACAAGAGTCTGTGTGTGTGTGTGTGTGTGTGTGTATATGTGTGTGTGTGTGTGTGTGTGTGTGTACGAATTTGGGTTTAAGCCAGAGAAACACTTAAAGGATCAAAAGGATAGGAAGGAGTTGACAGAGCAAGTAAATCTTATCTGCCTCTTCTCTCCTTGTTCTCTTCTAATCTATTTTATTGTATTTCCTGATTTATCTCCAGTCAGACACATGGGTGGGGAATCCTGCCTGTTTCTACACATTATATGACCCACTTGATTTCTTGCACTGGTGGGCTTTTGTAGGCTTATAACACATACTCAATATGTGGAAAGAGCTAAATTTTGATTGATTTATAATAAAAAAAATTGCGATAGTGCTGTGTTCATATAGGGATGTATGAATAACACTATGTGTTATGATGTCTGTTCTATTGTTTGTTCACAACCTTTCTTGGCCAGCCAGCTAGGGAAATTTCTGAATATTTTGGAATATTTACACCATGACATCTTCATGCTTCACATCAGAGCTCAGGTCTGCTTTTGCTGCATGGCGGCTGCCCGGTCCAGCGTTTCTGAGAATAACTTGTGGAAATGTCAAGCAATCACTGAGGTGGTCGATGACAGAGAGGAGACGTCTTGCTTTCCCTGCTGGAGGATATGAAGGTTGAAACTGTCTCTCTATCTTTGAATGTTCTGCCTCGTTCTCCATTTATCTGGATTCAGAGATCTTTGTTTGATATTGACATTACGTGTAAAATAAACATACAGTGGCAAACTAGTGTGAGAGTTGCCACCACCCTTG
This sequence comes from Scortum barcoo, assembly GCA_023238725.1. Classification (NCBI taxonomy): domain Eukaryota; kingdom Metazoa; phylum Chordata; class Actinopteri; order Centrarchiformes; family Terapontidae; genus Scortum; species Scortum barcoo. Next base: position 9,639,186 of record CM041549.1, on the reverse strand, counting down.
CAATGATGTATAATATAATTACGATTATTTTGACTGGAGGACCTCACAATTATTAAGTCAGTGGTTTGGACCCACCGGGTGTTTGTGAGACTCTGGTGTCATTGCTTTACAGTTTTTCCCAAATGTGTTTTTTTTCTTTTTTTTTTTATCTCCATAGATTAGAGTAATGGTGTGTATATATAGTATTACACAAGCAAACAAACGAGCAATCAATTAAATTTCAAAACCATTGCTAACACAAGTAGTATAAACTGATGACATCACCAGTATACAGTTGGAGCCATTTTATAGCACAGCGCTGAATTTGGGGTATCAATGAAATACACAGTGCTACATCTGTGATATGATATGTGTATTTACTTATGACACATGAGGACATATTACAACATACACAGTCAGTAACAAGGAGACAAGTTTAACCTTTGAAAACATGGTTAGAAACGTTAGTAATACAGCTATATAAGTATCACATTGTTCGTTCTCCCAGACTGGATGATTCGATGATTTGTGTAAATGTCAATGACTACTAGGATAAGTCTAGGATAAAGGGAGTGGTGGGGCGCTCTCTATCAGCCAGCTGCTACTGGTGTAAAGTCACAAGAACACAACACTGAGATAATAAAGTTGAATTAAATGAATTGCCTTTTTTATCTTTATTTTTTCATCAAAATGTGTTCTCCTTTTTTTTATTTTGACATATAACCCTGACTAAATGCCTTTGTTTGTCATGTGCATCCTGACTTCTTAATTTATGACAGAGGTTATAACAGAGCCAACATGTGTTTCCATGTAGTGGCTCTCCCTTTCATGTGGTGCACATGCTAAGAGCATGCAGCAGTGACCTTTTATTTATGATCCACCATCAGCCTGTTCCCTCTCTCTCACTCTCCACATACACAGACACGCTTGCTGAGATACAGAGTGCAGACAGTCAGGACAGAGGATAGAGGCGAGGAGTGTTCAAAGATATATGACCAGTCCTGTCACTGGGGGTGAAGAATCAGACACATTTACTGACAGCAGGTTAAAAAACATACAAAATACCAGGTTGGCAGAGAGAGCTTGAATGGCAAGCTGCAGTGTTTGCAGGTGGTAATGAGGGAATGGGGATCAGGTGTGGAAGTCTGGTGATCTTTGTGATGCTGGAAAGTACTGGCCTACTGCAGAAGTGGCAGGCTGTGGAATGAAAGAAAAATTGTTGGCGAGGTAAGGAACAACAGGGATGATTTTGAATATGGTGATAACAACAGGCGAAGGGACCCATAGTTCATTTTTAATACAAATGTGTCATAATAATATCTTCAAAGTATACATAAAGATAATAAAAAACAAAAACATGACTCTTTGGTAGGTTGTATTTGGAGAGCAAGGATATTATGAAGCCTCATATGAGCTGCAGTGTCATATTTATGTGACAGAGTTCATTTCATCAGATACCTCTCACATGTGGCCGCTGACAAACTGACCCACACGAATGTCTCTTGGAGAGAGCTGCAGCGTAACTGCAGTCACAGTTAAGCACAAGGTTTTACCATAACTGTGGGTTTTATACCAATTATGCTATACATACTAGTAATGAAAAGGACCTTCATTACAGAGAGCAACAAAACCTAAAGTTAAATTTGCCTCCAAAGATAATTGCATGCATACATTAGTACATTAGTAAATTCCACAAAACTCTCTTGTTTTTTTGTGTTTTTTATACATGAACAGAGAACATGTGACATGTAACTGTGGTGACCTTCAGGCACTTTGACAAAACTGTGCTGAATAATAGAAAATAAATAACTAAAGCAATACAAAATGATAGCAAGTAATATATTAACTAATTTTGACTACATTACTAACTACTGTTGAATAATTGATAACATAGTAATGTAATTGATTTTTTTTCAAGAGCTCCGCTTACTCTCCTCCCTGCTCTCAGCTAGTCTCAGTTGTGCAGTCAGGTTCTAGCAATACTAAGTTCCAGGGCCAAATTAAGACAGAGAGAGTGTGAACTTCAGTCAGTTTCAAGAGCAAAACTAAAATAATGGGCAGACAGTTTGAAAGAAGTTTTAAACCTCATATGTCATTTATGAACTGTCATTTTTCAACAGAATGGAGATGGCGCATGTTGTGATTCTGATGCAGTTCTTTGAGCTTATTTGTGTTAGCCTTTGGCTACAGTGCAAGTCAAGAACAGGGAAAATATCAGAGACCAGACCAAAATAAATTTGGGTGGAGACAAAGAACAATCCACTACATTTATGTGGTCTTGCTGTTGGACTGCTGTCAGAGTCTTGTAACTTTCATTCATCTCAGAAATCTGTCTCATCTCCCCTGTGGTCGGATATGATGTCAACTTATTTACATTAGCATGGCCATGTACGGTAGAGTCACGGTGAGGACGTGTGTTTCTATGATGTGGGCAATGAACACTTTCTACTTGTGTGTGCCTGTGTTTCCTGTAGGTATCTTACATCAGACTTAACAATTTGTGTCTTTTCGTGGCCACTGTTCTGCATTATGGAGACCCCTTCCTTATTTTAGTTTGTGTCTCTCCCTCAAACACACACACACGTTAGTGTTGATTACCCATTTCCAAACACAGTGTGTTCCATGAGGGTCGCCTGCAGGTAAAAAGTGATTGCTTCCAGATTTTGTGTGTGTGTGTGTGTGTGTGTGTGTCCTGTGTTGCGTCTGTGTCTGCTGGTCAAAAGTGCAACAACAATTAGCATTTCATTAACACAGTTTAAATAAGTGGTGGAAACAACTATCAACTATCAAAATTCTCTTCACTCCTTTTTGTCTTTTAGAAATACTGCAACCATCCTCTTTTTCTCTCCCCATATCCTGATCCTTCCTTTTTTTACCACCTTCCAATGTTTTATTTAGTTTTATCTCTCGTCCTGTATACCTTGTTTTTCTACTCATCCCTTCAGTTTCTATGAATCCATTATAAATCCATCCTGTTTGGTTTCATTTGTATTTTTCCTACATTTTGAGCAGTTTAGTCAACAGGTCAGCAGTTCAGAATTTCTAATACAAAAAAAGATTTTTTTTTTGTTTATTTTCTGCATATGCATCTTCTTTATTCCTTCTCTCCTTATGTGTTTATCAGCATGATCTTATATTATAGCCACTGTGCTCATTTACGTAAATGTGACATCAGATAATTAAACCCAAAAACCTTAACTGTGTTACTTCATGCTTCACCTATCGAGCTGCACTGAACCATAAATTTAAATTCCAAACGCGTCACATTGGGAATCATATTTGACTTGACCCAGACTTTAAACTAACCTTTGGTCCTTCTGTTAAACTGAGACCTCGGGGCCTGTGGATACACATGTGTCAAAACAACATTTATCACCTCAACTGCTGCTGTTCTGAGAGCGCTGTCCTCATCTCTTTTCATTCCTCCCTCCTTCATCTCTTCTCTCTTCCCTTGTGGATTCTTTGCTCTTTTGTTCATTTTTCCTATCATCACACCATTTTTATCTTGCCCTCCTTTTATATTCCTCTATATTCCTCTATATTCCAAACAGCAATGACAAATCTTGTGCTTCAAATGAATCTCAACTTTCTTTCTTATTTTAGAATAATTCAATATTTCTTCGTAAATACTCTGTTTTGTGATTCTCTATAAAAACTCTCACTTGCACTCATTTTCCCCCCAAAAATCTTTTGCTGTTCTGGAGGAATGTCTCTTAATGCAATAACAACTGCTTGTTTAAGAGAAACGTGTAGTTAGCAGTCTTCCCTCTCTGCCAAACAATCCACTATTTTATAATATTCAAATATTCTCCTGCCTCTTCTGTTTTGTTTCACTGCCTCATGTCTTCTCCTCCTCTGCTGTGGAAAGATGGATGGTGGGGTGATAAATCAGCTGAAGTGAAGCAGTGTGGAAGAACAGTGTTGAGGGTCAGTGCTTGGGAGGACCCTCCTTTCTGTTAATCCCATCGGGACCTCTAGATTTAATATACCATCGACAGCACTCTGTCTCAGTCTCTTGATTTGTCCTTCTTGTTTCTTTGTCTGTCTCTGTACATATTTTCTACTCTTTCTCCCTTTCCCTCTCCTGGTTTTGCATTTTATATGTAACGGGTTAGTGCAGAGGTCAGAAACAAGACAGCTGAAGACCAGTTTCTTGGAAGTGGGTGGTTTTGAGGAAATGATAGAGATCTGTAGAATAAAGATTATGTTATGGCTATGTTTATTCAGCACTGATCTGACAGACAGTGAAGAGCCAGAGAAATTCAAAATCTGCTCATGTCAGACATTTTAGGAGTCGGACACAATTCAGTGTAAAAATCATGTTATTCAGCTGTTTCAAATGAAGCCATTGCATTTGGTGAGTTTCAAAATAGTTTTGGGAGTTATTTGTTAATGAATAATTTCTTGATTTGCTTTTAATAGCTTATGAGGACGTAAACAGATGAAGGAAAGCTGTATGGCACATATCGACTCTGTTAAACTTACAACACTGTTGTTATGACTGAAAATAACATTTTTGTTTTCAGTGTTTTTTTCTTAATTTGCATGGCTAACATGTTAGATTCCTGTAGCTGAACCTTTGCAAAACTGCAAACAAAAAACTTAGCACCCGTCTCAACTTGTGGAAAAACTGCACAATGAAATGTAACATATCACGAAAAACAGAACAGTACTATGTGAGCACAATGTGTAGTGGTATTTCTATTAAGTCTGTATAACCAGCTCGTGATAATCACATATATAGCATATTGCATTGCATCCATTGTGTTAGCATTCCACAAGATGCAGAAGAAAAGGCAGCATTTGTACATAAATACCAGTAGATTAATGTGCAGTGAAGAGTTATTCAAAGGTGTTTGAATGGTGAACAAGAACTGAACTTACTGAAAAACAAATTAAGACATGTACAGTAAATCATTAAGCTAAAATTCTTGCTAAATAACATTCAGTAATGTAAGAAATTACAGTAAAAATTATAATGCTAAAGAGGTCAGGATGGATGCAGAGATTTAAATTGAGGTTGACTGGTGTGAAACCCCTGGAAAACAAAAGAAATATGGAGCAGCAGCATACATAATGTTCTATATCTCTTGGGATGTAAATCAGCTAAACTAATCATTGATTTGGTATGCAGAGCTAAAATCTCACAAAGCTCTTTACAAACCCTTTACAAAATTTCCCCGCGGGACAGACCAACATGCCCAGGGAAGGACTATCATGTTTCCAAAAGTGTGATGAATGTTCAAAACCTTCATACACACATCGCAAATAACTCCCATTCACTGTCGTACCTGTAGGCCTAATAGAGCAGTGCGTTCTGTAGATGGTTTGGTTATAATTGTGTGTCTGGAGTGTACAGTACAGTATATGCCTGTTAAGTGCAGGAGCAGGCCAGGTATTTTCATTTATGTCTAAAGAGAAAACATACAGAATCTGATCATTCTGTGCAGGATAGTGATGGAAAGATTACAGTGAAAAGCCTTTCTGTTCTTGTGTAAAATCAGAAACTCAACAGCATCCACCAAGCTAATAAAGTAAGCTCAGAGACTATCCTCCTCCTCTCATACACAAATAAACTCTCTGGAAGGTTTCTGCCCTTCTGCAGTGTTGTATATATAAATCCTGGTAAGAGCTTAAAGGCAAATACCAGCTGAAGTAAGAAAGGCACATGCCAGCTTTGAAATGTGTTATTCCTGGGTCTTTGGGAAAGACTGTTCAGCCTCTGTGAACATGAATGACTCTCTTCCAAAACCACAAGCCAAGGAAGAGGAGTGGAAAAATGTAATGGCATTAAGATGTATAACCTGGAGCTGCTCTGCTGATACTAAATGGGAGACTGACTCTGTGGGAAATGCTTGTCTAAACTTAACATTCAGAGGGGCTTCTGACCACAGCTGTACTTTTAGTTCAGACTGATCATCAGAGAATCATCTGTTACAGTCACCTCCATCCTAATTACTGTGTTTAGTGGTAGGGATGTCACATATTTGATTTGTTTAAGTAATGTACAAGCAAGAGTGAATTAGTGAATTAGTATTAAGACCATCATGTTGTCATTTATTCTCTATCCTGCTGTACATCAACACAATGTGTACCCTGGAAGATATTAATGCAAGGTGCAAGGTAATTTATAAAGAAAATGTCAAAAGGCTGATTTATTGGTGATTTATTGATTTTAACTATTTACTTAATTTTAGCAGTCTATCTATCTATCTATCTATCTATCTATCTATCTATCTATCTATCTATCTATCTATCTATCTATCTATCTATCTATCTCTATCTATTCATCATCTCATATCTATCTATCTATCTATATTCATCTATCTATCTATATATATATATATACATATATACACACACATACACACACACACACACACACATACACACACACACATGCATATATATATGTGTATATATATATATATATATATATATATATATATATATATATATATATATATATATATATATATATATTAGATTTATATTTTTAGGTTAGCATATTATTAATATTCCCTTCAGCATATCTCTGTCAATCCTAAAATAAAAATGCATGTTTACAGTAATCAATGTAGCTTGAATTTACCAAAAGAAATCAGCCATTTCAATCTGAAATTCCACAAACCTGACCCTAAGCTGTCAGGTTTTGGCATAAATTGTATGTTCCAAGCATGATCAATGCCAGGCTGTGTGTAAGGCTGTGTCTCTGTGCTAGAGGATGTGAAAGAAGTGTTTAGTTGGAATTTCCCTTTAAAGTCTAGCCATGGGAAACCTTACTGTGACAACAGACTCACTGCTGAGCAGATCAAACCAGAGAGCTCTGTTTCAACTAGTGTGTGTGTATGTGTTTGTGTGTTAGTATGTGCAAGAGCATGTGTGTTTTGCTGTGTGTGTACCTCTGTCTGTAACTGTGTATATGTACGGCTCACACACACATTGACAACTCTGGTCTGGATCATTTTTAACACGCATTCCTGCTGTGATCGGTTGACTGCAGTCCTGTACAAGAATTCAGGTTGAGAATTAGTTTGGATCATCTGAGGCTACTGTGATATTCAATCTTCATAACTCACAGTGGATCTGCGTGTGTGTGTGTGTGTAGGCTTGACGGATTGCCTCTTTGGCAGTGAGATTTGTCACTCAGCAGGGGGGAGCATGGTTAAAATGCACACACACTGAACAACGTTTGGTTCAGTTCTGGAGGTGATGAGAGAGAGAGAGATGGGAATGAAGTGTGTGTGCTGCAGGTTATGATGGGACCCTCACTCAGGATGTGTGCATTTGTAACATGACATAAAAAGCGTGTCTGTGAATGTATTCACTAAAAGTGTGAATGCTTGTTTTGCAAATCAGAAAACTGTATTTATGTGTGTCTGTGTGTGCATGTGTGTAGCTTGTAATATGTAGTGACAGGGGTAATGCTTGTTGTCACACTGCAGGACAAGCAAAGAATCCTCTTCATGGGCAAAGCTGCTGATGGACACACACACACACACGAGAAAGCCTTTGACTGGTGAGAATGTGTTGTGTCCATGTCAATGCAGTGGTAAACCTACTACTACAACTAATTTATGTTTAATCTAAAACTGCAGTCACCAACCTGTCAATTGCAATCAACTTTTTTCAGAAAAAAGTCAGTCATCAGGCATTTTATTTTCAATGTAACTTTTTAAATTAGTTATTTATTAGTATTTATAATGCTCTTTTTTATAGCCACAAAGGTGAATCACAAGGAGACACTTACTGTGAAGCAACTACAAGAAAAGCATTGTATTTGTCATGCCTGCTACCGTCCCTGTCACTATAACTTTGTAGGTAACAGGGTCACTGTGAGACACTGTGAGAACCAGCACACCTCCCATGTCCTCAGGGTGAGCAACTCCCTTTTACCGAATGCCCCCCTGTTGGATAGAAACTATGTATGCTGTGCAGACATCACAACATCTGATTACTCCATGGATGGAGTAATCAGATGTTGGAAGGATGGAAGGTCGAAGACCACTGTCCTAGATAAAAACAAAAAACAACACGCATCTTAAAATCTCATTGATGCTTATGTGCTGTATTGGGTTTCCACTCATACACACCAACTGAATCTGTAAACAGTGATTAGGAACTTTTAACTAACCTTTATCTGCCAAAGTTAAAGTTACATCTCCTCTCAACCTTCCTACTCTAAACTCAGTTCTTGAGTGAAAGTCTTCAAGTACCTCAGTGACTGCTTCATTTTTGACATCACACCCCTTTTCATAGCCTCAAACAACTAATTAAAACTAAATTTATCAGGTGGTAATATGGATGGGCGGGACTTATGGCCTATACTAGAGCCAGCCAACAGGGGCTAATCAAGATGTTTTGGCTTCACTTTTGGGGAGCTGTCATGTCGTTCATCTTTACATACAGTCTGTGCCCAAAACACACATCCATTACATACAGATAACACACACACTGTATGTATAGACACTTGTAGGTCTGAGGATGTTACTGGAAGTTTTATGTAGAGTAAACCTGTGATTTGACTCTGGAGTTGTTCCAGTGGTATAAACACTAAAATCATCACATGATCTCAATAGCACATATGGACACACACAAACATGAAAAAAATACACACACCCACCCCAGAGCGAGAGCAAGAGAGCGAGAGACCATCTGTGATCTTATCATCACCTAAGCAGCCCAAAAGAATTGTACAGCAGAAGGAGGCAACTTGTGTGGGGAGAGGGCTTTTATAAATATTTAAACTGAAGAAAAAGGACAAAGACTTAATCTTAGCTTTATTTATTTACCTTTAGACTGATGAATTGAATGAATTGAATTCAAAGTCCATAACAATAAGTCACAGTAAGTGTAAAAGGGTGTAAAAGTGTGAATTGTACTAGGGAAACACAAGACTATGCACACGAACCTCACCCAAAGTTAGAACTAAGCTGTAAAGATTACACATTGTACATTGCAGATGCTTCAACTTATTCTTTTATTATCTGAACTGACAAAACCGAAGCAATACTACTTTGTGTAAAACTGGACATTCCCTCCCTTCTTTAAACCACGGTTAGCTGGAGAAATATATCATAGTTTGGGGCTGCTGTTGACTGTGCAGCTGTAAACTTTCAGATGTGCTTGCAGAAAATAAACTGAGCATATAAATGAGATAAGTATGAGATTTTCCGTGAGAATTTTGCTGCATAGATTAATTGAAAATTAATAATATTTCTTATGGAATAGATAACGATAATAAATAAAGATATAAAGGTCACACAGAGGGGAAAAACAGCATTTACATTCCTCCAGGGAGGCACAGACATCAGCAAAGCTAATTTGCCACAGATTAGTTTTTCATTCATGACATTTCCAGACAGGGAAGAGTCAAAAGGCAGACACGTCAGTAATCGCAGTTTAATCATTAATGACTGTCTCGAATCTGCTCCATGAAGAATTCAAAAGAGAGGTCTGTCGTCTTCTTATGTAAATCAAGCCAAGATTAATTCATACATGTGTGCTGCTGGTTGAGAGAAAGGCAGGAAGGATCTTGGAGGAGAAAAGGGAATCGGCTGAGAGGGGTATGGATGAAAACAGGAGGGAGAGGAGAAGAAGAGGAGGGGTGGGATAAGAGAAAAGGAGAAAGAGAAAGGGAGGAGGATAGAGAAAAGTGGGACGCTTTCCTGGAGGCCCCATGTCCTGAGATTCACATTATTTACCTCCATGGATACCAAGAGACCTCCCACTGTCTTTAAACTTCCCTTTGTCATCTGTCCTCTCTCCTTTGTCATTCTTCTTCTTTCTTCACTGTTTTGACTTTGTGTTCTCTTCCTTCACTTTTTTTTTGCCTCACCAGTCAGATCCCAACCCTTCCCTCTGCACATCTACTGTTTTTATCTTTTCTTTCTTTTGACAGACTCTTCTCTGTTTTGTAACTTTAACCTTGACCTCTTTCCTGTTTGTTATAATTATCTCATGCCTCCTTTTTTCTGTGTTTGTCTCTTGATGGGTGGGTGGAATCCACCATTATCATCTCCATACAGAATGATAATCGGTCATCAGTGGTGATGTTTGCCTTTTAAAGTGTTTGTGTTCCTTGCTGTTATTGCGTGTACAGTCTTTAAAAAGAAGAACCAAGCTGGCTTTTAGGTTTTTGAGGCTGTATGGTGATGAGTTCATAAAATAAAAACTACACACAATCTACAAAATGTGTATCAGGTGCTGGACTGACCATGACCAAAAATCAGGTCAATAACTTTGCTCACAGAAATGTTGTAGTGTGATCATCACACAATTATTTTAGTCATTTTAGTTTTGCAAAAATCAGTTGCAAGAGTCATACAAATGAGCTCAGCTTACAGGATTAATATTTCCATAAATGCACTTTGCAGGTCGATAGTATCTGTGAAGGGGACTTACTCTACTGTTTGTATGTTGTGTGGCTAAAGATGTTTAAAACTGCATTGCTCAGTATTATACTTTTATGTTTTTTTTTCTTTTACTTATGTGCAAAAGTCAGTATGGTTGAATTTTACATACATTTCCACCTTACAGAAGATGCAACTGTTATTGTAATTGTAATTGTAATTTGGCTGTTCATGAAACAAGGCTCAGGTTTTCAAACAGACCACCAAAGAGGTGAAATGGGATGATAATCCTGCAGCAAAATGCACAGATTCTTGTTAGTAAACTCTAACCCACAGGGCAGCTTTTTCTTCTTCTTGGGTATTGTCCATTTTCAAGGCAGAAAGGTAATCCTTTAAAATTGGAAGGGTATCCCTTTCTTTCTTTAGGGGCTAAAACCAATAATCCTTCAAAAGTGGACCAGCTCTTGTTCTCTCTCTCTTCATCTTCCCGTTTTAAGACGGTAGTGTAATCTGCTTTTAGTTTGGTGCTGCATTTGTCCCCCAACAGGCATCTGGGAATCTGAGAGCGGTTCTAGATGATGTATTGAGTGCGTAAGTGGACCAATTGAAAAGCCCATTGTAAAGAAAAGAAAGTGACAGAGAAGGAGAGAGCAAAAAAGAAGCAAACTTCAACATTCAAGTGAGACAGAAAAGAGTGAAAGAGAGACTGTGAATGATTTTAATGAAACATCTCACAAAAAAACTGAGCATAGAAAGGAATAATGAAGGATGGAGTGAAAGTAATAACAGACAAGTGAAAGAATGACAAAGTAAACAAAAAAAAGTTTATGGGTACAAAGATGGTGGAAAAAGAAGCAAACATCTTTGAACCAACATACTGAACCGCACAGGATATTGAGTTGGTGGTCAGCAGAGGGAGAGTGATTGTTATGGTGTGTTGAAGCGGCTCACACACACGCCCACACACACACACACACACACACACACACACACACACACCTTAAGAAACTGAATCTTCCAGTATGAGCCACTGTGGTTTTAACCTTTAACCTTGTGACCTCGTCTTAGTTACGGTGAAGTTAACTTAGTCGCTGTGGAACCATCAGATATTTGTGGTAAAGTTTTACCCGGGGAGTGATTACGTGTTGTTCAACCACCTACCTGAATGAAGTGCTGTTGAATGTCTCTGTAGTTCATTTTGCACAGTGTATTGCATGAAATGGTATATTTCTTGGTATTTTCATTCTTTCAAAATTTGTGAATCATTACTTTCGGTGAGGCTGTTCAAACTTTTGCTGCACATTTTCAGAAAAAGTTCTCCTCCTTCCTTTCAACTAGGAGGATGGTGTGCAAACGCTAAATTTATGTATTAAGTTAAATTATGGATCACTGATTTTGCTGATATGTCAGACCCTAATAAAATCAGAGAGCATTTAATGGTTTTCTTTTTTCCCTCACATTGGTTCCCTCAGATGGCAGAATGAACAGAAAGGTTAAAGGTAGAGCTGAGTGGTTTCAGTAAACCCTCTGGAGACAAACCCCCTCACCTCTCTCAATTTCCATCCATGTGTGTCTGTGTGTGTAGAAGACCGCTCTGAAGCAGACCCCCATCACCTTGCAGTGATTCATTTGAATGAGACTGCATGTGGCGGGCACAGAGTGGAGGTACAGACAGTCTGGGCTTGGTTCATGTTGTGTTTGTGTGTGTGTGCGTGTGCGTGTGTGTGCGTGTGTGTGCAGGTATGTGAAGGGATTAGTGGCTTTGGCCAAGGCTAATCTGGGAGTCCCCAGGGAGTCTGCAGAGCCCACCACTGGACTGAGTTTGTGGAATGAGTTGTGCGTATTATTGTGTGTGTGTCAGATCTACTGCTGCGCTGCCTCTCTCACTCTGACTGCTCCATTGAGTTGTGATTAAGACCTATCACATCAGGAGGGGATAAACCAACTCTGTGTATGCATGTGTGTGTTTGTGTGTGTACAGTATGTGTGTGTTAGTTTCTGTATTGTATGTGGTGTGTATTTCAGGGTCGTCACCAGCGTCTTTGTTTAGCGACAGAGAGCGTTTTCATCTTTGATCTTTTGGACTGAATCAAATTAATTCAAATCTGTTTCATAAATGGCAGAATTTTTTTCTCTCACCATTGAATGTTCAGAGCAGAGCTGCTCGCCTTTCTTTCTTCGCTTTTGTAGTGACAGGGTGAAAAGGAAAAATGTCAGTTAACCTGCCAGTTCAGCACTCTTCTTTTTTGTTGGAATTAGTTGGATTTGGATGTTTTTTGACTGATGTGAATGTGAATGATCTGTTGTTCAATCATGGTGACTGTTACTTCTCATGCTAGCTTCTTGTGATCTTTGTTTTGAAAAACTGTGTCATTGCTGCTGGAAATGTAACATTTATTTCTCCTTTTTCATTAAAGGATCACAAGAAAAGACCTAAAATACCAGACTCTGCATAAAGGATGAGCATGCACATAAAGATTAAATGTGCCAACTTCTAAATATAACTTGTATTAATAAAACAAAGCAAAAAAGCACAGATTTTACCCCCTTGCACACACACGTTATGTCTGCGTGTAAGCACAGAAAATCAAGAGAAATTCTGGGTGACATCGTGTTTGGAGCTTGTCATGTTTTCAGGGTGTTGTAGGTCTCAATAACCTAAATAGCCATATTAACATTTATAGGTGTATGTGTAAATCCCCTCACAGTGCAAACAGATATTAAATTTGTCTACCACTCAAAATACTACCACCACCGTTAACCCGTTTATATCTCAGACTTGTGTCTATTTTGTATTTCAACTCAGCGTTAACCTGTTTATTATTTATGATCCTTACCATTAAGTCTTTATTCCTTTATTGTATTGCAGTTATTTTGAATTTGCACTCTACTGATCATCTTTATTCTTTATTTTGGTTATATTAACTGTCTGTATATTTGCACTACTTCCGTCTTTGTATTTCAGCGGCTGCACAACAATTTCCTGCAGGACTAACAGAGTTCTATCTTTTTTTTATCTGCTGGTGCCCAGTGGGTACTTACAACACACTAGCTGGTTTTACACTCTAATATGAAGTTGCCAATGCAAGAACAAGGACATACTGAGTCTGATTTACATCTATGGGTAATTGTGAGCTGGGTATCGGACCTGTATGCACAATGATGACTAAGATGTCTTAATATGGTGCAGGGGTTTATAAATCTCATGCAAACATTGTGCATTTATTTTTGTGCTTATCCATCTTTACTCACTGAATCCACTTTATACACTAGTATATATACTTTGGCGCACCTTTGCCCCACATTTGATACAGCAACAGCAAAACCTTCACAGACGGGCTAATGGTTTTTCCATGATAATATACATTTAAAATGAAGTCGCACAACCTGCACTTATGTGAATCTCTGAGCCGAGGTTGAACAGGCTTCCTCAGGGCTGCTGGTGGGAAAACTGCAGTCACTGTGTGTGTGTGATTGTGTGTGTGGTTCAGCTTCAGGGGCCATTTTAACAGAGTCAGTCCAAGGATTAGGACAAGGCGCCTTGTGGAAATAGGAAATTAGCCTGAGGGCTGAAGAGGGGTTTTGTGTGTGTGTGTGTGTGTGTGTGAGAGAGAGAGAGAGAGAGAGAGCACTTTGTGGAAACTGATGTATGGGCTAAAATGAAAATAATAAATACAAACATGTGTTCTTGACGTTTCTTTACTACACTTGATAGTGTATGTAAATCACCTCACACAGGTTTTACTGAAAGGTTCCAGACCTCTGATGTTAGTGTTTGTTCTGCATCAAAAACAGTCCTGGAGCCAGTTTTACAGCTATAGTGTTTTGTGTGTAAATCATTTTCAGTGACCACTGCAGTGTGTTGTTTCTTATATGTGCCATTACAGTGTGGAGGTCCTTTGCCACATTCATTGTCTAATTATTCAGTACATTAACTGTGCTTCCAGATTTGTTATTAAAAATCATAAGACTAAGATGCACAAAGATGCTGCCCTATTGCGGGAAACATATTATGCCTTGATAATGAGGAGAGGAGCAGTTATTTTGTATTATGAACATGCCAGCCATTATTTATTTCTTTGGTCTTAGAGTGTTCACACAGAACAACTCCAACATGATCACTTACCCACATCTGTGACTAATTTGTGGTAAAATAAGAATTTTCATTATTTACCAACTTGTAGTTAAAGGGGTTAATCAAGCATTAAGCTAAACTTAAGGTGCCAAAAATTTATATCTTTGATGACAGTATGAATACAGTGATAACAATGATATGAAAGACATCACTCATAGTGATAAACCTACAAAGAATTATCACCCAAATTTGCTGCTCCCCTCAGCATTACGGAGCTTTATAATGAGATTCAGCTCATTTTTGGCTGTCTGGCCGACAACTTTACAGTTTTAGTTCACTGTCATCACTCTCACAGTGTCCTGTTCTGCTGCAGCAGGCAAAACTGACAGAGAGAGACGCAGTTTGTGACGAGCTGGTGAACATAGTGGAGCATTTAAAAAATAACCAGATATTTACCTCAGGGATTTTTGTACAAAACAGAGCTAAAAGTGTTTGAACTGATATTCATCTGGTGGATACAAACATGATTCCAAAAGAAGTATTATTTTCACCATAACTGCTGGATGTGTGAATAAGCAACTGATTGCTAACAAGCTTGCCATATCATCCAAAAAACAAATCAGTTACTGCATTTTTAAGACCTTTCAGAATCACATTTTGATTGATCTACAGGGTCTCAAATAAATTGGAACTGAACTGCAACACAGGGAGTGATGCATTATTTTTCATGCCACACTTATTTCTTCATCCACTGTGAATGTAGATTTAAGTGCAACAAACTGCAGTTGTGAACATCCTTGTGGTAATTTATCACACAAGAGCTTCAAAGTTAAACGGTTGGGTCCTTTAACCTTTGTGGTTTCCTACAAATTATGTACACTGCATCAGACCTTAAACTGCGATACTATGCAACGATAATGTTGATGAAACTTTAAGATGACTTGATGATTCACTGGATTACACCACTCGAGCATGTTTTAGTACACCTCTAATTCATGCTTGATAAGAACACAAAAAAACGTATAGGATGCATTTGAAAATGGTCAGAAAAAAATTGAAACGTACATGATTTGAAGGTTAAAGGCAAAAATTTGCCGCTTGTGTCAAAGATCCTTGCTCACCACCTCTTTCACTGCTCCATATGAAAATCACACCATTCCTAACCTAAATCATTAATGCAGAATAAACATGTTGTAGCAGACAGCCTTGGCTGCGGGTGTTTTTGTTGTGCATATGGAGAGTGGTTTGGGTCTGTTTGATGTGTGTGTTTATGTGAGTGCATGTAGCCTATAAACTTAGCCAGTTGACTTCGGCTCTACATTATTCACCCCATCACGCGATCTTCTGTGGGCTTCATTCACAGGAAGAAACCTTTGAGCGTCCGGCCTGTTAGTCTGTATGTCTGCCATACTATAAAAGCCAGACTTGAAGGGGGGGGGGGATTAAAGGGGCAGTCTGTGCTTGATCAAGAGTGTCAGGATCATAAGAAGTGTCACAACCGCAGGGAAAAACAAACCCATATATATGCAGTTAAAACCTACCATTAAAACACATTTATGTTTATGTGGGTAAAGCTGCTCGTTATATCACACACTCATGTTTAGATAAGATAAGATCCTTTAGATGGGCAAAACCATAATCATTATGTGTAACAGTGAAGATTATTTGGTAAATCTGGTCATTAAAACACACTGATCAGTGTTTATAAGGGTTTAAAACCACCAATTAGGGTTTAAAAGTTACTTGTTACCAGAGCCTGCCATCAAACGGAGGAGTCCTCCAGATGTTTGTCCCAATTTTTTTTAATTCAGGTCTTTAAGTCCAGTCACATTCTTTCATTCCAGTAAAGATTCATGTAATGGGCTATTGCTTTGATTTCAACATTTTAAATCCCCCTTGAAATAATAATGAAAATGAATTATTACAAATTCATGCTGTCTAATAAGTTTATCACATTGTAGAAGCGAACATGCAGTAAAGGTTCATGAGGTGCAGCGTTGATGTTTTCCTGGGAAAGAGGTGCACCAAAACATTTGACAAAAACTGACAAAAGCTCTTACGTTTGCAGTATTATGTCCTGGAAAAAACTGCAAGTGGTGCACAGTTAGGATTTTCACAAGGTTTTTAATGCAGCAGACACACACTTCAGTTCCAGATGGTTGAATAAGTATTCAAATTAATTTTTAAATAATCATTCACCAGTGTATTCATTTTTTGATCTAGAAACCCAGATACGCTACTCTCCACCACCATATGAGAATAAACAAGCAGAAAAATAAAAGGAAATTCTTTAAAATATTTGGTATATTTGGTTAATCAGCTTTGCTTGATTAATGTTTCTACACATTTTGTTACTGTAAAACTTTGGCTGTGGGAGTCCTCAGGGGTACAGAAAGCTGAAAATGGAAAACTCTGTTGGAAAACAACTGGAGAAATATGTAGGTGTGGAGACACTTTAACTTTTGCAGTACCCCTGAGAAAGGCGCTCCTGAAATGTGAAATGTGGGAGTCTGAAATGACTGAGGAAGAGCGAGCATGAAAAGATGTCTTACAATAAACTGTAGAAGATAAACATTTGAATCTGTGTTACCAGTTTTTCACAGAAACAGAAGTTTAATGGTGACTGAACATTTTATCTAATTTTATTACAGTCCTAAAATGTATTTTTATTTATTCAACCAACTATAGATTCATTAAAAGTGTCTGTCAATGCAAAGAGAATAAGCAGTCACTTCTACTTAAACTGTTGGAAAGTAGACTCGTCACTTGCCTTAATCTCCTTTTCACTGTTTCCTTCCTCTACACATCTCTTCATTTTCCTCAGTTCCTTACCTCACTAGTCTCTCTTATAAACACCTCCCTCTCTCTATACCCTTTTGCATTTTCATGCCTCCTCCCCGGCTCCATTTCTCTGTTGCACCATCTATCCTTTCCTATACCCTCTCTTCATTCTCAGCATTTACTTCCATCCCTGCTTTACCTCCATTTGCCTTTTATTTTTTTCTATTTCTCTGCTCTGCCATTCCACTCACCAACCTTCTTTACCTCCAGCCATAAACCTTGTGACCTGTGTCTCTCAGGTGTAGTGAGAGGTGCAGTAAAGTTTGAGAGAGAGTGAAGTAAGGGCACGGAAAAGGTAATTGGACTAGACACCTATTGTAAATCACCCAGGGTTTAGGATCTAATAATGGTACTATGTTTCCTTTTCACCATCTCACTTTCTGAGTCTGTATGTGTAAAAGACACACACACACACACACACACACACTGAGGAACAAAAGGAATACACTGAGACAGACTAATAAGAAAAGGTAAGAGAAAAAGTGAAGTGGGAGGATAAAAGAACTAAGAGAGGAAAATGGGAACAGACAGAGGAAGGAAGGAAACTCTGAAGACATCAGTGGCATCAGAGAGCTACCTGGTGATGAAAGGATGGAGGGAAGCGAGAGATGAATGGGGTCATAGAGAGGCTGGCAATTATAAAGAAAGAAAGAAGAAAAGATTGCTTTTGAAAATTGAAAGGAGATAGAAGAAGAAGATAAACTTTGGGCCCATAAAGATAAATTACAGAGAGGCTGGCATGAAAAGTGGAGGGAGCGAGACAGATTAGTTGAACATGAGCATGAAACAGGGATGAAAATTAAAAGTGAAACATGCTGTAAAAGCCAACATACATCAGTGATACGATTTGCCAACATTTGTGTCACACCAGTGGTATAACATCAAGGTTTCTCAAAATTAAGACCACATTTTCCTGAAGCCTGTTGCTCTTATGTTTACATGGTTACATGAACTTCATCATTCTTCTCTTTGGCTTCTGTGATGAGGTTCTTAGATTTTTTTTCCCCATTAGTTCTTTATTCTTTCCACTATCTGCTACTGCAAACATTTTCGCAAAAAGACACAGATAATATTCACTTTTCTTGGTTTGTTCCACATCATGTGTTTGGGTTGCAACCATTATGGTAACTGTATTAGGATGCTGCAGACAGAAAAAAAAAGGAAACAGTCAAATGCAAAGGGAAAAAAAATCACCTTATACCTGCTAATCACCTGAATCATACAGTGTAATGTTAATGTCTTTAGACAAGTGATGTGAAATCACACATATCTGAGAACATGAAATAATAGGTTTTTATTTGATTAACGCAACATTCAAAATATAAATTGTTTAATGTTATGGGCATTAATATACGATCATCATGGAAGACATAGAGGATGTGATGGATTATATGGTACATACATTTGTCCCACTACAGGTTAAACAGATGCCAATGAGATGCTGCACCAAGACTTGGTATTCCTCAGATGAACTTTTGTGGTCTACTCAAACAACAGGAAAAAGTCATGGCTGCCAGTGATAGAGACAAAAAAATTAATGTATACATGGAAAGCACCTGTGAAAGAAGCCACTCTCAACAAGTGGACTGTTATTCTTCTGAAATAGTGTAACCCCAGTAAAAAGAGAAAGGAAAAAAAAGAAAAGAAATTCTGTTATGATAATATCAAATACAATTACTTCTTTTAGTGATCATCTTGATCCAGACAGACATGATCATTATAAGGGGTTTCACATTATTTTCATTCACATTCTCTTGGATCAGGGCACTGTGGCTTTGACTGATGCTTGCCTTTGCAATGTTGGCATTAGAGGAGCTGATTCAGCTCCATTATTGTAATAAATTACCATCAATTTTGGCATGAAATGAAAAGATGACGACTCTGAGATGAGCTACAAAGAGCTGGGTCTTAGAAACAGTTCTCATTTTAGTGAAGCTGTGATCTATGAGGCAGAAACCTGCTGGGGGCTGTAATCAGGCTCCACTGGGCACGCTCTGTAGCATCCGCTGGCACAGTCTGTCGACAGGCAGAGGCGGCTTTTAAGAGGAGGTGCTCCACTGAGTGTCAGTGAAGCATTAAGACTTTTATTTAAGTGTTTAGAACTGAGAAAAGAAGGGAGTCCAAGGTGGTGGGAAAGTGAAACATGGAGTTATATTTCTTCATTAGATCACCATCAGTAACTACTATACTTCCAGGAACCAAAAACAAAGTGTCCAAGAGCATGACTTTGGACCATCACTGCTATATAATGCAAACTCCAGTATAATTTAAATTGTTACATCCTACACAGATGAAGAGATGAAAAGTAAAGATGCAGAGGTAGTAAGACAGTTATAATGTTAAATTACAATGTTATAAATATTTATGATTTGATACATTGCATACGCTCTGGAATATCAAATAGAAAATTTATAAAAATATATGCTGAAGTAATATTGAATTTCCATACTCTTATTTTTGTATACCACCATATTTTTTAAATATTTATCTCTGTCTCTGAAGGCAACATTTTCTGATTCTACTGCGGTCATTTATAACATGCTGTATAGATACAAAGTTTATATGTCTGTGTGAGACATGTGAGCGTTTTATCTGTTCTCATTAATGAACTATTGTTGTTACCTGCTGTAGCCACAGATTAGTTTTGTTACAGGAAATATTAAAATTTCAATTTAATTTAAAACTGGGAGTTCTTTTATAATTCTGGCTGAACTGAGGAGGATGTATCTAATTATGAGGAGGAATGTAAGAAGAAACGGATAAGAGGAACATAGAGCTCATATCATCCCACATTACAATATATGATTTCAACCCCCAGGCCCACACCCACACACACACACAGAGCAGGATTACAGAGCTATTAAAGCCTGCGTTGATGGAAATCAGTGGAGAACATTTTGCCTTTCTTTATTCAAAGAAAAACAGAGTTGGGAGGATAAAAGACAATTAACACTCACACAGAGAAAAAATATCATTTGTTCCTTCCCCTGAGTGAAAGAAAGTTATAGGGTGACACATACAGACGTAAACACACACAAACACACATGCTCACACACACACACACCTCCTTCTCGTGCCTCAGTCGAAACACTAGTTAAGTTGTTTTACAGGCCTGCTGATTATTTTGATAAGCTTTAATGATGATGGATTGACTGAGATTTAATGGAAAGAAATTTAATGTTTCATAAATTTTAAGGTGGCACCTTGTTTTTCCTTGTTTCAGAGGTTTGAAAACCATTGATGGTGGTGAGCGTTACATTAAACAGCACACATTTAACAGCTGGCGTGGGACCACAGCAGCAGTAGGGCTGGTGTTTTTCATCTCAATGCAATAATATATTTGAAAAGAAATGTTAGAAATGTAACTCAGGATTTTCATTTAATTGCAAGTGAAAACTTTGTTCTAAATTTAATGTTTTCATTTGTCAATACTCTCAGCGAGTTTGATTTAGTTGGCCAGCAACCTTTAGCGGTTTGTACTTTTTGGAGTGTGCATTCACCATTTGCAAGTTACATTATGAAAAATGTGATATGGCACCCAGAAACTGTTATTTCAGTCAATCCAATTTAGTTGTTAGTTTTGGATATGCAACTTCCAGACAGCTGGAAATACACTAATAAGCTAGCAGGTGACATCACTGCCCATTAACAACACAGCCAGTGGTGGTAACAGACTGTTTAACAAAACACATAAAAACACAGGTACTTTAAATACCAAAGTGAAATTTCCTTTTAGTAGCAGAGAAAATAATAGTTCTGGTCTGATGCTGATATATGTATTGAAAATGTTACACATTTTGTGTGGTTTACTTATTTGTCTTTTATCATTAAATTGACTGTAATAGTGAGGAGTAATATGACTAGTTAACTACTTGTACAGTTTATGAAACCAGAACCAACCATTGCATTTTATAGTTGAAAATGTTTGGGTGGTTAAGGGATTAATTTTCATGTTTCAGTGATGCTGATGTGTGGATCTGTAACTTACAAAGAAAACATCAGGCCTCTTTGAGAATGCATTGATAATGATCAGTCACATAGATGCAAATCTACACTTTAAACTCATCATTTTGCAGATTTGTTTATCACAAGCAGAAATCTGTTGTTGAACTTGTCAGCCACAAGACATGTTGATGCTGTTGAAAGAAAATGGTGGAAATGCATGAAATCACAGATTGAAGCAGATGAGACTAAGTGAGGAGATATACTGTCAGTATAGCATAACCTAAAAAAAAAATGTGAACAAGTACACAGTTTTTAAGAGGAGCCAAAAGTGTTTTTTTTTTAAACATAGTGTTTTACTTTTTCAGTGTTATTCATTAATCTTTAGGGAGTGTAATTTTGTGAGGAGTGTGTATTTAGTCTTTTGGGAGTGTAGACTATTTATGCGTGAATGTATGTGTATGTGTGAATGTTGTCTACAGGGGAGTAGTGAGGGTGACCCCATTAAATGAGATTAAGACATGTACGTATGCATAACCTATCCATCTTACATACATATAAAAAAACACACATTTCAACCCAAACCTAATCTGAACCTAAAAATAATTCTCACTTTAATCCTAAATCTTAACCCTCTAACAGTCAAAAGATTAGTCAAGCACAAGAGCACGTGCTCACACCATGACCACACGTGTCATTTCTTGAATTTTATTAGAGCGAAATATTACCACACAGCATATCACTCAACACCCATAATGTTACAGTCACACTCATACACACTCACACACTCACACACACACAAACACACACTCTCCCCCTCCACTCTGACAGTGATGATGGATGTCTTTAAGGATGGAGGGAATCAACAAATAAACATCTGGCACCGTGATCTATGGGTCAAGAGGTTATAGAGCATGGCCAATGTCTGTGTATGTGTGTGTGTGTGTGGGTGTGTGTGTGTGTGTGTGTGTGTGTGTGTGTGTGTTAATGACACCATCATACTGATCAACCACATTAAGGGTTTGTAACCCCTAGTGCAGGGTCATGACCTTGGCATGCTGTAGGAACCACACAAGTCATCACTTTGTCCTCACAGAGTGGACGCGCACGACCAGGCTGTTTGTTTTAATTTAATGATTATTGTTAAAGTCCTTTCTACTTAAACAGATGGTAAATGGCTGCATTTATAGATGGTAAAGAGTGATGAGTGACAGGAAAGACTGAAACCACTGGGAGAAGAGCATGAAATGATTGTATGAGGTAAAAAAAAAGAACCACACAGCAAGCCACACATCTGTATGACACCTCAACCTGCAAAACCACATAAACTATTATTCTAAATTTAAATCTAAACTAATTAAATGCATTTTTTATACAGTCTTTGGTCTTTTAAAGTGTAAAGATGCCATATTTGTAAAACTCTCCTGGCCTAGCTATTTTCTTTGCTTTATGTGTGTGTGTATCTGTCAGTAAATGGGACAAGAAGGCAAGGAAAATTTCCATTAATGCATATATGCACTGAAGTTTGATTGGAATGAATGAGTAACATCTCGGATTCTTGTGTACAGTTATCACCAAACATTTAGGGGTTTAACAAGGAATAAAGTTACCAACAGACACTCAAACCTCAGAAGAATTAAATCTGCTGCCGTCATTCAGTGTCTTATGATGCAAATATGACACTAGGAGCAAAACAGCAAATGTACTTTTAAATAAGAAAAATAACAAGCATGCAGATACAAATCACATGTAGTGCTTATGTAACATTATTAAACACAATGTTTAATAAGGGACTACATTAATCATTTTCCTGCAGTAATTATTCAGTCAATTATTTTATTTATGTATTTATCATTTTGTCTTATTCATGAAGTATGAATCTACTCTACAAATAGAGTTTAAAATACTTGTGTGTTTTAGTAAGGCTTGGAAGGTACAGAAAAACTAGTGCCAACAAGCTATTCAGGCAATTTATGTTGCCATTTCTGTTGATAATGAAGTCATTGGTAGTCTTTCTCCTCCCAGGCTGTTTTATACATTGGACTGGAAACCAACTGAGTGTGCGCTGTGGGGGAGAGAAGAGGACAGAGGGGTGGATGATTTAGATGAGGGAAGGGAGGCTGAAGACAGGAGAGGTTGCTCAGTTGGGATTTAATCCCGGATAAAACTATGTGTGTGTGCATGTCTGTGTGTGTCCATTTTTAACCTTACAAGAACCAGGTTTCCTTACAGAGATACTAAGAAATTATTATTAAGCGAGACATTTTTGTTGGTTCTGACTTTGAGGGCTATTAACTCAGAATGAAGATTAAATCAATAAAATGCACGTTAAGGACAGACACCCTTTCAAGATATACGTGTGTCTTTGTGTTTTTAAAAGTGTGTAGGTGTTTGGCAGCAGAATAAAGATGTTTTCATCTTACTGACGTACTTTGTTCCTCCCACCACATGACACAACCCATCTGGTTTCCTGGAAACATGGAGTAAATTATAAATTAAATATAGATAATTATCTCTGAGAACAAAAGGGGGAAAAGACACAAGGTGAACATTTCTTTCAGTTGTGCAATGTGGAGAGACAGTAAAAAAACAAGAAAAAAAAGCCCTCTTTATAAATTTAGCCTATACTGTTAGTATATTAAAAGTATTTCTAATGTTGCAAAAGAACCCCAAATAACAGGGCAATAAGTATCCTTTAAGAGAATAAATATGTGATAACTAATTTGTATTTATTTAAAAAAAAATTTTATGATACACAATACTGCATGACATCTTGATATTTGAGATTATCTTTGCATTATGAAGTTGTTATAGAACAGTAAAGTTATGGAACACATTTAATTTACAGCTACAAAGGGATATTAATTCTCAGATGTTGAGCAATAGCAGAACTGCATCACAAACTGCTAAATCACCTATAAAGTAAGCATAAGGGAACTTGACACCTGTCGGACATTCATCCCCCACAAAAGGAAGTGGAAATATTTCATTGAAGTGTTTAATTTGTGATGAGTTGTATATTTTTTAAAGACTGCATGCATTATTAAATAGCAATTTAAATTCAAATGAAACTATGTTTTAACAAAAGAGGGTTCTGAAGATGAAACTACAGATGATAGTCATGACAATAATTGGTAGCACATTTTATGCAAGCAAATGTCTTGTCAGAGTATTGAAGGTTAAAATGTCTCTGCAGTAGGAAACTTTTGATTCCTCCCTGCTGTAGTGAACTGAAATCACGCCCAGTTTGAGCAGAACAGAGTTTTAAATGACTTCCTCATGCAGTTCCACTGCCTAGGATTTTCCCTTTTTCTGGATGATGGAGGTTCTCATGTTCAGAACGTCAGCTGTGTTTTATCCCAGTCTGGGAGTGTTTAGTGTCCAGTGGTCAGTGGCAGGGTCAAAGCTAGCTTAATCAGGACAGGCAGGAGCCTTACATGTGTGTGTGTAAGTTCACAGCTAAGGTCAGGCTCTAATCAGTCTAAATTGAAACTTGGGGCACCAAAAGGTCCTAAAAGGGGCCTGTGTGTTTGTGTGTGTTTGTGTGTGTGTGTGTGTGTGTTCACTTGCAGAAAGGTCCCAAACCAAAGCAAATTAAAATGTCCCCGATTTCACTGCACAGGCCACATGTGTTCAAGACCACATGTGTTTCTCTCTTTCTTTACTGTCGTCTCCTGTTCCCTCCTGCCTCATCCTCCTTCACCTTGCTCTGTCCCTCTCCCATTACTTATTAATTATTACTCATCCCCTCTATATCTTTTGTATTATTTGCCATTCCCTCTTTCCTTCTTCTTCCTCCTCATCCCATTTTCTCTCCTTTCTTTCATTTCTGTATTGCATTTGTTCCTGTCCACTCCCTCTCCATTTATCTATCCTCTTTTCTCTCTTTTTCTCCTTTTCCTTCCTTCCTTTCAAAAAGCTCTTTGTAATCACATCATGGTTTTGTTATTGTAGATAACAAAAATTCCAGCTCTGATTTTGCCATGAAAGACATAAATAATTGATTGTAACTCAAGTTGTTTAGCTGTTTTTGTCCTAATTTCTTAATTACCTAGTTTGCTTAGAGGGCACAGCATGGTTGTTAATTTGTACTAGTTTTATTAATGTGCTACAGTTGTTATATATTGAATATGTTTTAGTCATTGAATGCTCCCAATATATTACTGCCATAGCTTTCTACACTTAAAACTATCTGCTACGTTTGTTAGCTGTTATATTTGCCTTGGATTTAGATTTAAAGGGCTACAGTAAATAACATATTGCTTTTACTGTATGGTATTTTACAGTTATGTTATTATATCTTCTCTTTGTACAGTGGACCACACACACAAACATACACTTACTAAACTTAAGAGGAGTCCTACTGAGACATATGTATTTCTTATCCCCAGGCTGAATCACTTGAGTTGTGGATCATCTCTTCTGTCCTGATTTTCTAACTGGAATCATTTCATATCTGCTGACCCAAATCAACTAAAGGTCATCTAATATTTGTGGAGATATTTTACTTAGGAACAAAATGGTGACCCATCCAACTGACATGACGTTGCCACCCTGTTGTCCCGCCGCAGTAATGTGGCTAAAGAGTTCCAGTTTATGGTTTTGGAAATTACAGTGGTGGTAATAACTGCAGCGTATGGGACATTTAGACAGTTCATACTTCTTCCTGGAATAAAATTATGACTTCTGGTTCAATTTCCTCAACTTGGAAGACAGAGGATTATTACAGCTGTGTTTGTTGTGAGATTTCTTAAATTTTATGACCCATCGCTAACAGCATATAAAGTTTCTGAAAAGCCAAACACCCCATGGAGGAAATTGTTGGAGGTTGTTGGTCCTTCTCTTGTGCAACTTTACCTACACATGTGTGCACTGGTAACATAAAGTCTGGTCAAATGTATTAATAAGAATAATTGTTTGCTTGTTAGCTTCCTGTGTCATAACTTTCAAACTGCTGTCCAGTCAGCTAGCTGGCCCACTTAAGGAAAGATTATGTTTTTCAGCCTATGATTTAACCTTAACTAAATTAGGAAAAGAAAGCAGAACACAAGTGAATGTTGATGTTTAAATGATCATTAAAGGTGCTTGGCCTGAGACATACAGTGAAATATCGTGAGCAGCTATTCTCTGGAAATAATGTGGAAATAATATCACTAACAAAGAAAAAACATATTATAGAACTTAAAAAGATCCCAAACAAACAAAAAAACGTAGAAATCACAACACAAGCTCTGAAGTCGACTGCCGTGTGGCGCCAAACATGCTGGCTGTGTGGAAACTGGGTCAGCACATTATCCTGCTCACAGAGGCAACAGCTCGGCTCAAAAGTATTTAAAATGATTCTTTCTTTCACTTGATGGACAGTGCTCTGGGTTTGATTGGTGTTCGTTTTTGCTGAAGTTCTCATTATGCAAAGCTTGCGTGCAGTTTGTCACCTAGCTCTTTGAAAAACATTGAACTGGGACCTGAAGAAGTGCCGGACCAAGTGTTGATGTGGTTCTGGATGAAACAAATCTATCATTTGTGAGTTTGTGACATAAAACGTGATTCTTTCTCATGAAAACCTTATGTTCATACCATACATTTTGTGTGCAATGTGATACATGTTTCCCCCTGCGCTTACTTGGCCTTGTGTGAATGTTGGTAAATGTTAGCAGTGCTTGAAGATGTCAGTCTTGTGCTGATATTGTGGGCAGTGGCTTATTGTCAAACTGGAATGGCTAACTGAGACACATGAAACGTAAGGAGCCTTTGTTAAAGTAACATCCATGCTTTTCCTATGATCCTCTTTCAAGTTCTTACAACAACAAGCTCAACAGAATCTTTGGAAATGCAGGGAAATTCAAAGTGACCAGTTTCTCATAATTAACACGTATACCCACAGAGGCTGCTTTTTCAGCAATGACGTACTCGCCATCTGGAACACCAGGAATTTTCCCGGTAGGCCGCCTGACAATTGGAGGCAATGCAACAAAAACATATACACATTTAAAAAATCCCAGCCCCTGCTGAAAAAAAAACTAAATGCTGCGTGGCTGATTGACCCTGCTGTGTGCTGTTAGGTATGACATCTGTCAGCCTCATTACCTTTGGTCCACTGAAAATTCACCTGGGCCCTGCCCCTTTCATATCTCTATTAAGTGGTGACATATGGATGAAAAATATGGACAAATGAAAAGAGATTAAAAATAAAGGTGGTGGTGAAAGCGCCTTGAGGTTGATACAGCCGATGCATGTTTTCAAATAATTGATGTGGTACGGTTTATCAGTCAGTCATCCAAGCCTTGTGAGCCTTGAGGCACTGGCAGTGGAGAGAGCAGCCCAGTGAGCCTTGTGATACTAGTACAACAAAATTTCATACCAATGGTATATGGTTCACTATTATATGAAATTAAATGAAAAGGGCTCGAATTAAGAAAGCAGTGCCTGGACAGATGGCAGAAGATGAGACTTTAAAACAGCAGAAGATGAGAGTGAAAACAGTTATAGTCAACTCCTAAAAGCAACACGCTCCCTGTGTTTTATTTTACATCCATTTCACTAAAATTATTGTTCAGTAATCTTGTTTACCTAAAATGTGGCGTGGGACGTGTGGGTGGCGATGTATCTCAGGGGGGGTTTTGTGGGCTGCTCTGAGTCAAAAAGTTCTGCTTTTAAAAGTTACTGCTGTTGAGTAACAGTGCATTCTCTAAATCCTAGTTTGAGAGTTTTGAGAGGTAAAAAATAGTGTCGTACTAATGTTCAGTGAAAAGTGTAAACATTGTTAACTGTATAAGGAATCTTATAGTTCTTCATTTAATCATTTAATGTAACCTTCTAAAATTATTAATGAATGACTATTTCATCCTGTTCATTTTCTTTCAGCTTAATACACACATTACAACACATACTGGGTCTTCAGCTGTACATACTGCTCCGAGTGAATAGCCTCAACCACCCAATCAGAGCAGACAGCTTTTGCCACCCCCTGCCTACTTACGGCATCTGAGAATTAAGTTAACATTTATCAGTGATAGCAAAGGAAGCAGTTTAACCTTTATTATGCTAACAAAGTGTAGCTTACCATATATATTCAGGTGTGTGTTGACTCTTTTCAGTATATTGACATGCCTTCCTCTACTACTACTACTACTACTCTACTGTGTCTTTTCTCATGTCAGCTCCTTTGTCTGAGTTCCTACTCTTATGGCCTAGAAAGATGAAACATTTATGAACCCTCAGGCACATACACAAACACACCAGCTGTCTCCTTCCCTTGTGCGAAAAAACTCTTCTCCTTCCCTTATTTTTGCCCTGTACCTCCCACATTGTGAATTCATGAATTTCTGCCCTGCCATTCCCAATCACCACCCGATGATTTGTCAAAGTGACGCAATGTCAAGATGTTGGTAAGTGGTCTTACATTTCATCTCCACTGACAGCTTGATAAGCATAATTCAGCCTCAGGAGGATTTTGTGAGATGCAAAGAAGGTCCTTCTCTCAGACAGTACAATTCAATCAGACAATTGACCACAATTCTTAAACAGAGGGAATTCTGAAAAGTATTAAAATGGTTTTCCTTTCAGAGTGAACTACAGTGTTCAAGAGTTTGAGCTGCAAGAGTCAAACACAAGAAGATCCTTTGTGGGATTGTTAGAGCAAGCACCATGTTTGAAATCCATACGAGTGATGTGTGGGATTGGAAATGACACTGAGGAATGTACAGAGAAAGTAAGAGACAGAACAAATAAAACAGAGCAAAGGAAATCAAATCATTTTGTTTAATCAGCCCAGTTCCTCATATTTCTCTTACAATCTTGTGGTTAAAGAGGCATCTGTTCTTTCAGGTCATTTCCAATTACCAGCTCAATACAGAGAACAACTATTCACAAGGATGGCTGGTGTTAATTCAGTTAAGTTCATTAATTCAGCTGCCAGCGGCCTCTTCTGCTGCTTTCTCACGTCTGTTTGTCCTTTAAAAAGAGTCTGCACTTGGACAAGTGTTGTCGAGTCATGAGCCACTGAGAGCTGAGAGCCCTTCAGTCTAACAAAGACACGGGTCAGAGCAGCTTCAATCACAGGTGGTCACTATCTTTTGAAATCACTGTGTTTTCATAAATTTTTTTTTTCCTGTGTCTCCTTTCTCTCTGGAATTCATTAGCATCACCAATATAAATTTACTGTTTTTATTTGTAAGTTTTAATTGCACACTAACTTTGAAATACATTCTTGTTTACGCATGCTTGCAAAAACTTACTGGAACTGATCAAATCACTGCGAATAAAAAAAAACAAAACAATTTTACGGTCAGACATACTTTAGAGTTATGCTTTTTATATCAGAGAGACAGCAAAATCCCACATTTTGCTTTGGTTTATGTGTGTAATCAAAATGTAAACAGAATAAATGGAATAGATGTAGAATTTGTTTTGTATGCTACAGCAATAATAAGTTCTTTAGTTTGAAATGAATAAACTTAATTTTCAAGGACTGTAATAATTATTAAAAGCATCCCCATTCATCTTTTAATAATTTTAAACATCATGTGTAGCACTTAACTAATACCAGATTACTGGTGACAAGCTACATGAAAAATCAACACAATCACAGCACCACCACTAGCAGCCTCTACTGACATACAGACAACAGCTGTATCTGAATGAGTTAGAAATCGGTTAAATTACTTCATGGCACAAAACAATCGCAAAAACAGGTCATATTTCAGAGTTTCTGGCAATAACATATAATGAAACCAAAAAATGACAAAATGGAAAAACCCTTTTAAACATGTTTGTCCTCCAAAAGATACAGAAAACATGTGCTCGAGGGCAAGAACAAGTAGCAACATCTTTATTTAATCAGTAAGCATCGGTGTTTACTCAAAACCCGATCTTAATTTCAGAGGCACAATACCACTGAAATGAGATGAAGGCTACTCGCTGTCAGTGCTGCGGTTTTATTTGTCTGCAGTAATTACACAAAGGTATTTTAATTATTTTCTCTGCGATATATGAATATTACATTTTGAAGGTAGTTCTCAATTATTTTCTTTAGTTTAATATAGTGGGGGCTGATATAAGACCGCTGCACCAGAATAGTTCATTAATAGTTTCAGTCATGATCAGATGTCTTTGTTTTTCGTAAGCAAAAACATACATTTCCAATAGCATATTTGAAGTGTGTGCCTTATCTGAAATATAGCCCAATATGCACTTTCAGTATATATCCATAAATAAGAATATCTTACTGTTCATGCCTTAGTTACTTGGCTGGGAGTCTCAAAGACTTTGACAAAATATGTGCCAAAGATCAGTTTCACCACAATAAAAACCTCTTACACAATAAGAAACCAAAGATATACACTAGGTGTGGTCCCTATGATGATGTGACAAAAGCCAAGAGATGGAATATGATGGAAGCTGAATAAACTGTTGACTCTTTGTGTTGCTCCACTAATCTGCTTGGACATAACAAGTTTCTTGATAAATCCAGGACTTGAGGTGCACATGGGAGCCCTTTTCCTGACACAAACAAGCTCTCAGCATGCCGTCATCTCAAGCAAGCAGCACTCCTCCTAACACTTTAACATCCCTCTCCTTCCCCACTTTCTTCCTCTTAGTCGATGTGAAACATGTATGGAAGCCTCTTTCCTGGTACAAACAAGCGTTCCCAAAAGACTTGTGGTTGCAGCAGCACTGACACCTTGAATGGCTTTCCCTCACCCTGCCACGACCCCTGTGTTCACGCGTAGGCTTGCTTGTGAATAGATGCACACTAGAGGGGGTACTGAGAAGGTACCCCACAACTTAATTAAACTACTGAACACGTCCCATCGGTGCAGAAGGGGTTAAGAAAGGTCAAGTATGCAAAGAGCTCACAGTGGAGAGTGAGATACATGTTTTGTTTTTTTTTACATTCTCTGTGCTATTGTTTTCATTTGTACTCATAAATCATAGCACTTCTTGATGTCTTCATGATGGTGAAAAGCTCGCTTGGAGGCCCAATTCACCAAAAACTACAAAGATTTTTGTAACCTTTTGTAACTCTGTGAAATGAACATTTTGTCACTTTTAGAAACATTAAGGTTTTTTGGGGTTTTTTTTGTAGAGATGAAATTTCCACTGTGTGAGTTTACCTTGAACCATCAGCACCATAAAATTCAGCCTTGGAAATGCTAGAATATCTTTTGGGAGCTGAACTTCTTGTACTGGTAACACACATGTAGTTGTAAGCACAAATTAAGTCATTTTAAGTGTTAATTGATGCAGTTCCTAACAGTTTCAACTATATAGATAAAAACTTTAAACGTTATATCACAATGTGTTACAAACCTATTTAATATCTGTTTATATCTACTGCTTGTAACCGAGTTAAAGCAAATTATCTTATTGTGGCTTCTAAAAAGTTACATTTTGCGTTTTTAAACGCACTTTTCTCGATGTTGAAATGGTGTGAAGGAGCGTGCCTTCACATGCGCCTTGTTCAGGAGTCCGCTGTGCGTAAAGGAGGGACAGCAGCTCCTGCTCTCTCTCTCTCTCTCTCTCTGCTGCTGTAAAGGCGTGCTGTCTCTCTGTCTCTGGCTGAAACAGACCTCTGTTGGAAATGAAGTGAAGGAGCGTCTGTAGAGCGGAGTCAGTGGATCAGCTCGTCAGTCCGCGCGGAGGACACACAGCTGCCTCCGCCTTTACGCACCGGAGGAGCCGCCTGAAAACACACATGTGGGCACTTCTGTGAGGAGAGAAGTCCGACAGTTTCCCCCCCTTACATTTTCTTGGAATAATCCATTTGATTGTTGGCATATTTTCTTTGAAATAATCATCCCTTCAGCAGGATGAGATTCACATCTTTCTTCGACACGCTTCTTGTCGCGCTGCTGGTGAGCACCGCGACAGGGACCAAGTTAAATGTACCATGCGACTGAGACTGTCATGCACAAAGGTAATTAAGATCTATCTCTATCTATCTATCTATCTATCTATCTATCTATCTATCTATCTATCTATCTATCTATCTATCTATCTATCTATCTGCCTGTCTGCCTGTCTGTCTGTCCGTACAGGTGGCAGATGGCTGATCTTGGCCGTCTCCTGTGAAATATAGTCTTTCTGTGAATATTTCAAATGAACACCCCCTGTTAACAAAGCTTAAGTGTTTTTTTTTGTGTTACTCTCTCCTACTGTTTTGGGGGTTTTGCGTTTTAAGGGGTACGGATACATCCATTTGCGGGTTTCCGGGTTGAAAGCACTCTGCAGCACAGGCAGAGGAGATTTTGGCTGAGGTTCACCGTTTCACACCGGGCTGCGATCATCTCATTAGAAAAGTTTATTAGGAACGGCAACCAAATGCCTCAGAGGGATGTTACTTAATGTGCGTCCACACTGCGCTATGGTTATAAGCATTATGTCATTAAACAGGATACTGCAGAGGTCATTATAAAGTACAGTGAGTGTCTGGGTATATATACAGACATATTAAATAGTTTGTGTTAATTGTAACCATGTCTGTAAGGCTCAGTCTGCCCAAAGCCAGATAACAACCTGTCCCATTTTAACACTCAAAAAAGTCGTTTCTGCTGAATAGGAGTATGATTGAACTTGTATGATTGAATAATTTGTGTATTATAGCCTTTTTGTTGTTCACATGCTGAATGCTAAAGTCATTTCACATATTTTCTGCCAAAATTGAAACCCTGCCAGTATATCTTTGTCCACATACCATGCCCTCTTTCCTCCTCTGCCTCTCTCTAATCTAAGCCCTGTTGTTGACTCACTCAAGTTTAATGATAAGGCAGTAAGTGTGTGTGTGTGTGTGTGTGTGTGTGTCTACGTGGTATAAGTCGTGTTGTTGCCAAACTGTGCTCATTGTTTCGTTTTAGTCAGGCCAGAGTGGGTCTGCAATCATCATCAGCGATAGATATCACACAGGATATCCTCCTGTACAGCTTCATGTTTTCAGGAGAACAGTCACCACCTGAGTTTACTGGTCTTCCTGTTGGCTGGACTGGAAATACTGCTCAGGGGAGAGAGAAAGAGAGAGACTGCAAGGTGATTTTTTTTTATGTGTATTGAGGCAACAGAAGAGAAATTCAGATACATACAGTAGTTGAACTCACATATTTGGTAAAACTTTTAGACTTCTACCAAACTTCTTCACACTTAAGTATGTAGAAGTTCCAGCAGGTCTGTAGTAATGTTCATGAGTTATTGTTTCTGTTCTGTTGACAGCATAATATCTTAAAAACTACTATTCACATTCATAGTCCTGTAGAGGATGAACCATGATGCATAATGCTTGACCCCTGACCTTTACAGACCAAAAAGGAACAGGAAATTTAGAAAAGGATGAATTGTAATAAAATTTCCTGAGCATGTTCATGCTCTCCAGAGAATGAACCATTTCCTTAAACAGTTTTCCTCTCAAGCCAATCCCTTTAGACCAAGACTGCCCTGTAGACTGCCATGAAATGTGCTGTGCAGAATTTGTTTGACTATACAGCCTTTCTCTTTTGTACATTTCAAGCCCCTCCTCTGGGACTGAATAGCAATATTGTTAATATTTGGTTTGTAACATTGACTGTAGCATTTTTTGCTTTGTTTGCTTTGCTCAACGTAAAAGACATTGTGGCTTGCAGTAAGGTGCCATATTGCAGTTACATTATTACATGTTAAACACAATTAGTGGTGTGTGTCAAAATGTGACAATATGCTATATCATATAGGTACTTTTGTACCTAAATGATATCAGTAAAGTCAATATTCATTGCTCCATTTTATTCCAGAAAATTAATTGAATGATTAATATTTAGAAGATACTGCAGTAAAACTGAGGAGCTCATGCAGAGCAGGGAGAATCTCTCTAAGTGAACAAAAAAGTCATGTCCTGGGCAAACACAAGTGGAAAAAGCAGTGCCCAAGATTGTGAGTCACTCCGTCTTACTCGTGTACCTCCCCTTGTTCAAAGTACTACATAGATCCATTTTCATTTTGGTCTAGCAATAAACACAGGCAGATTAATAAATTTTTTCTTCATTACATGCCATCAAATTACACTCAATTTTATTCTGCAAGCAGGAGTGTGGGAAAAACTGACAATGAGAATCTCATTAGTGAACACCCAGTTTCGTGCTTCCTGTCTAAATGACCTCACATTTGACCCCACAGTTTACCCCGTTTACATAATTTCCCCCTTGACTCAAGTCTCTCTTTTCTTAGCGTGACTGTCAGTGGTTAAACATTTCATATGTCTCCGTGAGGCTCGTCTTCTTACTCTTTAGTCTAATTTCTTGCTCCTCTGGCTCACGTCGCTGTTCCTTCCTTCCCCTTTGTTTGTGTCTCTTCCTGTATCACCTCCTCCACCACTATAACCTAGAAAAGCCTAGAGGGTGTTTGTATTCCCAGGAGGATGCTGAGGTAATTTAGTAACAGGAAAAGCTGTCATTATCTCATTTCAATCAATTAGTGGCTCGAAGTTCAAGCAGGAAGAAGTCCATTTTTACCTCCAAACTATGAGAATACTTGTATTACTCTGCTCTTCTCTCATCTCTTCTTTGTCTGCGTCAGACATTGGGACTGATTCGGTGGCTTTCAGGTAAAATTACACATGGGTAAAACTACGCTTAATTTAGTTGAGAATCCTTTTTAGACATCCATTTTAGATATATCTATCCTTTCATGTAAATGACTTTATTTCAATGTAAAGTAGGTCCTAAATACATGTTGGAGTGCACTCATTTAAATGCTGTTGAAAGAAATGTTACATGTAAGCTAGAGATCTGAAAAACAAATCTTTCCACCATGTTTAGACTGTGTTTGACCTTCTTATTTAAATAGTTTATTTTCTCATCCTGCTTAATCATTTTCAAAGGACACTTTAGAGAAAATCCTAGTTCACAATTTTCAAAAAATCTAATATGTAATTCAAGCTTCAAACACAAGTGAGAATTTGTGTTTGAAGCTATGATATAAGTTTGATTGGTTGAACCTTCAG
Organism: Scortum barcoo; assembly: GCA_023238725.1. Classification (NCBI taxonomy): domain Eukaryota; kingdom Metazoa; phylum Chordata; class Actinopteri; order Centrarchiformes; family Terapontidae; genus Scortum; species Scortum barcoo. The sequence goes on along the minus strand of CM041549.1, from coordinate 9,604,031 downwards.
CCCTGTGCCAAGCGTCTTCACCAACCTCCCATCATGCATCTCTTTCTGCCTTTCTATTTCTGTCTCTGCATGTCTTTCATTTGTCTTCCTCTCCCGTCAAACTGCCTTTTTCATTTATTCATTTCAATTCCCTGTATCTATCTGTGTGAAACAAACACACACACTTTAGCCCCTCCAGCTCCCCGATCACGCCGGTGTGATCAAATGACGTCAGTTTTCCAGTACAGTATGTTAAAGTGAAAAAATAATTGTCAGGTCATATAGGTTATGTTGTGGTAAAAAAAAAGATACAAAACATTTGCGTGGTAAACATTGTTTAAAGGCAAAATCAAAAATATTTATAAACAACCTAAATAACCTCCCAAGAGTTAGACACACACACTCTGTCTAATACAGTATTCACTTTGTTTCACTAACGACTGGGGGACACCACACCAGAGCACACAGCCGTGTCCTATTTTGATCAGACTGCAGTAGTTCTCCGAGTGAGGGGTTCTGTTTGTTTTACAGCCTGTGAATTAATGAGTTTGTTTTCTCAGTCGGTGTTGGTGTTAGTTGTTCTTAGGCAGAGTGGGGTAATCTGTCTCCGGGAATCTGTTGGAGACTCTGAAGCTGCAGGAATGTAGGGCGTCTCCCAGTCTTTCATCTCTCTGCTCCTTTCCTTTCTCGTTCCATTCTTTTTAATATTTTCTTCCACTTTGCATCCATCACTCCCTCCCTGCTCCAGGTAATAGCTCATTCATTGCCACCTTCCTCTTTCCGTCTTTTCCCGATTTCAGTCTAAGTGCTCCCAGGCTTCTGGACTACTCTAAAACCAAGCAAAGGAGAAAAAAAGGAGAACACAAAAGAGAGAAACTTCAATGCTGCCAACTGGCGTGTCATGGTTTTTTACTCTGACATATATAAGCTTCAGCTGTCAGAAATATTGGAAAGACAAGGTGGTTTTAGAGGTTTTAGTGTTTTAGTAATAGTTGACATGTGTTTAAATTTCAAATGTTTGTGTAAGTTTTTAACATATAGTCAAGGAAGTCTTTAGCCTGCAGGCTCAATAACCAATATTTAAAGTTCATAGTACATGAACAATAGTCCAAATTTTGTTATAAAAGCAAAAACAAGGTATAAGAAACAGTCTGAAGATAATGTCCTGGTCCAGAAGGTAATCCTTTATCAATTTATGCTGTAAAATCTGGTAGGTAGAGGGCATTCTAATTTTATAGAGACATGTCAAAAGTTTTGTAAGCAAATTTAAATTATTTACTCTTATTATGATATATATATATTTTGATTGTAGGGGGAAGGCCATGGTATAAGAAGGATAGTTCATTCGGACACATGAGGTCATAAGGAAAAAAAAAAAACGCATTTCACATCTAGGGACTAATATGCCTTCTTCTTTGTATAATTGCAGTACTACTCATGGATTACTGCTTAAATAGGGTCAGGGAAAGCTCATTAAACATGGATTTATGTGTCCAAAATTCAACTTTCATGCCCAAAGCATACTGACTGTGCATGTCACTGTACTTCAGCAGTGTGGTTAGAAAACCCTGCTTTGTTTATTTAATTCAATGATGGACCGTACATAATTCAGATGATTTCTGAAATATGTTTTTTTTTAATAGCCTACACACTGTTATGAAAATGGCAAAAAGTGCTTTGTTCAGTCCATACAAATCACCCATATTTAGTTTGGAGGCTACAGAGACACAGTAGAGAGGCTTTCTGTCTGGTATGTAGACCTGCTGACAGAGGAAACACACTTCATGTTTCTGACACCGGGGACATGAAGTGAGGGGTGAAGAATGAGTGTGTGTGTGAAAGCAAAGAGAAAGGCACTGTGAGTATGTTGGGTATAGATATCTGTGTGTGCTGAGGTGTTAGTATGTTGGCATCTTTGATCTGGAAAGCATTTATCTGTGTGTCTATGTAGGTGTTATTGTGTAGGTGTGGAGAATGTACAAATGTGCACTTGTGTGTGTGCGCGCATGTGCAAGAAGGGGAGAAGTATTGCTTCTGATGCAGAGTCTCAAGGTGTCGTGTGTGTTGTGTCAACTGCATCTCACATGCGACAGCCCTCAGATGGCGGTCTGGCAAGATCACAAAAAACACAGATGGAGGAATTAGAGATGGGAGAGAGAATTGACAGTCAGCATGTGGTGGATAGACAGCTGGAAAAAGGATTTAGATGAACACACAGCACCAGATCGGAGAGCACAGATGGAAAGGAAGCTGAGGTGAGAAGAAAAAAGAAAAGGTGCCTGGGATGTTTCAGGGCAAAGGAAAAGAACAGAAAAAAAGAGTTAGTGAAAAAAAGAAACAAAGTACAACAAAAAAAGTGGAACAAAGAGTCACAAATGAGTTCACACTTCAAAAGGAAACCAAGATAAGAAAACCTTTGCATAATGAATCCTTTGTAAACTCTGTGGGTGAAATTATCTTTATAGTTTATGTTGGCTAGGATTAAGCCACAATTTGTCACACTGATAAAAAATGAACCATGTGAGAAAACAGGATTATAGGTCAGGTTGAGACTCATTATTTCAAGGTTTCTTGATATGAAAAAACAGCAGAGGAAAATTTGATCCTTCTAAGTGTTGTGTGTGTAGCCAGGCTCTAACACAGCCTGTTTTAGTCAATACTTTCTTGAGTACCAAATGCAGATTAATCCACGGTTGAAAACAGTTCCCAGCAAATGGTTTATTCAGCGCTGTCTAAACACTGTGTACTAAAAACTACAGTGCCAAGCTGTTTTAGAAAATTAATTTCCAATTAAGGCACAGCTTAATAGTTAATTAGTAATAATTAGTAGTAAGTTAAAATGTAAATTGATAGTACAAATTGCAAGGCTGTTCGGCCTCTGGATAAACACCTACTAGCCTCCTTTGGCAGATAAATCTAACACCTCACCTCGTCCCTTAAATTCAAAGGAGAGACTGATAAACCCTTGCTGGATTCAAGGGGCCTAGCTTCCCTGCAGGACATGTCAAGATATACACTGCATTTACACCCTTTAAAGGTCAGTGTACATAGGCTCTACAAGGCTCCACTGGCTGAACCAGGACTGCACTGTGAATTAAAACACGAGCCCCTAATGCCGACATGAATCAACGAATGAATAGAGGACGGGAATGTCCATGAAAGAGAGGAAACATCAATGAATTTCAAAGAACAGAGCGAGAGGAGGACAGAGGCTAAAGAGAGGGAAGTAATGAATGAAAGATCTGTGAATGTGGAGAGAAAACAAATGATAGATCCATAAAAGAGTGATTGTAGAAGAACGGGAGGAAGAGAGCGAATGAATGAGGAAAAAGAGAGGAAAAAGCAAAGCATCAGACAGAGATGGAAATACCGAAGAAAGGCAGATAAAAAGAGGTCACGGTAGTGTGGAGGGGAGAGATAAATGGTTGAAAAAAAAAGACAGAGAGGGGCTAAGAAAATCAAAAGGAACAGAAAAGACAAGCGATTGAAAGAAGGGTGAAAAAGATGGGGGTGATAGAAGAATGACAGATAGATGGATAAAAGGAAGAGAGAGGCTAACCTGAATCCTGAAAGACACTGGTGCCTTTGAGAAGCAAAGGTTGAGGGTTCAAGTCCCAACAATGCGGCTTTGACTATCTGTCATGTAGATTACTAAGTACTCCACTTACATACAGGAGTTATGGGAGCAGTGTGTGTGTGTGTGTGTGTGTGTGCACATAGCAGGAGTATCTCTTTCCTTTGTGAAATCTTTATGTCTATTCACTCTTGTTTGACAAGCATGTCCAATTTAAAGAGTAGATGTATGTGTGTGTGTTTGTGTGTGTGTGTGTGAGTCCAGGTCTGCATACAAGGCCAGCCAAAACCAACCCCAGAGTTCACAGTGATGACCGTTGTTTTACAATGAGCGTTACAAATCACAGCAATGGACGTTCACCAAAGGGGGTTCGAGTCCTGAAAAACTGTTTATCTAAACTTCCTACACTCTGCCACGCCCTGAAGACTGAACCCACTCAGCAGCTCCTCTCCCCGCTGTCCTCCAGCAGTCTCACCCGGCCTCTGCTCTGGTACCGATCTGATCTATTGTTATCTACTCTGTTCTGCAGTGTTCTCTCTTGGTCTGTTCTCTTCCTGTTATTTCTGTTCCGTTTCAGCTACAAATACCATTTAAAAGCCCATATGACAAAGTAGCAGCATTTTTATGCAACCATTTCAAGGAAGCAATTATGTTTTGGGGAAAGTTAATGCCATCTCCATCATGATCAAAGCTAATGTTTTCAACTGTTTTCCTACAGTAACACCATATAGACATTAAAATCTAGTATAATAATGTAGGATAGGTTGGTTGTTCAAGGCTAGCCAACTATAAGAACTTATTAGGGTGTCCTGGTGTGACTATAGTCTGCACCACATCTACTTTCAAATATTTTATTTATTTATTTCCTCATTTTTTTCCTTGTCTCACCTGTCTATCCAACACAGGCAAAAGTCTACAGGCATGCTATTTTCTGTGAGATGGTTCTTTGGCATTTTGGTCCTTTAAGCCAAATACTAATGCCAGCATGGTAACACGCTTACAGTGATAATGCTAATGTTCTGTTGTAATGTCTGGGAACCAAATATGTATGTACAAAATTACATCGATATCCATGGGACTGACAGGCTAATAGATGCCATTGTATTTCATGGCTCTCGCCGCTAACTACTAGTGACAGCTGTGAGGCAAAATGTGCTGCAAATGTTAAATACAACATATAGTATGCATGTGAACTATCACTGTACTCTTTGCTGCTCCACTTGAACATGAGACATAAGATGTTCACAAATACAAACAACTTTGTTCAGTATATATCGCTCAAGTTGCAGTATTACAATTCAACAAAAATTGAATCCCAACTGTGACAGACAGAGGCCAACTTCACCAAATCTGCAACATGAGAGCTGCAGTTTGAAACACAAATTGAGACATCAAAGTATATGTCAAATTTAATTTTTCCTAAAGATGGTTTATAATATTTTCGGTAGTTCATGTCATGCTGATGTTTGTTAAGTGTTCATTACTCTGATACATTTGATTTTCATCTGTAATTTGATGCTATTAAAAGGGAGTGTGACATCATGATTGACAGCCGTCAATCACAAATGCGTGAAGTAGTCGTGTAGGCACCTGCAGGCTTCTTTTCTCATCCTCCATCTTTATATACAGTCTATCAGTGTTGAAGCATTGCTTGCAAATTGCTTTTGTGAAAAAAGTATTTAGTTTTCTTGAATGTGTCTATATTGCCAAAGAAAATACAGCTAATATAACGGCATCAAATGTTTTAAAAAAGAGTGAAAATGTGTATTAAAATGAAAGTTAATATAACTTACATTACTGTTTGCTGTACATGTTCAACCAAAGCTTTTAATACTTTCAACAAATCACAGTCTCATAATAACACCTTGTAAAAACTTTGTGCTCCCTTGGACTAATGTTGAACTTGGCCTCCTTCTGTACATCAGCGTCCGCCAAGTGCATGCTGGGTCGTGGTGTTGAAAATGACAGATGCTGTGCCAGTGTTTTGTTGTAAGTCTCATAGCTCAAACTGGAGAGAGAAACATCCCTCCACCTCCCTCTCTCTATGAGATATATAAACATCCTCAGCTCTGTCCGTTTATTATTTCACTAAAGACATTAAAGGATTATTGTGCATTAGATATATGTACAGCTGGATCTTTCTGCAGAGAGCAGCAAACACACAAAGAAAGCAAAACCTACTGGGATGATAACACACACGCAAACCCATGCAAAGTAAAAGAGGACGCTTCTTGGCTTCTCATGTGTGTCAGTGCCTTACCATTTGGCATTTTGGCTCAGAACAAATGCAACGTCTGCCCAAGGTGATGGAAACCATCTTTAATGTAGGATTGGAGACATTATGTGTCACACACACTGAGGTATTGCAGCCCCTGCCACTGAAACAAACACACTCTCTTCTGCAGCAATCAGTTAGTTCCATTGGTGCCGCTGATGAGAAGAGCTGAATACTGTGAACTGATGTATTTATTAGAGAGAAGCTGACAAACATGAACATCACTTCAACTTATAGCAGAGAAAAAGCTCTGTTCACTGTGTGCATGTGTGCATATTTGGCTGCATCTGTGTGTTTGTATGTTAACACATAATGACAAAGAGTGCGTATTGCTTATTGTGTGTATTGGAATTTCTTAATTAACTTAAGATTATGAACCAGTTAACAGAGCCTCATCTTTAAACATGAACATTTCTATAACTGAATCTTGAAATCTGCTCTTTGGTGATCAGTCTTGTTCAACGATGAAGACGTTTGTTTCTAGATTATTCTTGATTCAAGTTTACAGTGGAAACTAGTTTAAAACATTTAACTTTTTTAAATAAGATTTAATCAATAATTTGCTGAAATGGCTTTAGATAAGATGTTGTGGGAATGAAGGTTGAGTTTAGTTACTGTACGTCAGCTGCAGTCAGCGTCCTGTTGCCAGCTTCAGCAAAAACAGTGATGTGACACACTCAAGGCTCAATGTGATTGACAGCAATCATGTTAATAGTGTGTTTTTCCAATGAAGTTGTGAGAAAAATGTTGATTGCTTGCTATCCAGCTTTGTCAATTGCAGAGAGGCTCAGTGACATCAGCAGAGCTAGATTAGATGATAATGAGTGAACTGGATAGAATATTACAAATATGATTGCCTGTTGCCTGTGAGTTATGAATCTGTGTTGTCATGTAGTGAGTGTTGTTGCCTGGCCATTTTCATGGGGTCCCTTGGAGGCCAAACAGGGAGATGTGGCTCTTGCCATTGGCTGCAACCTCCACAGGGACTCAGCTTCCCAGCACCACTTAGCCACAAACAGTCCCATCTGGTTCATAGTCCGTGGTCCTGCCAACTCACACTCATGGTTTTTTTTGTTAGCGACCCAGCCAACACCTGTTCCTGAATCCTTGGTGCCGCACCAGCGGACACCAATTCCTTTTACCTCTTCGGCAGCTAGGCCAACACCAGCTCCTGGTTCCTAATCAGTGGTACGGCCCACACCAGCATCTGGTTTTTCTTTGCCAGCAGCCCACCTGCTGCCAGTACCTGCTTCTTCTCTGTGGGCAGTCTGGCCAACACCCACTCACAGTTTCTCGTCGGTGACTCAACCAACACCCCTCTCTGGTCCTCAGTCAGCAGCCCAGCTAACACTTGCTCCTGGTTCCCCGTCAGCAGTTTGGTCGACTCCCAGGCCACCCACTTGAAGTTTCCCACTCAACCCCTTCCTTTCAGTTCCCAGGACACCTTGGACACCTGTGATGATGATGATGATGATTATTATTATTATGCACATTCCTGTTTTATTTTGTATACTTACTTCCTCTCCAATCAGTCCACAGGGCGTTACTGAGAAACTGAGGGGGAGATCTTATTTTTTTAACCCATAAGAACCCAGACCCCTTTCTCCTTCAAGGACAAATCATGGGGGACATATCACAGACTAAATAGCTGTTGTGGGAAGACAAAATCACATGACCTGTCACATGACCCACCAGGATGTTCAGTAGGGGTCACTTCACAGGGTAATAATCGAGGATAAAGCTACATAAGGAACTTTCCAGGTCATTTAAGTGACTTGTGACACCTGTGTCACTGTGGGTTCTTATGGGTTAAAGTTGAGTTACAATATGTTTACATATTAGCAAGAAAACAATTAAAAAACACTTAAAAACTCTTAATAAATGTAAATAGTTTCATACAGCCCATTTAAGGAGAGAATGAGAGACATGCATTGGTCTTTCTTCAGACAAAGACTGTATGGGTAGGACTGATGAAGTGAAACAGAGAACAAATAAAGAGGTAGTGAGGAGGGAGGATGACGGATTTCTGGGGAAAAAGGTGGAACCGTGAGATTAAGAGAGGAAAGAAGCAGGGATAAGGAAAATGACGAAGTGGAGTAAGAGAAGTGAAGTTTGTCATGGATAATTTTAGATGAGAGAGAAAAAAATGAGAGAGAATTGTGTGGAACGTCTGAGTAATGGAGTAAGAGTGGATTAAAAATAGCAGGAAAAAAGATTAAAGTGGACAAAAGACAGAGATGGATGGAGAGAAAGAAAGTGGAGGGAGTACGATAAAGAGAGGAAGAAAGGAGGGAGAGATGATAAAATGAGGGAGGAAGGGGAAGCAGAGGAGGGTGAGGGTTGATGAGAATCGAGAGTGATGAGGTAACACATTGTGCTGTGTTTTGATTGGCCCAGTAGGGAAGATCGGGTAACAGGAACTGTGATAGGCATCCTGAGACAACTGAGAGAGAAGAAGCCTTGAATATATCATTGTGTGTGTGTGTGTGTGTGTGTGTGTGTGTGAAGAGAGAGAGAGAACATGAAAGAATAAAGGAAAGGAAGAAAGACAAGAAAGAGTGGGAGAGAAAACAGAAATAGAAAGACAAGCAAAGAAAGAAATCCGACTGTAAGGTCACTAGAGTTTTGTGTGTGCTCCCTCCTTGGCGTTCATCTCACTTCTCATGGTTTTATCACATGATCGAGTGTGTTAAAAATGTGAGCTGCGCGGATAAAATGACATCTCTAGTGAGGAGCAGTAACAGGTTGGCAGGAAATCCCCGGATTTACTCCGTCAGTAGTTATCTGGCCTGTGGGATCTTTGCCAGGACAAATCCCTGTGACGAATCCCTGAACAATGAAAATCTAGATATCTAATAACTTTGAATTAATGCTTTAAAACTGAGGCAAAGGACCCTGAAAACAATCATGATAGTGAGGGCAAAATTGTGATCTCAATAAAAACTCTACAAACTTTTCTACTGTATGAAAATTGTAACTGTGGTGAAAGAGGCATGCAGTTATATTGAAAACAAAACATGACTGATTACATCTTTAATTGAGATGTTCTGAGATAGTTTCAAAACAGATTTGATGATAGAGATGATAACAAAAAGCACAAAAGATGCACTTGCAGCATATTTGTAGAAAAGATAAACGAGTCTGAACTTTGTCATTCAGTCACCACTACTGTGTGCTTTGAGAGGCTGCAGCTGTTTTTTACACAAGAGACAGAGAGAGAGAGAGGCAAAATGTTTTAACAATTTAATGTTTAGCAGGTGATGTTTACTATGTTCACCATGTCAGGTCAGCATCTTAGTATGTTAACATTTGCTACTACTGCTCTTGTAGTATCTTATAGACTAATTTAATTTTGGAACTGGTGATGGCTCTAGAGGAAAGGTCACCTGATCGCTAAAGTTATTATAGTTGACCCTATGGAGGAAGATTATACAGCAATGGGCGGATAGTAATGAGCAGTCAAAGCATACTCTGAAGTTGTACAGAAAGAAATGACAATATATGGTGTTATTATCCCATTTATGTTATATATTTTGACCTTTGGCATTTATCAACACTATTCTATTCAGATGTGAATAATATGACCTCAGTTCTACATAAGGGTACATTTACTCTAAAAATGACTTTTTTGCATGATTTTCTTTTGCATTTTTGTTCTTTTTCATTCTGTTTACACACAGTATATAGTATGTGTAAGATCCATAATGTAGGTCATTTGTGTAGTCCTGACACACATGTCACAAAGAACCACACTGGAAGGCAAAATGAAGAAGATGAGAGGGAATATGAGACCTGGGAGAGGAGGAGGAGGAATGGGAGTGGTGAAAGGAGGAGAAGCTCTGTGAGATTACTTTTTTGTGCATGCGGCAAATTCCAGAAATACTTGGCACACTGCAACAATATACAGGCGATGATACCCTGGGAGCTGTCAGCGGTGTAATGAGTCTAATGGATCTTTATTTGTTTGTGAATGTGTGTGTTTGTGTGTCAGAGCTCATGAAAACAAAATGTGAAGCAGCAATATTTTGAGATGAGGACTGACAGTGAGTTTTGTCAGCTGAGATGGGAATAGGTGTGACTGAACTGGGGACTTACTCATTCATGCGTGTGTGTGTGTGTGTATGTTTCTGTTTCTGGCATGCATTTTGTAGAACAGGGGGTCTAATAGGCTTCAGATGTGTCCCCCTCTCCCACTGAGCCAACAGTAACACTGATACTATTGTGTGTGTGTGTGTGTGTGTGTGTGTGTGTGTGTGTGTGTGCGTATCTACGTGCCTCTCTGGGCATGTGTTTGTCCACAGCTTAACACAGCTTAGACTCTGCCTGTGCCCAATTTGTACATTAGAGATGTCAGCATGAGATTTCGAGGTGAACTTCTCTGCCTTTTTCTTCTCTTCAACCCACTTTCACCCTTGTTTCCAGAACTGTCAGTGCAAATAATATTTTTAATAACTGTGGTACATTTGCCCTCTTGGGTCATATATTAAAATTCTCCATCAGCCTAACAACATGGCAATGGCCAATATATTCACTTCACCTAAGGGAATATATTGGCCATCGCCATGTTGAATCGACTCAAAATCATGCCCATAGGAGACTACAGCAGGCCACAGGTGGCCAACTGTTGGGGTGGGTCGTGCCAAACTCGCTGGCTACAGCATACGTCTCATATCGCTGCCGTTCCACAGACTATAGAAAGACAAATTACTTGGTTTCATTTAACTCTTTTCTCCCCACATGCCGTGGAATAGAAATTTCTGTCCATCCTCCTGGCTCCAGGAGAAATAAGCTCTTAATTGTCAAAAAAGATCAACTGATCATCCAACCCTACCCTCTCTAACCAAATTTCATTCCAATTTCATTTCACTCCATTCCAAATCCCTTTCTTTTCATCTTAAATCAGAAGTTTGATTACATTTCAGTGGTCCTTGGGTGATGAAAGGACCATGTTAGCTCCCAGATCAAACAAAAATGTGCAATTAAGTAAATGGTCTTTCAAACAGCAGCAGTGAATTAGGTTGCACAGGCCACGTCTGACACAGATCTGACTGACACCGAGGCGTGCCTCCGCCTGGCTAAGCAGAACATTGACAATGTAAACAAATCTCAGAATAGATTATTGCATGCATGTCTTTGAAGTGGCTGAGAGTGCATGATGCGATGGCTGAGGTTTGACACATACAGTGAAAACAGATGCTCTTTTGCGTGTTGCTTCGGTTTGGCACGGCTGCCGTTTGTCAATGCAGCGTCGGCTGGCTGCCTTTGGGGAAACAAGACACATTGGAGACAGATGTAGAGATTTCTCCATGGATGCTGTGTGGAATTCTGTAGATGCATAAGGTCTTAATAGGGTCTTAAGAAAACAAGATGGGTAAAAAGTGAGAAAAGAGAGAAAGATTCAGTAGCAAAGGGGAGAGAGACAAGAAGACAGATGGACAGGAATGAGAGATGGAATTGAAGACATATTTTGAAGTGACTTCAAGAGAGGAAAAATAACACCAGAGAGGAAGTTAAAGGTGGATAGACAGAGCATGATGGAGAGTGGGGAGAGGTTAAACAGATAAATGGATGAGATGTGAAGATGGATGGACAGCAGAAGAGAGGAGACGGTGGTGTGGTTTCCGCAGTGAGGCAATGAGCTGCTGGTGTGATAACAAGCTGCAGATGGAAGCTGTTAGTTCACCTTTCTCCTCTGTTTGTGCACATGTGTGAGTGTGTATGAGGAGGGACTTACCTTTTCAGAGATTTGTGTGTACTTCTGAGTGATTAACGAGATACAAAGATGGAAAGAAAGAAGAGAAAGAAACATCAAACATGTCTGTTTTCAGACCTGAGGGTATTTATTAGTGTGTAGCATGAAGGGACATGACACTAAGTGAAACAAGGCACACTGTTACAAAAAATTACCAAAATTGTGAGCTGGACAGAAAAATCAGATATTGTAAGGATAAGAGTTTAGGAATCTGGACCTTTGATCACTGCAGATAAGTGATCAAACAATGTGTCAAAATGCACTGAGACACACCTGCAGTCACCAAACAAACACTGGTGATCATGTTTAGCAGGAGGTGTAGAGATACAGCACTTCATTTTACATTCTCGTCAGGAACTCCCTTATTCCTTTTATGCTGAGCACAAAGGTTTCTATTTATAAAACAGGATAGCTAACTAAATAATAATAATGTTACTAAATACTTGCAATAGGGTTGGCGTTCCCATCAGCTTCAGTTGTACTTTGTTTTTATTGCTAATGAGCAAACAAAGGTTCATGCTGGCATGGTGATAGATAGAATTTAATATGATAGAATTTAATTTAGCTGAGAGCTGATAGCAACGCCGCAGACTCTCAGTCTTGTTTAATTTTTGAACCTGCCACTGTGTTTCTGTCAGTTGACATACAGGCATGAAATGTGCGGAGAGAGAAAGAAGGTTATGACATGTAACAAAGTTTTCTGGCCAGAGTGTAATAATACATGATATTAACCATTTTACCGTCAGACACTTCAATTTTGAAAGTCTGAAAGTACTTTATTTATATTTAGCCGTTTCTTCTCCCTTTGTTCATTTTTAATAGTCACTTAAAGTAATTTTTCAAATAAATGATATATCTTAAATCTACTTAACTTTGTTGGTTAGGGGTCAAATAGACTCAGTGCACACTCATATTTGATTTATATTGAAACAAACATGGCTGTGTCTGAGTAAGTGGATAGAATCCATCCTCTGCAATCTTTCCTGTCAGAACAAAGCGATGTGCTGTGAACATTACTCTAATACCTACAGTATCTGTTAAGGTCTCAGCACACGTCACAAGTCATTCGTCATCACTCACTCTCCGGCTGGAGGTCATCTCAGGGCTGAGAGCTCTGTGAAAAAAGTTCAACTTGTTGAGACATTTTGTAGAGCTGCCTGCATGTTGATAAACTGCCATGAAACACATTTTAGACCGTCCAGTTGAATTATCTGACCTATATTCTACTGGTATTATACTACTACTGGTGTTATTGTTAAATTTGTACTAGGTTGTGAACCTACTAAAACTCACTTCGTATGTTGAATTGTAACTTTATTTTGCAGCTTCAAATCAATGCTCTCTGTTCCTCAACAAAAACATGCCAAAACATTTAGGAAAACATTCATTTTCAAAAGTCACAATAATAAATGTATTACTACACCCAACAAAATAAAACATTTGGTATTGAAATGCTTATCACGCTATGGCACAGATCACCAGTATCTAATGCAAACCAGTGCTGAAGCTTACCTCCCCTCCGTCTCTTCATCATATTTGTTCTGCTTACGGTGTCAGTCCCAATAAATCCATCATACATCACTACTCTCAGTCTCTCTTGTGGTTTTCTCCATCTGTATCTCTCCCTACTCATTATTTTCTGACTTTTATCAGCTGCTAAAAGCTACAATGCCCCTTCCCTCTCCAATTTTATCTTTCTTTCTTTCTCTAACTTCCTCTATCTCCCTCTCTCCCAACAGTACATCCCTGATGTCTTCCTACTTGTGTGTCTCTCTTATTCTCATTAAAATTTTATATCGAGTCTGTCTATCTAACTGGTTGAACTACTCTCCTTATTACTGTCGTCAGAGGTTTTCTGTAACAACATTTAACAGGTTGGCCTCAGTGAGTGTTTCAGCTGTACTGCTGGTTCATCCTGGTTTTGATTTGGCTGCTGTGTAGACCCTATTAGGGAGTATATATACAGAGAAAAAAGTTCTCCCTTCACTGTAAAAGTTTCTTCTGCAGTGATAATGAGGGTAAGCTAGGGTGAGGTTGTTTAAAAGTGTGTGTATATGTCTGTGTTTGTGTGTGTGCCTGCAGGCAAAATAACGAAATAAGAAAAAAAAGAGTAAAGAAGGGCTGAGGCATCTATTTGTGTGTGTGTGTGTGTGTATGTGCAAAAGTGCACAGCACTGTAGTGATAAAATAAGTCAGTTTAACAAAAATTGTGGTCAACTGACAGAAAATTAATATTTATTAACTGGTAAAAACTTCTCTGCTTTCAGATCAGCTTTTAAAGTATTTCTTATGTAAAACCCTCTTGTATTGTCAGTGTGAGTGTGTGTAAGCTTATGAGAAACTGATTTCTAATAAAAACAGATAATCTGTTTGTGTAAAGCGTCTGCAAGGCCCCCGGTGATGGACAAGGTGTCACTGGTACACCGGGCCTCTGTGCTCCACTCAGTCAGTATGTCTGCTGAGTGGTGAGTGACTGAGCCTACTTTCTCACCGTGTGTGTTGGAGTGGAAAAGAGGAATAACGAGCATGACAGACAAGTGGTGAGAGATAGACAGAAAGCCGATTCCACCGAGAATTTGACATACCAAAGACGTCTTACACACATATTTCTCTCCTCATCTCGTTAGCTAGAGAGAGAGAGGTGATACAGGAGAGGAGTCAGGCCCAAAAAGGGAAAAGTAGGAGAGGCAGATGTAAGAGGTGTTTGTGTGAGAAAGATTTAGTAGCTGTGGGAGAAGCAGTGCACTTACTGTTGTATCTGAACAAGTGTATACAGTGCCATGAATATGTATTTGCCCCCTTCCTGATTTCTGTGTTTTTTGCATATTTATCACTCACGGAGGTTTCAGATCATCAAACCAATTTTAATATCACACAGAGACAACCCAAGGAAATACAAAATGTAGTTTTTAAATGTTGATTCCATGTTATTAAGGCACAAAAAAAAATCAAAACGTATCTGGCCCTATGTGAAAAAGTAATTGCCCCCCTTGCTAAAACTCAAAGTAACTAACTGTGATTAATAACAACAGTTTTTGGGAAAGCTGAGTTCAATTCTACAAGCCACACCCAAACCTGATTGCCACCACCTGGGTTCAAATCAAGAAATCACTTAAATTGGATCTGTTAGACAAAGTGAAGTAGGCTACAAGATCTCAAGAACATGCCACGATCCAAAGAAATTCCAGAAGAATTAAGAAAAAAAGTAATCGAGATCCATCAGTCTGGAAAAGGCTACAAAGCCATTTCCAAGGCTGTGGGGATCCAGCGAACCACTGTCAGAGCCATTATCCACAAATGGAGAAAGCTGGGAACAGTGGCAAACCTTCCCAGGAGTGGTCGACCACCTAAAATTACTCCAAGAGTGCGACGGCGGCTAATCCAGGAGGTTACAAAAGACCCTCAAAAAACATCAAAGGAACTGCAGGCCTCGCTGGCCTCAGTTAAGGTCAGTGTGCATGACTCCACCATAAGAAAGGTACTGGCCAAAGGTGGCATCCATGGCAGAGTACCCAGGCGAAAACCACTGCTGTCAAAAAAGAACACAAAGGACCGTCTCACATTTGCCAAAAGGTATCTCGATTATCCTCAAGACTTTTGGAGAAACATTTTGTGGACTGATGAGTCAAAAATTGACCTTTTTGGAAGATGCACAGCCCGCTACATCTGGCGCAAAAATGGCACAGCATTTGACAAAAAGAACATTATGCCCACAGTAAAGCATGGTGGTGGCAGTGTGATGGTCTGGGGTTGCTTTGCTGCCTCAGGACCAGGACAACTTACTGTGATTGATGGCATAATGAATTCTGGTGTTTACCAGAAAATTCTGAAGGACAATGTCAGGCCATCAGTTCGTGCCCTCAAGCTCAAGCGCTCTTGGATCATGCAGCAGGACAACGATCCAAAGCACACCAGCAAGTCCACCTCTGAATGGCTCAAGAAAAACAAAATGAAGGTTTTGGAGTGGCCAAGTCAAAGTCCAGATTTAAATCCAATTGAAATGCTGTGGTCTGACCTTAAGCGCGCGGTTCATGCAAGACGACCCTCCAATATGGCTGACTTGAAAAGATTTTGCAAAGAGGAGTGGGCCAAAATCCCTCCACAGCGTTGTGAAAGACTCATCACAAATTATCGCAAACGCTTTGATTTCAGTTATCGCTGCCAAAGGTGGCCCAACTCCCTATTAGGTTCAGGGGGCAATTACTTTTTCACATAGTGTTAGATAAGTTTTGTTTTTTTTTGTGCCTTAATAAATGGAATCAACATTTCAAAACTGCATTTTGTATTTCCTTGGGTTGTCTCTGTGTGATACTAAAATTGGTTTGATGATCTGAAACCTCTGTGAGTGATAAATATGCAAAAAACACAGAAATCAGGAAGGGGGCAAATACATATTCATGGCACTGTATATGTATTTATGTGTGTGTGTGCGTGTGTGTGAGACACCGCACCGCACATCTACCTGAACTTGATTTCAACCCTGGTCTTTACCACTCCTGCAGAGTCGTTGCATGAGCCTTTTGACTTGACTGCCAGATCAGAGAGGAGAGCCAGGTGTGTGTGGAGATGGACTCCTGCTCTCCCACTGGTACATATTTACATGGGAGTGTGTATCGTGCGTGTGCTCTCGTACTGTTAAATCACTTACATAGTGGTTTACAGCAGTTACTGTGATCAGACATACTAACTTTGAGCTGTATAAATTAATATCTATTGTTGATACAAATGTCACATAAAATAAAAAAAGAAAAAAATAATTAAAAGTTAAAGGAAGTTAATGTTTTCCATTTCCTGCGCTGGTTGGTGCTGTACGTCTATCTTGGAAAAATTCTTTAATGTGCAGGAATGATGTGTTGACAGGAGCGGGTCAGGAAACAACTATGGTGGAAAAATGCGATGTTAGATTTGGATTCCCACAGGAGATGTTGTTTTTTTTTCAGTACTAATAAGTCAGGTTTGAATTTGTAACTTTTCCATACCACTGAGAGGGGCTGGTTAAATGTATGTCTTGTAAGTATTTAGTCTATTATTGCCATATAAATCACAAAATCAGTTTAATAAACCAGGACACAGTGTGGAGCGTTCAAAGTTTTTGGGGGATTGAGATTCCCATGTCAGATCAGTCATGGAAAGTATTTTCCCCTCCTTTTTTCCCTTCTTCCCTCCCTTGCTATTATAACATTTTAGACTTACAGCTGTTCTCTCTACAAAACGCCATCACTGCATTGAAGCAGTGATGTGTGTCTGAACCTTTTTTTTAATTTCTAAGAAACTGTTAACTTCTGATCTACTGTTTTTATTGGTGTATTCTCCTGCATGTTTATGTTTTTTTTCTTTGTTGCTTAAAGGGAATTTATATGAGGTCAGTGAAAAGCTCTGTGAAAAAAAAAGAGTCTATTCTCCTTTATTATATCTCATTTTCTGACTTCATCTTTCATTCCTCTTTTGAATGCAGTTTCTCACCCTTTTCTTTCCTCTCTCTGCAGACCTGCTGTCCACCAACAGGTCGTCGATCTTCAGCGGTCATCATGGCCAGCTCTCTCTCACCACCGTCTTCCTGGATGAGTACCGTGACCGCCTCTTTCTGGGAGGGAAAGATGTCCTGTACTCTCTCCTGCTGGGACCTGCCAGCAGTGAGTCCAAAGAGGTGAGCTTTTCACAGACAATAAATAATAAAAGCTACAGTTGAGTTATTTCAGTGTTTTAATGTATTCTAGGGTAGGTGTTTTGTGAAAGGTCAGTTACGATACAATCTACATTCATCAGTCCATTTTGAGTCAAGTTGCAGTAACTCTGCAAAAGGTTTGAACCTGCAGATGACAATATATGGCTTGACGAGATAAGCATAGGAATTTATGTTTTTTTTCAGAATTCCCCCTTTGCAGAACATCTGTTAAAGCAGTGTCTGTCGTAAATCAGCAATAAATGTCCTAACATACTGGAAGAGCCATTTTATTCTGTATTGCTGCTGTTACATTATCACTGAAATAGTAACAGAAAACAGTGATGAAAATATTGAATGAAGCTAAAAGAAAGTTCAGTTTTCAGAAAAAAAGGGTAAATAATTAATTGATCACCTTTATACTGTGGTGAATTTGTGAATTTGACACATCAATTCTGGACTATGTAATATACTGTACAGTATACACAGTACATTGCGGAATGAATTTAAATGAGTAGATATATTGCGGTAAGATGTGTAAGATGTTTCTGCGTCTTGCTCTGGTTCTGTAAAAAACTGTGCTGCAGATTTTCACTCTCATCAAACACTCTGTCTGACTAATAGAGAGTGAAGGACCAAGCAGAATGCTATCATGCTATTATTATCATGTTTTAATCTTTATTTTATTTTAGTTTATTCATTTTGAGAAGAATCACAGTTTATGACGCTGTGCTGCAGCTTTGCAAGTGCTTTGGCATCTTTTTAAGTCAAGAACATACGATATGTTAACAATTACGGAAAATGAGTATCTCATGTTAGAGTGGAATTCATATTTAATCTAATTTATTCAGTTGTTTTGCTGTGATTTGTGGAGTTAGGAGTTATTATACTTTATTATACTTTTGAGTCATATCTTATGACTTTTCAGCGAGCTTTTATTGGAAAGGTTTGACACAAGGGAAATGACCAGACTTAAATTAAACCAGGAGTTCATTTCATCTTCATGTGTATCTCTGGAAGCACAGTCCAGGAAAATATGCAGTGTGTATTTAATCTGATTGTACTTTTCAGTGGGGCACCCAATGTGTGTTAAATTAAATTGGCTTCTTGTAAGCACAGAACGAAATAAACTTTCTCTAAACCAGAAAACATGACTGTGTGTCAGCACTTGAGCTAAGATCAACAGTGTGTGTGTGTGTGTGTGTGTGTGTGTGTGTGTATCTGTGCTCTTGTAAAGCGGTGATGACATAAAATGAATGGCTGAATGGGGAATTTACATACACATGCTGACAGCCAGATGTCGCCCACCTTATCCACCCTTTAATTCCTCTTCATCCCTCTCTCAGCCTCCTCTCACTGCTCCCTGCCTTGGCTTGACTATAACACATGAGGCTTGCCGATACTTTAGTTTACTGCAAGCCCTTTGAGGCTTAATGCCTGTGCTTCTATCAGAGCCAGCCGTTGTGAAATCTATCAGTGATGCCAGTTCTATTACACAGAGGTTTACAAGACGACACACATCTGCCAAATACTCCTTAAACCAGTGCTGAAAGATGGAGAAAAGAAAAGAATAAAACTAACAAAAATGGAATGAATGTGTTTTCACAAAAGAAATTATCGCCCCAAGAAAACATGTTGATGTTAAATGCTATTGCTATGACAACCAGGCTTCGATGTTAAATATGTGAGGGCCCCACACTTGAACTAGAGCCAGGGTCAGATTAGCCTGTGTTAGCATAATGACTGGAAGCAAGAGGAAACAGCTAACCTTGTTCTCTCCCAAGGTAAAAAGATATTTCCACCAACATCACAAAACTCCCTGGTACTCCCGAGCTATAAGCTAACCACGTGCTCACTGCTATACTTAAAGCATTTAAAGATTTGTGTATTGATCTTATCATCTCATTTTTTAAAAATAAAATAATAAATGTATTTTTTATTTTTTACCATTCTTTTGGATCTCTTTTGGAAAGATATACATGTTTGTGTCTAATTAAAATCTTCGTCCTTTCTGTATTTCAACATCTGCCAAATGTGTGCTGCAGCTGTGCCAACACATGTCCACCTAAACGTCTTGAAATGAAAAACATGAATTTTTAAAAAATAATAATTAACTGAAGCTAAGTGTGACTAATAATGTTCTGTGACTGAAGTCACTCACATCAGAGACAGGAAAAAAAAAACAGTTTTTCATACATTGTGCTTATCTGGCTCATCTGTTTCCACACTTCATCTGATAAAAATATGTACATTTTGTGAGAAACATCTGAAGTTGTAGTAACCAGAATGAAGCTGTAAAACCACTGCGAAATC
Source organism: Scortum barcoo (assembly GCA_023238725.1). Classification (NCBI taxonomy): domain Eukaryota; kingdom Metazoa; phylum Chordata; class Actinopteri; order Centrarchiformes; family Terapontidae; genus Scortum; species Scortum barcoo. Next base: position 9,584,476 of record CM041549.1, on the reverse strand, counting down.
TCTCACACAAGACTGAAGTTTTCCAGTTCAAACTTTACCTACCAGAGCTCACAATATCTCTTTGGCATAAAAACCTAGTTTGCCACCCTTTCCATTGTAACTCTGACTAACAACGTAGTAAAAGTGGAAATGAGAGTAAGGTCTCATTCTAAACACAAGGCTTCGGTTAAAAACAAGTCAAATGGGATTAATCAGCGGCCCAGACATGTTTCCAAATTGGATCTACTTCTTACTGAATCAAATCTGGGAAGAGAAACAATTTGCTTAATGATAATCATCCTAAAAAAGCCTTGATTTATTTCATTTAAATGTTTAATATGATGGAATAAATATTCATCTTTTTCCTTGCTAAAACATACACAGATACTTGATACAGATATTTGATATACCATCTTTGATTATTGTATATAAAACCTTAGATAGATTTTTTTTCCTTTGGCCTGAAATGTATTTGGCATCTGTGAAAGATTTTTTCATTTGTTTCAGCATGTTCAGAAAACCTGTTTATTTTTCTGTGTTTAGTTATGCACAGTGTTTTGCTGTGCTTCATTGGTGATTTTGGAGATGGCTTCTGGCCCAGCTTCCTTAATGTAGCTTAATTCCAGAGAAATCTCTTTGTCCTGAAAAGAATACAATGTAAAAATGGTGTGTTAATAAAAGCAGAGATCGTGTTGACATTTAAACCTTCTCCCCAGGGACTACATTATCTCTGAGTTAGTTTAAGGATTTAAGAGTGCAGAGGTTCTAAAAATGTTTCAGTCCAATATTTAAATCAGGCAATTCAAGCCGTGTTACATCCTAATTCAGTCAAAAATAAACTTATCACATCCCATGATTCCATCTCTCTGCTTCTGCCAAATTTAGCTTTGGCTCGGCAACACTGAGCTGACAAAGACAAATGGTTTTATACATAAATTACAGCTGAGTTGACCAAAATGGAAAATCATCTACTTACATCAGTGGTTGCTTGTGTCCCTCTATTTTACTGCGTTTAAGTAACACAGTTACAAGTTGTGTGCACATAAACAATATAAGAAAAAGTAAAACGTTGACAAAAGACTCTTTTATTATGACATTCATGGCCACAAGGAATATGGACAACATATCAAAACTGCAAAAAAAAATATATATATTTTATATAATTTATGTCTGTTTTTTTTTTCAATAGTTGTTTAGTCTCTTTCCATGGTTGTTATAATTTGAACAATAAAAGTATACTGGACAGGTTTGATCTGTTATTAGATGTTTAGCAGCTGGCACATGAACAAAGATGATGTGATGATTTGTTTCTATCTTTTCATGATTTTAGCTGGCAGTTTTTGGAGGTCCAGTCTAGTCACAGGTCAGGAATTTAGTATAATAGAAGGAGATGAGGTAGAAGTCAGAACCAATTTTATTTTCAGCAGATTTAAAGGACAGCCTGTTTGGCACGCTTGCTTCCAGCTCTGGATGTATTTCTATCATAGTTAAATTCTGTTCCAAGTTCAACGATTAAAGACATAACACATGAATTATGTCTGGGTCTGGATTAAAAATTAAAGGGCAATTAAAGGCAGAGTCACACTGATGAAGTGACAAAAAAATTGCCATATTTAATATGCAATAATTCCAGTGGGACTCTTGGACAGTGGATTGAAGATTTCTGCACACTGACTCAACCAACCAGGTTTTATGCAGGTCCTGACTTCACAGTAAATCAGTATCAGTCAGGCATGGTATCAGGTTGCTTTAGGTCAGTCTGTGTGTGAACCAGGCCTTTCGACAGGCAAGCATTTTTACCAGTTCAGCATCACACCACGAAACTGGTCCAGAAATCTAGATTGTGTCAGGCCAAGTTTTAGACCGGCCCCAATTTATGTATTCATTTCAGTCAGGCATGAAACAAACGAGCATTTCAAATGGATTCCCACAATTGCACGCCAGCTTTTAGACAAAAGCAGACTTGGTGTCAGATAGACGCTACAATTACATGGTGTGAAGATGGAGCAAAAACATGTTATGCTGAGCTTTTTCACTAATAAAGTACTTAGCAGGTAGAAACCCAATTCAATTCTTTTCCCTTAAAATTCTGATGTAAATGTATGTAAATACACAAATATTACTAATATAAATTAAGTTAAATACAAGTGATTTCTCACAGTCACCATTCACCAGTCACCACTGTAACACTGTTATTGTTTAGGTTAATCAGTTAAAATGCAACCCAGTGTGCTCTTTTGTTGATTTTATTGTGGTGATTAAAAATCACATGATCAAAGGAAGTCAAGGCTGAAGTGAGGTAAGTGAGTAATACGAGCACAAGTAACACATGCTCCTAGATGATGCTAAAAGAAAACATACATTGACAATATAATTTAAATTAGGCTTGCTATTCTGTCTGAAGCCACAAATGTGACAATAAATAATATAAAGCATTAGTAAGACAATATGCAGAAAACTGAAGAACTTAAAATATATATTCAGATTTCTTTCTTTGTATGCTTTATTCAACTGTGTGCATAGTTATAACCGAGTTTACATACAGAAGGCTTGATCCTACATAATAAAACTCTAAGTCTAGAAACTATAAATATTTGTAGTAGTAATATGTGTATTTTATTACACCACAAGCTAATATGACATATATCCACTGAGCCAATAGACAGTGCGGATAACCATAAAGATGTCTTCAGTATCCTCTCAAACTGACTTATGTCCTATCTGATATTTCATCTTATACAATGAATTTTTATAGTAACAATTTGTTTTTGTTTTTTTTACAGACAAGAAAAAGTTTTGTTGTTATTAGTATAATAGAGTGGTGGAGGAGGTGATGAATTGTGCTTCAGAACAGCAGATAAAATATGTCTCAAACTTTTACTGCCGATGTGAAGTGGTAAGGGTGTGATAAACAAACTAAGGGTGCAGTTCTGATTCAAGCCAAGGGAAACCACTCAATTTACATTGTCTCTCTATTTTTGTTTCTATGACTGTTTTACTTCACATTCACATACAGACTCTTAAAAACACCACAGTGGTCCCTTGACACGCACACACTCCATACATGCTGAGCGTAATCAGACATAGTAATGCAAGTCAGGGCCGTTTGTTTTCCTCTCTGGCTTCTAGTCTCTGTTTCCTAGTTTCCTAGTGGATCAGACAAAAGCTTATTGTCTCAAAGAAACCCTCTGGTAGTCTGCACGAAACTACAATATTACACACGTCATTGTCTCAGTACTGACACAGACTTGGGCTTTCTTCCTCAGTAGCAATATTACTCATTTTTTATCTGCTGAAAACAGTGTGAAAACCAGTCCCCTTGTTTCAGGTCCAAATGTTATTTCATGCTTGACTGAGATTCTGTTCTTCTCCTTATTGAATACGGCAGAATGAGTGGAAGACTCTGGGACTTTCCTAATCAAGCAATCTTGGATCTATACTGTGAGAACTTGAGCTGAAAAGTTCAATGTTTTTTTATTTATTTATATGCTCTTCTTTTAAGTTGCAGACAGTCTTGTTAGGCTACTTTGAGGGTTTGGCTTTGCACAGTTTTCCTGCTTGTTTATAGCCGAATGTCTAAATTAATCTCTAGGCACAAAACAGAAGACTGAAGAAAGGAACTGAAGGAGACTGAGAAACGAGTCTCTTGAGGCAAAACTTTTACATTTACATCTACATCCAGCTTAAGTCTTTTAAAGTCAGCTTCACAAAGATCCCCTGTGTTTCTGTTTTGTATGTCACTGTAAATACATGCCCATAGTAAACAAGGAAAGTGCTGTCCAAAGAATTTGGCTATGCATATGGTTAATAAAACAATGTGAACAATATTGTTTTTATTTGGACAGATCAATCTTAATAACTTAGATTGTTATGTAGTATGTAATTGTATGTAATTGTATTTTGTTGTAAAATGAAAAGAACATTATTTATTCTAAATATTTAAAGGTGGTCTAAGTGTGGTTTTAATGGTTCTCAATGCTATTTGCAATGCAATGCAAACCCAGATTCACCCATATTATGTAAAACAAATATGCTACTTACCTATCAAACCATGCGGATAGTTTTGGCTTCATTTGCTGAAGTTTTGAAATGTGTAACAGTGTGAGATATCTGTCCCCACCAAACGCATTAGAGAAAGAAAGAAATTCTGTTTCTCATGTTACAGAGCATTTGAAAAAATAGAAGAACATATTTCATGGGGACTATTTATTAAGCAGAGAGTAGTTAAGTTTGCAAGAAAATTATTCAGATTTAATGACACTGGCTGATTATTGTGTTTTGATTGCATTAAAAGAGATACGTAAAGCCTGTGTGGGTTCAACAAAGCAATTACAGTACATTTTGGAGTCTTGCATTACTTCAAAGTTATGAGGTGATAATCATCAGAGTCTTTGTTCTTCTTCATTTGTTTCTCCATCTTTCTCTTTTTCTCTTCCTTTGTAGATCCACTGGCCCCCGTTACCTGGCAACAGAGAGGATTGCATTCAAATGGGGAAGGAACCACAGGTAAGTGATTGAAAGTTAACGTCTGCTTGCTTTAACACATTTCCATTAATATATTTTTTATATCGTTTGAACTCATGGTAAATGTAATCATTTGCATTTCCTCCAGACCTGTCCAAACTTATCTGAATGAAACCTTGTCACGTCTACCTGTGTCCTCACATTGACTTTGTTTGCTGTCTTGCTGACTGTAAAATTTGCATCTAGTCTGAACATACCCAGAGACTGTCTTGTCTTTCCATTCCCGGTGTGTCTGTTCTGGATGTTTCTTGCTTCATCTGCCCTCTAATTGTCCTTAACTCTACATACTCCTGTAATCGCTTAAACATGGCACCAGTCTAAACAGCATATACAGTAGATTCCAATTTTCAGTCAGTCTTTGCAAAATGTTCAATGTGGCTTTGAGCTTGGTGTCTGCATTTGGACTCATTCTTGTTTCCAGTAACTTGGTGTTGACTGTGCTGACCTACGCTGTTGGGAAGCTCATTTGCCAAAATAGCTCCAGTGGAGAGCAGAGAAGCAGCTCTCAGCATGGCACTTGTGTCCCCCCATCCCCGGCTTGTCAAGTTGGTGTATGGACTTTCAGAGTTTTTGCCTGCTCCACAGCTGGATCCTGTAATCATGTCAGTTTCTGCTCTGCTCTCAGTGGTTCTCCTGTATATTCAAGTTCCTGCATGATTTTTCCAGTCCTAAATTATTGAAAGCCATTTAAAACCCCAAATACAAAATATTTATGCACTTGCGGCACTACAACGTCCTTACTTTAACAGCAGTCCCCAAATGGAGCATGTTGTGATGGTAAGTGCAGAATGTGCCTCCAGCAGTATAACAAACCAAGTATAGGCTAAATGGCAAACTGTGCTTAGACTTGTGTTGTGCTGACACCTCGGTTTTTTTTATCCTACAGCAACTGGTACTCTAGTCTCTTCATCCCAGAAAACTGACTGTAAACTATAGACTAATAATTACTCAAATGAAGAACTAAATGAAGTACAGCACTCTCAGGACGCTTTAATAATTATAATGAACATAATAAAAGTTTGCAGAAATAATCTTTCTTAAAATTGTAGTCGGCCTTTTACACATAAATGTCCGTTACATTCAAGCCCCTTTCAAACAGGTACACACAATGCTGATTAAGCCTATTGTCACGAGATGAATGTCAGAGTTATGCCAGAGTTTTAAAAATTGATGTCTGTGGCGAATTTCCCTCATTGATGCACCTGTACTGCATGCAGAGTTGTTGTAAAGAGAAAGATAAAGCTTCCAGAAGAGCAATATAGTTGTAAATGAAGAATTATATTGGTTCTTTGAAGGACAAAATGAACACTCAAAATACTGAGGGAGTAAGGTACAGATGGAATTTAGTATAATAGAAGGAGATAGGGTAGAAATAGTAAAGTATTATTTTCAACAGGAGAGAGGAATGTGAGGAAAACCTAAATGGAGGACTGTGTTTATCTAATTCAAAAGACACATATTGTAATCAGTGGAAGCAGCACCGAGGAATCTTTCAACACTTTGAGTCCTTTACATTCTCACAAACTGTCTTAGCTTTCTGTTTGTAAGTCTGGAGGAGCTTCAGTGCTTGTAAAAGAGAAAGAAGAAGATGGAAAGGGGGGAGGAAAAAAAAATTATGATAATGATTTATCGTTGGTTATAAGAGCATCATGAATAGACCAGATAAAGTAAAGCAGGTAGTGCAACCTTAAGCAGGAGTCAGTTTTTAGCCCTCTAACCTGGCAGCTGGTCCATCACTGTGGTCAAGGCTAAAATATCTTAACAATTATGGGGCTGGATTGCAAAGAAAATTTGTACAGAGGTTCATCAGCCCCAGAGAATAAAACCTATTGACTTTGGCGGCCTTCTGAATTTCTGCCAGCACCAACATGACATTTACGATTTTGAGTGAAATGTCTCAAAAGCTGTCAGTAAGATTATCATGAAAGACCTCCACGTTCCACTTATGAACTGGCATAACTTTTGTAATCACTGAATGTTTCATCTGGCACCATGAACAGGTCAGATCTTTAATTTGTCCAGTACTGGTTCATAACCAGATACCAAAACTGGAACAAGCTACACCAAAGCAGTGGATGTTAATGTGTTACCTGCTAACATCAGCATGTTAGTATTGTCATCGGCATAGCTGTTGTGTTAAAGAAAAGAAGGAATAAATGGAGGAGGGAAGAAAGAGATTTTGTCAGGAATTGTATCCAAAGAATGCCAAATGTACTCAGACATTGCCTAGTGGCTTAGCAGTGCTCAGAATACATACATTGGCACATTGGCACATTACATTTCACACACACACACACACTCACACACACAATGAAGACACTTTTGTAATAGTTGTAAACGTTCTGTAATTTTTGTGCCTTTTTGTTCCCATAGCAAAAAGTCTGACAGCCAGCTCCATCTGGAATAGTTTAGAAAATGTGTGTGTGTGTGTGTGTGTGTGTGTGTGTGTGTCTATAGGTATATGTTCTCTGTGTTTGAAGTGGCAGGTGTGTCTTAGGTGTCTTATATCAGTTTTATTAGGTGTTTCCTCTGCGCGTTGCCCACAGGACTCTCATAATGTTAAGTGTGTGTGTGTGTGTGTGTGTGCTACTGTACTGTCCAGAGTGGAGAGGAGCAGTCATAATGCATTACGGATGACAAGTCCTAAACCACTGTGTGTGTAAGTCTACCCACCTTACTTGTGCCTAAGGAGTCATAAAGAGAGTGTGTGTGTGTGTGTGTGTGTGTGTGTGTGTGTGAAACTGCGTGAGTAACAGATAGAGGTGTTCGCCTGCTTATATTGGACAACATATAGACATCTTTCTGCATTCCTTCACGGCTCTGTGTTTCAGTTTTTTGGTGTCAGTAGATGGATTACTGCTGTATCCTGTAGCATCTACAAAGCAGAAGACACACACATCATGCATTCGTGCACACACACACACACACACACACACACGTTCCATCTCATACGTTTTCTTCCTGTGTCTGTTAAACATAAGTGACTTTGACAAAAAGTGGTAGAGGTTGAAAGGTGAAAGGTCACCACACCGTTCCTTTGGACTTTGTGTGTAAGTGTGTGTGTCTGGTAACAGAGAAAAAGACAAACATATGAGACAGAGACAGAACTACAAAGACAGAGAGAGAAAATTAAGGAAAGACAATTAAATGAAATGTTTTTACCGGTAATCTTGCCAGTTTTACTCATTCAGTTGAAGCAAAACTAAAAAAAATTCTCTATATACTGTAAGTGCATGGCTGTCCTCAATATATGCATAACATGACATTAAAAATTTTTTAAAAAAATGAAGCAGGGGATGTCGTTTTTACCTTTTTATCTCTTTAATGAAAGCCTCTGTCTCCAAAGCCTTCTGCTAACAAGTGTCTACCACCCCAAACATGTTTTTACTGATAGCGTTTCCACCCAGAGTCACCACTCCATGACCCTCACCATCATTAATTATAGCTCAGACAAATAAATAACAGGCTGAGAGGAGGCACTCTCAGCATGTGGTGTCTTGTCCTGGTGGTTAACACATTTTTCTGCTTCATCTATCTGCATCTTATGCTCACAGGTGGATTATTACTTACTATTATTATTCTTTTCACTATATTTACATTTAAAGCTGGAAGTCACCAATACCAATTTTGTCGTCATGTGAAAACATGATGACAATAAATGATTCTTGATTCTTGATTCTTATTTCATCTGTCTCTAATTGACCAAAATTACACTTGTTGAGTACAAACAAAACTGTCCAGAAAAGAGTAGGATGAAGAATAACGTTGTACTGCAGCAAAAAATCTTAAGGAGGACTAAGTTTCTCTTTCCTACTAACTATTGATCTTAGTTTATTTTAACCATGAAGTTCAAGCTGAAGTTGCTACGAGTAACGAGTAAGACTTCCAGCCCCCCGCCGCTTCCTCTACGCTGTGGTCCAGCCCTGCAGCCTCCAAAGACCCTCTCTGAGCCGCTCAGGCTAATTCTTTCTTTTTAAGCTTGCTTTTCCTCCCTGATCCTGGTTTCTTGTCTTTGTTGTGAAAGCTGTTGTTGGCAAAGGAGCGATGAGCAGTTTCCTCATTGCCTGGTGGTTTGGAGGTTGTTTGTCCACCATTGCATCAACTCACTGAAGATACCGAGCTTCAGAGTGAGGTCATGCACAGGGGAGAGAATTAGGAGGAGGTGGTAAAGCCAGAGGAGCCAGATTTTTTGACAGATCATCTGTCTCATGCACTCCCGTCAATATGATTCATCCACTACAAACATGACAAAACGTTATACAAGTTACTGACTTCAGCTTTAACATTATCGACTTCTTACCTAAGTAGTTTTAGTTGTTTAAACCTATCCTCAACTCAAATTTAGGGAGATCAGAAAACACTTCAAAGGAATTTTTTGAACTGGAATACTTCTTGGAGTCATTTTGAAATAAAGTCCTGTTTTGTATTTTAGGTTTTGTACTTACTTACTAAAATTAATACCACAGGTGAATAGGCTGAGAAGAAAGTGATCTAATGTGGCTTAAGGCCTAAACCATATGTGGCCATATTGTCTATGGGTCACACATCCAGAAGTCTGATCAGTACATTTTTCCAACATCAGAAAACAATGCAGTAGCACAACAATTTTAAAACTTCCACTTTCTCCTCAAGAATGGCACCTAAATATAATTCCTTGAATTATTAGATCCTTGATGGGACTGAAGCAGGGCCAGTATTTTGTAAGCAATTGTATTTTCCATATAGACTTGGTCATTATTAAATCATGTGTAACTTTCAAGTTGTAAAAAACTGTAAGTATAAGTCTGAAATTCAGCTTAATGGTAGTGTAATACAGAGCTAAACACTAATACATGTGTGCTCAATATTTGAACAGTTTAATGTTTTTGTTTAATATTAATAAGAAAAAGGTGTTGCAGAGGCCAGCGACAGGGAGAGAAAATGTGGTCTTTCTCTGCCCTATTTTAGTGCCAAGATGTTGGTAAATGTTGGCTGCAGCTCTTCCACATACCAGGAAGCCAAGTAGGTGACTGTGGTTTTCTATCCTGAAAAGAATATTTGATTGGTTACATGGTGGGAGTAGTTGGTAGATATTTTGGAAAAATCCTCTCACACAGTAACTTTCTTGCCATGACTGAATGTTTTCAGTGCTGTTTGGAAATCAATCAAAAGCACTTAGAAGACTGGTTTCTTTGAGGATCAAACAGTTGCTGAGACCAAAGACTTGGAGAGGCCAGTTCATCCAGCTGTCCGGCTTTGAACTGCTTTTATGATGTTTGTGTGTGTCTGATTGTGTTTGTGTGTGAGGTCCTATTCACTGTACTCTTGTACATGTGCATATTTGTGTGTGTGTGTGTGCGTACATGAATGTGTTGGTCCTCATATCCTGTTAGTATTACAGAATGTGACTTCTCTCCACTGAACATTGGCTGTTTATACTGGAAACTGCTCTCCGTGTCCAAACTTGCCTCTCCCTGCCCGGGTCAGTCATCATAGAACATGTTTGGCTGCTGCAGCCCTCTTTGCTGAGCTCCATGTTAGCTTCACCACTGTGCTCCATGGACATGACTAATAAACTGCCTATAACCTCAAAGGTACATTCCTATGGAGTAAAATCCTCCAAGCAGCAGCTCACCATTGACCCTAACAACAAACAAAAAGCTAATGCTAGCTTGCTAATGACACTGACTCTGGGCATGCAGAGTAGAATTCAGAATTAAAAACCAAAAAATCATTGGCATTTAGCAAAATTGATAGGAGTATGTAATACTTTAGCATTCAGTTAGTCAATTATTCTTGACATGGCGCATCAGTTCTTTGGGAGTGGGCTCACAGCAGTTCAGCAGTGCACTACTATTTTGACAAGCTCCTTTAAGTTCCCTCAAATATTAACAATGAGCATCCGACAATGTGCCAAAAAGGTTAAAAGTTCAGAATTGTAATGCTGCCTGAGACAAACTTGGAGGAGAAATGAAAAATATTTTCCAGGTCCTTGAGCAAATTTCTTGACTCCACCTACGCGTGGCATATTTAACATGAACGTATCATAGCCAATTTTTGATGCCGTGTTATGCTTACCGTAAACAAATCGGACAGTGATTAAAATGGTTTCAGCCTGCTCATATTTCCCAAAATAAAGACCACATTTTGTAATGTAGTGGATTTGTAAGTAATCCACTGGACTGGATATGTTTCCTCACCCAGAAATACAACAACTATGAATACTACTATCCCATACTCAGTGGGAAATCAGTCTCATTAATGCAGACTGTAAAGGTTTGGAGAGGCTGCCAGAGGTCTTGGCAATGTTCTTGTTTGTTTATGTTAATGATACATTTATCTCAGAGCAAATGTAGTAATACTCCAATGTTTTAACTGCTTTACATACCCATTGTAACCCCCAAGACACAAAACAGTGGCTTTCGTGGCCAGTTTCAAAATTTGAACTGTGTGAATAGTCAGTTTGTTATTGCTGGGAAAGAGTACTTGTGGTCAGCCATCCTCCCCTTGATAATCATAGGTTAATAAATGAACATTGCACGCTTTTGTTTCCACCAAATAGCCCTGACCCTGGCTATTTATGCAGTGATTAAATGTCTCCATTTTCACTCCTGGCCAAAGACTACTCCCTGAAATCTCCCAGTGAGACGAAACCTGACTTAGAAATCAAACCACTTCATTTTCTGTTAAACACCACTCCCTTTATTGCCACTTAATCTCAGTAAGACCACACAGATATGTAAAACCCAAATCCCAGGGTGGGCGAGCAGAGGCATATTTCCTCTTTTCCACATTTCATTCCTCTCTTTGCTCTCCGCGGCCACACAGATCTTTGAGATGACTCCCTGAGTAGTAGAATGGAAACAGAGAAGAGACAGATTTCTGTTCATTCTTCGTCCACTTGGTAGACTCTGCTAGACCTCGTATATCTTCTTTGGTGAATAGAGAAGCATCAGAATCCACCCTTGAATTTTTGTCTCTGCAGAAAATGATTCCAGCGAGCTAGAGACCCAGTTTATGTTTCATTACCATGCGTAAAGCGATCCAATATTAATTTGGGATAAATAATTTGAGGGAAACAGCATGTCATATTTACTTCATGGTATTCCCTCTTTCTCAACAGAAACATACAGGCATATGTGAAATCCAGATGTTCCTTTTTGTATAGATTGAATAATTAGCAGCAAATTGAGATTTATTGAAAGCATTCTTAATACAAATGTTTCTTTTTAGTTTACTACCAGTCTGGTTTTGTTTGGGTAGAGACATGAGCCAGCAGGGGAAGGGCAATATGATGATGTAAACAATTTCTTGTCCTACAGTGACATGGTTTACGTCAGGTCTGCAGCGGCGCAAAGCACTAGAGGAAATGATCAACAGTGTTTTAGTGTCTGACTGCGACTTTGAAAGGGGCGCAGGCCACACACAAACGTGAAATGAAAGATTTACTACACTCACTCATACACAACACATGCACTTGTAAAAACACAAAAAAAAACTAGCACACATGCACAGATTCATTTATTGGGATTAGGAAAACACATTTACACACAATGCACAAATAAAAGGAAAATAAATGTGCACTAATACACTTCTACACACAATATGTTCAAGTCAAGAGACACATCAGATGCTCATTGTGTATATGAGTTTGACCTTGTTACCTTAAGAGATTGACACCCGGCCAATCCCTTCCTTCTCAGCTGACACTCGTTTCGTCAGCTGCTGTTGTTACAGACAGGAAAAAGGAAGTATTTGTGGCATCTGCTTCCTCTGGACCTCTGAGGAAACAAGTATCAAGACGTTTTTGTACTACGCAGCCTCACCCCTTTGTGCTCGCTCCTATTTTTGTTTGAGTCTGGACCTTTAACACTGTCCACTTGATTTCTTATCTTTGTTTCCATTTCATCTGAGCATGTTAGAGAGTTTATTAAATGCCTCATGAAACAGTTATTGGTGCATTTGTGATTTTCTTTCTTTTTAAAAAATGCATCGCTCAATTTAGAGATATTTTAGATATCTTCATATCCTTTACAAGTCAAAACTCGCATTTTCATTATGGCACCCAGGTGTTTCTAATGTTTTACAGAAAGTCTTGACAAAGTTTCTTTGACCCAAAAAGGATGGAACTTGTTCTACAACATCGGCATGTCACTTTGGCTGAAATCCAAAAATCATAGATATGAGTCCTATGCGGGACACTGAGGCTATCACATTTCATCTAATAAAGCTCTTTTCTTGGCCCTCAATACAAACATGTGGGATCAATAAGCCTTGTTAAGAAATCATTTTGGTTCTCTTCAATACCCTGAAAATCAACTTATCTGCATTTGGATGACAGTTACTGTTGCACTGTGAATTGATTTATTCAAGGGCCTTTCCCTAGTGTGTGTTTTTGTGTACAGTATAGTATACGTGTGTAACGTGTGCATGGGTGAATGTTCACATCCTGTATCTGGGCAGGAATTTTTCCTTTGTTAAATGAAAATCTGTGTATGGTTGTAATCTGTATGGTCGGTCCCCTAATGAAGAACTTAAAGTGTACAGGGACACCAGAAGTTCACCCTGCCTTTCTTTGAACGAACATTTAACACAGCATAGTTTGTTACGATACAAGGTTTTAATCCCTGTGTATGTATCTGTGTTTTGCAGACTGAATGTGCCAACTTTGTTCGCCTCCTGCAGCCCTACAACCGCACTCACCTCCTGGCCTGTGGCACCGGTGCCTTCCAGCCCATGTGTGCCTTCATCAATGTGGGGCACAGAGGAGAGGTAAGCTGGGGTGAAGATAGGCAGTGCATGAGTGCGAACTTGTGTGGTGGGAAACTTGTGGGGGCCTACAAAGTGTCTTGAGAGGGGGAATGTCTCAGCGCATCAGTCATACACAAAAACTCACACCCATACACAGACAGAGATGTATACCCTCACACACACAAACACAAAACTCATTACTCTTTGGTGTTGTAAACCACATGCAAGAAATAACTACTGGGTTGAAAACTCTGTGATATACAGCTGTCACAGTTGTGTAACACCCATTTTTTACTGTAAGCATGCTGAACTCCTGCTGCACTCCTGTCTCCTTTTCCTAAAGTAAATGTTTGGAAACTGTAAATTATATTCCGATTTTATGAACTGTGGAGCCACTAAAGCGATTTGATATTGATTGTGCAGTTTACTTCAATATCAACAGACCATAAGTTGAATTTTCCTACTGAGTCACTCCTGAGCATGAACTTTTTAAATGTTATTACTTCACGTTATCAGTCACAAACTGCCTTTGGTAACTATGAATTTAAATCTCCATCGACAGTATGATAATAAGAACTTGTTACATAAAGCTTCTGTGATGCTTAATAGTGAAGTTGAAGAAATTCACTCAGTGATATACTACTGTACTGTACAGTACATTTACTATCAGCGATTGTTAGCAAACAGCTCCTTTTTTAGAAATCCAGGAGACAGAGCAACATTTTTATTGTGTTTTGTCCACCTGTTGAAATTAAGTCTGATGTTCACTCTCACATTATCTATGATTTGGCCTTCACAATCTCCTTAGAAAAAATAGTGTTTTAGCTGCTAAATGTTCAGGTCACTCACTTTATCTTTCTGCCTTATTGGTAAGTACAGGTGTACGGTGTACGGTGTTTGTGGGAAACAGCTGCCCACACTGATTTATTGTGTGTGGTGGGATTGGTGAAAGCTGGGGCACTGGGCTACACAGCAAATGTGCAGAACAGAAAACCCAAACAATGGGTTAAAGGAGTCTAAAAACAAAGCTTGGTGATAATTTTGTGTGGGTTCAGCATCACAAGGAATTCTTTTTAGTTAGTTTTTAGTTTGGTTTTATTTGAAAAAAAAAAAAAAAGCTTTGTGCAAGGCATGTGCCTCCACCACAAGTGATTGTAGTAAGTGTTTCTGATTACATTCAGGTTTATGTTTAAATCAAAGATATTGTACAAATATCGTTGGTACTAAGATGCTTTATAGGAAAACAAAGTACAAACTGGCCCTGCTCTGTGCTCAGATCCCCGGGGGTTCAAGGTTAATCCTCAGCAGACAACACTGCCATTACTCTTTCTGTAGCCTGCTCAGCTGTGGCGTTAGGCCCTCCATACATCTTTTCAACCGCACAGACTGGCTCTTTACACAGCCGCTTAGTTCAGTGGGACCGTCTGCCGAGTCTCGCACTTGGAGCCATTTGAAAGACAAGAATCAGTGAATGGAGCTATTAAGACAAATACGTCCTCCAGATTGCAGCCCAGCGTGTCGCCCTGCCTGGCCCAGCAGGAGGGGGTCAAACTGGGCACGAGGAGAGAGGAAAGCTGGATGTTGGCACAGAGCTGCGGAAGGGAAATGAGAAAGAGGTGTGGGAGAGTGCCAACCTTTTAGTGGGAAGACTGTGTGTGCGGTGAATTGTGGAAAGCACTTTTCCTTTTTTTTTGTTTCTCAGTGTGTGTCTGTTCCCCTTGATGCCATTTTCTGCCTCTCTCAATCTGTCAGTGTGGCTTTTGCACTTTTAGGGCACGTGAAAAACTTCCTCTGCTTGTGCTGAATAACTCTGAGCCCTGTAAAAACATACCGTACAGTGGTCTGCAGCACTGAGAACAAGAAACAGGAAATTGGTACAAAATTAAGTCAGAGAAATCTAAGGACTAAGGACAGAGTTGCCATGTTATGAAAAGCAGGTCACCTGTTTGAATCCTCAGACCTACTGGAAACAGAGGAACTTTTAAGCAGAACACTTGGAGAACAAATCATCTGCTGGCAACCAACCAGTCCTGATGTGTCTTTGAGTTGTTCTACAGTGACTCAGCTAGCCAAGCACAAAAGGAGCATGAGGTTTTGAAATTCAAGTGTAATGCGGTTATACAATGGTTTAATGCTTTAACTTGCAAATGTCTGCCGATACAGAAAGGAAAGACTAAAATAACATTTACAGTTTGGAGCAAACCACCATCCTCATAGTTAAAGTGTGTAAAACCTTTTGTTGCTGACTAGTTTGTGATGCAGCTTTGTTCACCAGCATTTGTTTTATTTACTCTAAGGGACGTGTGTATGTGCTTATGATAGAGAGACTGTGTGTTTGCATCAGTGCATGTCCAGGTGTGTATGAAATGACTGCCAGGTTGTGTCAGCTGTATGTGTTTTAAAACTCCTCAGCTATCGTCCTCCTGCTTGTCTTTGTGTGTATTTGCATGTGCATGTCAGTGTCTGTCCGAACGAACGACACCACAGAGAGCCTGTCCATTTATTTAACCAATCGTTAACTGGTGGTGAACTCACACCCTGTCTGTTTGTCTGACCTCTCGAGGGAACCGAGGCCGCGAGCCCTCGGACTGGGCTCTAGATGGGATGACCTCTGACCTTCTAGGTGTTTCATCTCAGTTAGGGGCAGACATACACAAACTCTTCTTGTCTTTCTCATTTCTCTATCTCTTCTCGGTCTTGCGCTGCCCTCAGTCAAAGTTTATGCAAAATGTGAATAAATCAATACAGTGTCAGAAAGGCTTGTCTCACATCAGCTGTGTTAAAGTGATGAAGGCTCACTTACTGCCAAGCACTTGTTTAAATTGTTATCGGATAGGCTGTTTTTGCTCTTTAATGTCGACTAATCACAGTTATATATCATGCTTTCATCCAAAGATGAAAACAAAGAAATGCTTTTAGAAATATTTTGGTTCTCCAACCAACAGTGTCAGTAGTTTCCATATTTCTGGGAGGTTGTGGAGAGCAGAGATTTTTTGGGGAACATTTCAAAACCACCAAAGCTATTCTGAAATTGTTGTGCAGTAAGATTTAACTTCATTATACTTACAATATGTCATACAAAAAATGTGCTGCCATTTCTTTATTGTCCAAAATAAAATAAAAAAAAGTTTCTTTTCTTGAATCTGAAAACAACATTTAGATTTATTGTCCACCACGTGGTGTTCATCTTGATTCCTAAAATAATGGACCTAAAATCTGCATGTCGAGTCGATGTGTTTCTGCCTCACTCCTTCTTTCTCACCCACACACTGAGATTTTTATACACACAGACTGGAGTCACCACGATGAGTGACACAGCTGCCAGAAGCAGTGTCATAGATGTGAAAATAAACCAAGGCATTACGGTGGCGACATACAAAGGACCAGACCACACACATACACATACACACCAACCCAAGTGCACACACATAATCAAACAAAACAAATGACACAAACTTGAACACATAAATACTCAGAGATACAGACAGAAACACACACAGTCACGATGAAAGGCATGCACGTTAAAACATAAATATAAATATATAGAAACAAATGTGTAGAAAGACACACATTCACACACACACACACACACACACACACACACATACCTAATATATATCCACACAGGGAAGCGGACATTTATATGTGGCTATCAACAACTGAGAGATCGAACACACAAATAGCTGAACAACCTCCTTACTGTAGACTGAAACAGTTCACATGCTCCATTTTTCAGTAAAAGCCGACTTTTACTTCACAGTTCTGCTTTTTGGCACTTAAAAGGTAACTTGCTGAGTAACTCTCTTCCCTCACCATGATGGCAGACTTCCATTACAACCTTTGTAAGTGCTACACACGAGCCACGTTTTAAGTCCAGTGGGAGAAAACCTCCTCAGCAGGGCCAAGAGCACAGTATTAATGTGGACAAGAAAAAGTGGACAGAAAAGATTGAAAGTATAATAAAAAATTAATTGCTTATAAATCACCCTCCCCCACCAATTTATGTTTCCTTTGGATCAAAGCCCTTCAAAAAGGAGTTGAATGAAGTCGCTCATTTTAAAGCTTCTGTGTTTTCTGTCATTTTGCTCTGTTTCTAGTCCTTTTTCTTACATATACATTTATTTTTTGTGTAATTATTTCAACAACTCTTAATCAGTCCTGTCCTCTCTCTTCCACTTTTCTTTTCTATCTTTCACTTATTTCAACAGAGAATGATTAAAAGCAAAGAAAGATGAAATGAGTGAGAGTGAGAGTGAGCTTCCCATGCTCTGAGTAGTGAGAGAGGGAGCTTAGCCATTATTTGCCTGGACAAAGATGAAAAGGCTAAATACAACAGGCTTTCAAATGGAGTCTGCTGGTTAGCCAAGTGGCCTTTAAGATGATTGAAGTGAGTTGAAACTGTAGAAATTTGGACGTTTAACATTTTTTAAAACCAAAACACAAGACAAAATGTAAATGTGAAACTTTCATCCAGTGTTAAAACTGAATAATAAACCATGGACAATAAAGAAATGGCCATTAGATTCTGTGCTATTTCACATTATCCAGTTTAAAAGGGCAGGCCTGCTTCATTTTTGCTGCAGGGAGGGAGACCAAGAGGGGAGTAAGATGAACAAGAAGATCAGAGGCTGGAAGGAGTTTGTAGTACAAAAGGTGGATGTCTGCTTTGTTCAGCTCAGTGGGACAGAGGAAGAGAGACAGGACGGGGGAAGCAGCAGGCCAACACGTCAACGTTTTTGACTGGGTGCTGCGATACAATTAAAACGCGTCTGTCTCTTCTGTGTGCACTATATCCTTTCTTTTTTTATACCAATGAGGTTCAAATGTCCTAACCTGCGTCTCAGCTTAATGATGTGTGACAGTAGATGCATCACTTTTATATGTCATAATGTGTTGTGTTAAGTGTGTTCTAAAGTATTGGAGTTTGTTGATGGCTTGCTGTTAATGTTAAATGGATGGTATCTTCACTGACTGCTTGTTTCGTTTCAAAATAGTGAGTCTGGAAAAAATCCCAAAAAAGGTCTTTGATTCTTGGGAAGTGATAACAAAAACATCAGTTACTGTTTAATAGCTGTTTTAGAGTTTTAGGTCAGATTGTACCTTTAAAAAAGAGACTGTAACTTTGCTGAGCCACGGCCCCTGTGCGGCCAGTGTGTGTGTAAAGATTCTTAGTCATCCAGGTCATGGTCATTTCTAAGAGTTAGAAGCAAGTCGACTGGACTGGATGTTTCACCTCTCATCCGAAAGGCTCCCTCAGTTTGATAAGCCAGCAGTTACACCAGACCAAAAAAAGACTGTAACAGGAAATTTCCTGAGATATGGTGTGTTTTATTACTCATAAATTCCAACTTTTCACTGGTTAGAAGGAAAATGTAGTCTACTATTTAATCTTTTAAACTTATTTAGAGTCAAAATTGGGGTCAGCATTGATTTTGGAAAAGTGTCGGTTACTGTATAATGGATAACGTCAATGTTAGTGAATCAAAAGAAAAGAAATGGAGATTCTCATAAGTTAATTGATATACATTTGCTTGTATTTGAGTCAGTAGTTGCTTGTCGCAATGGATTTTGTAATCGGGGTGCTGACGTATTTTGCTTTCTACAGTTGAGCACAAAATGGCCTGGATGTTTCTCTCACTCTGTATTGCAGCACTTATGTGTATTTGTCTTGGCAGAGTCTGGCCAAAGTGGCTCTGACAGTCTAATCAGCTCTGCAGGCAGCCGCACCATTCCTCCAGATCATAATGAGATAGGACACGCACACACACATGCATGCACACAAGCAACCCCAAAAGTGAACAGCCTGTAGCACATTTAGAATAAAATGTGCAGTGAAAACACAAACAGACACTCAGTGATGGAAGAAATACTCCAGAAAGTATGTAGGTTTTATCAGCAACACAAGTTCATTTAAGTATCAAAAGTACTCATTTTGAAGAAAGATTCTCCCTGTCAGTGTTGTATTATTATGTCTGATGTTTTTGGATGAATATGGTCTGTTAATGTGTTGTCTAATCTACAACAGTTCATCCTGTTAAATAAGATCTTCGTATGTTTCAGCGTTGCTATAACAACCAGGTATATCATGTGAATAGTTTATTTAGCTTAAGAAGTAGGAGAACTTTTCTTTTCTTCTCTTTTCCCATCACTAGAGATGCTTACAGTGCATCAATCAATCACCCCGATCTCTCTCACACACACACACACACACACACACACACACACACACCTCAGAAGGGGAATACAGAGACGCAGTGATGTTAACTTCAGTAACAAGAGAGCAAAGAGGTGCTGAAAGAATAAGGATGACTAACAAGTGAGATGGAAAGCAGAAAACAGATGGAAATAAGAGCAGAGATTCAAGATACAGAGAAAATGAAAGCTATGAGATGGATGGAAGAACAGATGGAAAAGGTTCACTGGGTAACAAAATGAACAAACAACACATTTACAAAATTATGTACGTCAATAGTAACAAAGACATTTTTATTGTTCAGTGTCTCTATTATGTTAAGCAATACTTTTCTGCCAATGGAGAATTTCCACTTCTGGAACAAAAAAGTACACGTGGTTCAACTTTAAATTGAATGAATAAATAATCTTACTGTGCCTAGACTCAAGTAAAAATGACAAAAGAAATCTTCATATATCACATTTATTCACAGGAATGAAAGAATGTAGGGCAGGATGAGATTTAGATTACCCTCATCATCTCAAATTTAACAAAGCCTGAGTGTGTATGTAAGCAGTGTGTGTGCTGTACATGGCTTTGCATGTTCACTTTGACACCTGTGAAACTCATTCAAATCTCCTTATGAACATTCAGACTGCTACATGTGGATCAAATAAGAAATTAACTGTCTCTCCTCATTTCCTGAGACCTGTTGGCTGTGCCAGTGTATATATAATCTTTTGGTTTGATTCTGACTGAAGCAATTTTCTGTGTCCATGTTATTTAGCACGTATTGCATGAATGAGTATGTGATGTACTGTAATGTGAGTATTGTCCCATGCGTTTCCTACAGTACTTTTATCGGGCTGATTTCAATGTCATCATCTCCCCTGTGATCTCTGTTCAGTCAAAGACTCACCCTCCTGGTAACAATACTCCATTGTCTATTGGAGGAACAAAGACTCATGCACACAGTTCACTGTAGGGACACTTAAATCAGTCATGTGGACTAGAATCAAACACTGTACTCTTACTTTAGGTTCTGTCATCCTCCATTCCCTTTTTGTCCTGGACAGTCGACTTCATTTGAACTCACATTGATCACACCCAGGCTGGTCTGTCAGCGACGACGTGGTACACTGATGTCTTGAAGTCGGAGAACAAAGATTAAAACAAAACGCCCTTTGTCCACAGTGACCCTGTTTTGACCTGACAAATCTCACAATCCAAGGATGTGGCCATTGTTTGTCAGGTGAACTTGACGAACTGGTGAATGACTATGAAGCAGCCTGTTATTTTAATTCGTAGTTTCTCAAAGTGTAGCCTGTGTGCAAGTGGCAGCCCTGAACTTATTTTAATCACTTGCAGTGCATTTCAATATTTTCCATTTTATTAGTTTACACTGAATATACTATGTGGCTACTGTGTCAAACTGCAGCCCAACAAGCATCTGTCTAGCAATGAAGAACACCAGAACTAGTGACACCTTTTGCAAGTGTCATGGGATTTCTGTCATCAATGTTAGTGCTAAAATAAACTATTTCAGTGGCCAACATTGCTCTGGAAAAAAATTTGTGTGGTTCAGAAGAAGAGGATGTTTCAGAAAAAGTGGTTGAACTTTGTCAGACCTTGGGGAACAGATAAAGTGGACTTCCTTCTCTGCAAAAAGGGAAATTAAAGTGGCCCAAAAACTTCATGTTTAATGACCAACCACGAATCCTTGGACAAGTTCACGGATTAGGAGCGTAAATATGAGGTTGAACACTTTCACCAACACTTATCTAGTGCCATTTTCCTGTTTTTTCCTGTGCAGCCCTCAATCAAATCCAAAGTTGGCTCTCAATCATCAGAACTACTACTACTTCTTCACTGCTGAACAAGTGTAAGGGGGAGAAAAAAACTTGGTGATGGTGATATGTTAAAATCCCCATTTTCATTTCAAATTCTGAAATAATTTTCACTGATTAAATAAGTGTTTTTTATTTTTGTGACTTTTTGTGCCCCCTTTTTCCTAAATTTTTAGCTTTGATTAGTCACACTGATACCTCATTTCTAGTTTTTCAGTCTATTGTTGCTGCTGCTGAAAACAGAAATCACATGCAGCAGAATATTTTTCCCTCAAAAAATAAAACATACCTGACAGACCTTTCTTGAAATGAAAACAAATAGAATATATGAATATATAAATAGAGTATTACCTCTGTCAACCATATCAGCTGGAAAGACATAGTGGAAACATTTCCACATGTAAATGCCACAGGTTATGACTTGATGTCTTTACTTGGTCAGTGACTGCACAGTATGTGTTGAGTGAGTGTCATAAAATCTGTTCTCACATGAAATGTCAGAAATCTCTTTCTGTTGATAAAGTTCAGTTATGTACTTTTTTGCCTTTGTTACCCTGCTGGCTCAGTTCAGATGTTGACCTGCTCTGGGAACTGGGTGAGAAACCTTGCTGAACTCTGGCAACACCACTGATCCTGCATTTCCTTGTTTCTCAGACAGCGTCTTAGTTCTCAGACAGACGCAGAGTTCAGTGGAAGGACAAATACATCTGAAACACAGTCTGAATCTGAAAATAACTCTCGTCCCTTTCTCATGTGGATAATGGGACAGAAAAGCAGAAGAACAGCCTTTTATCAGTGAAAGTGGCCCTTATCAAAGGTCTGCACTGGTCCACTGTGTGGCTGTGCCTGTTGAGCTTTTCTTGTACAAGATATTTAATCTCAGGTGCTCCAATGGGCTGACTCTGTTCCTAAAGTAGGACGTGAAAAGATTTTCCACATGGAAGAATTAATGAAGAAAATATAATCAGATTATTCATTTCAACTCCATAGTCTGACGTACAGGAAGCACATTTATATTTCTGATAAATAACAGGTTGATAAATATATAAATAACACTCTATCTTAAAAACATGCAGGAATGAATTATTCATAACCCTCCAGTGTCTTTTCTTCCCAGCATGTGTTCACAATGGATCCTACGAATGTGGAGAACGGAAGAGGGAAGGTTCCACACGACCCCAGCCTCCCCTTCGCCAGCACCTTCAGTGGTATGTTAATATGTCTCTATTTGTGAAACGATTTCTTAGGTTTAAGCTGCTAATGTGGCTAGGGAAACAGTTGCATCAAATAATTTCACTCTCATCAAATAACATTTTATTGCCACAGATCATCCTGACCTGAGATCTTTATTGCATGTCGTACCTCGCTCCCTGCTCGTTTCTCTCTGTCTATTTACTGTCAATTTGCCAAAAAAGAGACAAATTTAAAACACTGATATAGTTGTTCATTGTAGAATGTCTGACAGATATTTTGGATTTCAAATGAAGTGTGTCACTTTCAACAAAGTTTAAATTGAAATGGTGACTCAGTAGATCAGACAGCTGGAGTTTAAGCTCCTGTTACAGGAATGTCCGTGAGAATGACTGACTACCATATTCAGGGTTTCTCTTCTGTTTCTGACATTGACCAATGACCTCTCTATGGATTTTTCCCATCACTGGGCACTGGCCTTTTCCGTACACACTCCTGTTTTCTTTTTTTTTCATCTAAAGTACACCAGCCTTGAAAATGATCTTTGAACTGAGAAAATGAAACATATATGGAACAACAAAAATATAGACACAGGCATGCACATGGAGCTTGGCCACTATATTACAGCATGAGAAGAAAGAATAAAGAAAGAGAAAAGGAGATGCCAGGGATGAAAGAGAAAAAGATTATGACTATTCAGCTATTCTTCAATTTCAGGATCTTCTCCCAAACTACACAAAGCTAAACAGGCTCATTATTACCAACATGAGTTTGCATCTGTTGGTAATTGCAGTGTAAAGATGGATGGTTAAAAAAGGATGTGTGTGTTTCTAGTACCATGATCACATCCAAATTTGATAAGAAGGCTGTAGCCTAATTACATTTCTAAATTTAAAGTTGTGCCTAAAGTTTTATCTTCAAAAACAAATAATGTTATTCATAAAACCATTTTCTTCATCATCTAAAAGCTGTTGAGGTGTTTTTGCCCTGAGCGGTCTTAAAGCCAGCTGTGGTGCCTGCCTCGTCTAATGACAGATGACCCAGGCTGCTAATGTTTTTCCAAGGTCCATGAATGTAATAAACATGCAGCAAAAATTTTATTTCTGAGGTGGTGAAATTTAAAATGATTACGTCTCAGTCTCAGTGGAGGAAGTACGAGTGTGTTTGAGTTTGGGTTTAAGATTACTCTCCCAGTGTGTTCATTATCAGATTTGTTCGATTTCCTTTTTCCTTCCCTTCCTCTGCCTCATTTGCCTGAACCACAAAATTTTTCACCCATGACTTCCTTTTTGTTTTTCTGTACCAAACTTGTATAATTCCCCTAATCTCTTTTCCTTTAATGCTGCTGTTCATTTACATTCTTCTGACCTTTTTCTCCCTTACCTTTCGCTTTTTTCACTCTTACCCACTGTTTTTCTCTTGTACTTATCTTTTCCTCTTCCTGCTCTCTCTCTTAAACTCTCTCTCTTGCAACCTCTGTCTGTCTCTCCATAGGCGGGGAGTTGTATACAGGACTGACGGCCGATTTCCTGGGTAGAGACTCTGTGATCTTTCGGAGTATGGGAGGCCGCTCCATCATGAGGACAGAGACTGACCAGAAACTTCTCCATGGTAATGTTTTAATGTTTAATCAACCTGTTACGTTCAGTCAAGATATAAGACAAAGTAAACATTTTCCACGTCAGGACACCTTAAAGTGTTTCATAATTATTACATTATAGTGCCAAAAAAGGATTAGCTGGGTTCAAAACACCATTAATGTTCAAATTAAGGATCTATTTTACTAGTGAGTCAGTCAATAGCAAACACACATTTCCTGTGGTTACATGTTATTTAACATAATTTTAATGAACACTTGCCCACCAATTGGGAATTAGTATTTTTCTCGGGCCATAGTATAACTAATTCTTAAACTACCAACATAATTCATATAAACAAATAATAAAAGCATTAATTTTGAGACACTGCTGTGATCATGAAAAACAAACTGTCTTCTGCTATGTTGCATCAAGAAGCACCTCTTGATGTGCATATACAGGGAAGTCAAGGGGACCATATTATTTTAGTGTCAGAAAGCAACATGGCCTGTCAGAAACATGTTAAATTTTAGAGGCACTGTCAGCATGAATGGCTCAGCTGTTATGAGAAGGACTGCCAATCATTTTGATGCTATGTGTTACGTTACGTGCTACGTGTCTGTTCATCCTTACATCTTCCTCTGCAGACCCTAAGTTCATCGCAGCCCACCTCATCCCAGACAATGATGATCGAGACAACAATAAAGTGTATTTCTTCTTCACTGAGAGGGCCACAGAGGCAGGGGACAGGGAGGGGGCCATACACACACGTGTTGGACGAGTGTGTGCGGTGAGACACTTTCTAAATGTGCAGATATTTGTTTTGTGAAACTGTTCATGACACTTCTATTAAGGCTGTACCAGGCCACTTAACAACCTCACAGAGCAGTTGTGTTGTATCAAGCTATGCAGATATTTGTGGAGGTGAATTTTGTTTGTTGTGCTCAAAGCATTGAAAAATGATATGTGAAAACTCAACAGAATATTGTCCCTCCAAAAGCAATGTCATTTATGCAGGATAATCCAAAGACCCCAGTTAAACATTGAAGCACAGACAGATGTTTGATTTGTTGTGCAGTTGCGATGTACGACAGTCAGGGAGTGCTTTGCGAGTCTCAAATTTTGAATCTGTGGCAGGCCTTTCAGTCTGATGTACAGAGTCACACTCCCACTGGAAAAAGGTTTTATGAGATATAGAGCTAGAAACACACATTTATTTAATCTTATTCTACATGGTCACATACAAATGTCTGCAGGATTAACTTCCCAGGACAGGAGGAATAGTTTTATAGCTTCATCCTCCAGCTGTGGCAGTTAAAAAATCCTCTTGTGGAAAAGACAAATGTCTTTTGGGGAAAATCAAATATTCATATTTCCCCTAAGGACTGTGAAGGCATCATGATATTCAGAATCATTTGAATTTTTTTCTCCGTCCAAAAACACAAACAGCTGTAATATTGCCCAACTGTGATCCCCATCTGCTCTGCACGCTTACTCACATTCTTTCACGCGTTGATTTGTCTTATGAAACCAAATGTGTGTGCTTCATACACAATTACAGGTACGCGTAGAAGGAAACACACAAATACACACATCCACACGTTCAAATACACAGCTGGATTTTCTTAGAGACAGTTTGACTGTGCCAGAGAAGTTTAAAGAAACTTTATCGTCTTCAGGTCCATTTCTTCTACTTCTCTTTCCCTCCATCATTCCCTCTTTCTCTCTGTACATACACATATTATTTCCTCTCCAGCCCTCTTTTTCTCCCTCAGGCAGGTCTGAACAGTTGTCATCATGCTCCCTGTGGTGTTTCTTGCCAAGAACCCAATTATCACCACTGATTCTCATCACGCACACACGCCAAAAAACAATTTAATCAATTCTGATGAAAAGTAAAGGACACATATATACATATTCACACACACACACACACACACAGAGATCTTCAAAAGATTACAAGAAGGCTTACTTTAGTTTGACCCTAATTGTGTGTTTGGTGTATGTTGTTGTACCGCAGTGTAAAAGTAGTTTGATGTGATGTCACATAGAAAGAGTGACCATGAGGTTAAAGTGCTGCCTTTTAGCTTTGATTAAAGGTATTTTCTACATACTGGGCAGTCTGTGTAAGCTTGAAACTGTGTACAAATATGCAGCTGTGTTTTATAGATTGCGTGTATGATTTGTTGTGTGTCCGTCTTTTCTGCAGAATGATATTGGAGGCCAGAGAGTGCTGGTGAACAAATGGAGTACTTTCATTAAAGCCAGACTGGTCTGCTCTGTACCAGGACCACACGGCATCGACACACACTTCAACCAACTGGGTGAGCAACACACCTGCACACACACAGAGACATGCAATTACATTTCACGTACAGGCGCACATACTCTTTAGTATGTACCATACATACTAAGTGGCATCATCTTTTTACGTCAAAACAGAGGATGTCTTCTTGCTAAGGACCAAGGATGAGAGGAACCCAGATGTTTATGCGATCTTCAGCACCATCAGGTGAGAAGCTTCAGGTTTACAGGATATTTATAAATTGACAGACTCTGCAGTATACAACAATTAAGAACTGCTTTTCAGCCTGGAATAAGGCTTCTAGTGATGATGTTTACATTTTGCGACTTCACTTGAGTCCAACAATATTGTTGTTTCATGATTCTGTTCAATTATGGATCCTATTTCTTAAAGCTATAAAACTGATTTCATTGTTGCCTAAATTTTCAACCATTTCTTACAAGTTTCTGTTTTTTTGCAAATGAAACTGAATCTGTAGATATACTGAACTGTATATCCCACCTCTTTTCCCTACAGTAATGTGTTCCAGGGTTTTGCAGTGTGTGTTTATCGTATGGCTGACATCAGGGAAGCCTTCAACGGTCCCTTTGCTCATAAAGAGGGCCCTGACTACCAGTTGGGGGCCTATGAAGGCAGGGTCCCTTATCCAAGACCAGGAGTGGTGAGTGATTGTTCACCAAGTATATTACCTCTAAAGTTAGGGCTGGTAGGATTAAGAAGAAAGTGGACTTGAAATTTTAATTACATGTTCCAGGTCCCTCCCCTTCTCAGCTGCTCTCCAGTTTAGCATGTTTGTCTTTGTCGTGTAAGCTGTTGTTTGACAAAGGCAAACTTGAAAAACATATCACAAATGAGAAGATTTATATCTAAAATTGGCTCTAAGAAACTGGTTTATGTATTCATTTAGAACTCTCTGTGGTGTGCACTAGCACGTTAATTCTTGTAAAATGGCCTTAGAGGCAGAAGGTGGAGAATGAGGAGATTTTTTTCACAGATTACCAGTCTCATGCACTACTGTCAGGACATAGTGACAGTTTTTGCAAATATGACTTAAAGTCTTTTTTAAATAAGTTACCGACTTCTGCTGTAAGGTAGCTTGTATTACATGGCTGTTGTATTAGAATGCATTCGTTTTAGCTAGGTTTACCTAATAGACTAAACACTTCATTGTCAGAACTTAAATAACTTCAAAATAAATCTAAAATGATTCATTTAACAGTAAGTGGACTTTCTCATTGGTGGATGTGGTGACCTCCCCCAGGAAATCTAGCAATACTGCTTCTCACCGCTTGTTGTTAGAAGTGAACTCCGGTTAGTGATTTGGGTGAATTATATGGATATCACTGTATTTTTCCCAAGATATATTTAGTACAAATGTAATGCTTAGAGAGATGAGGTAGCTTGTGTCTACTGCGTGTGCTAGAACAAGAGGGGAAAAGAATTGCAAATGGAAAGGTGATAAAGACATTAAAAATGAAGCATAGAAAGTTTCCATATCAGTAACAGTAAACTACTGTATGGGGTCGTGCAGCTGTGGAGACTATATACAGTACAGAACCTTCTCCTGGTTTTCATCCGGACTCTCAGTGGAGCCCTGACATGTTCTCTCAACCACATCAATGTAATTCAGACTTGTTATACACACAAACACATGCGTGTAGGCAACACACACATGCACGACCCCGCAATGCGTGTAATTCCACCTCACTGCCAGAGTGAAGGAGACCGTATAGAGGCATAAGGAATATGAATAATGTGAGAACAGAGCAGACACCTCTGTGGTTTCACTCTGCTGACTCCGTGATTAACAGGAATTTTTGGTCCCAGAAAGAGAGAGAGAGGGAGGAGGACTTGGAGGCAGAGAGAAAACAGGGAAAAAGGTACTGACTCAGGGTAGACTGATGATAAGGCACAGATGGGAAGAAGAGACAGAGAGTTGTTTCTTTCTCTTTGAAATATTCATCAAAACTCTTTAAAAAAGGACATCTTGCTACCCTGCACTGAGGTTTAGCTGGAGTTAAAATATTCACCCTTTTCTTTTCTAAAACAGTTAAAAATCAACAATTTTTCTGTGTGACTTGCACCTGACAGAACATTAAAGATCATTTTATTTTCCTGATTTTTCATTAAAA
Source organism: Scortum barcoo (assembly GCA_023238725.1). Classification (NCBI taxonomy): domain Eukaryota; kingdom Metazoa; phylum Chordata; class Actinopteri; order Centrarchiformes; family Terapontidae; genus Scortum; species Scortum barcoo. Next base: position 9,556,019 of record CM041549.1, on the reverse strand, counting down.
CTATAAAAAAAACTAAACTATATACTGCGTAACGTCATCTGTTCTTACTCACATGTCAAAACTCTCCTGTGGAAAATAAATAAAAGTTTCAGTTTAACCTCCTGATAGAGTTCATTTGAGAGAGATGTTGCATATTTTTCCTCCCTAGAAGATTAGGGATTTATCTTGGATTGACATATTACTGAACATTTAATTTTGTGTCAGAACTCATTCTGTAATAGAGAAAATGATGGGATAGTCTCTTTATTGCAGATTTACCAGTGATTTAGTGGTAATCCTACCTGGACTATGGCATTAAATTTGAACTGTGCGACATCTTTGTCTGCCGTTCATCCACACTGACATCTATTTTCAGCATGAAAGCTCCTACACTCATGTACCCTTGATGATTCATACAGCTTTTCATTTACCTGGGTGTTTCTCTTGGATTGATTTCTGACAAATTACTTTTGTGGCTTGTTTTAAATCAACCATACTATATTATGCTGTCACCTCAGTAATCAGAGGATCATCTGCATATTTTGCTGTCTGCACTGTTTAGATTGTATTTAAATTGTCTGTCAAATGCAAGTTTTTAACATTTTAAAATACAGCCAAAAACGAGCCAATGAGATGCAGTAGTGAAACTACAGTATGTAGTCCATTCAAACAATGTGAAAAAGTCAGCTGCTTGTGATGGATTTTCTACACACAGGAGAGCCTCACTTCGCATAACAAATCTACCAAATTAAATCACATGTAAATTTTTAGGTGTGATTTGTATTTTCACTGATGAAATTCCCATCTCCCTTAAACACTATAAAAACAATTTTAAAGTACTTCTAATTTTTATTGACTCTTTAAAGGCTTTTACAATAGCAGCTCAATAGCTATGTTATGCTTTCTTAAACTGGGTCAAAACATTCATAATTTGTTTCTCCTTTCTTCTCAAATGGCTCTTGTTCCCAGTAGTGCTGTTTTCTTCCACTGTACCTACATTTAAGTAACATTGGTAACCAGTAAGCATTTTATTGTTACCTGATTTATGCAACAAAATTACACTATAATGCAGCTCACTAAATTTCATAGTGTCAACTGGATCTGAAATAGATTCTTTAGTGTTTGACCTAAATTTGGATATTTTAACTACCTTTTTGTCAGATTGCAAATGAGCTAAATCACATTCAGAGTGTATGATACAGAGATAAGAAAATTCATTTGTCAGGATTTGAACCTAAGATAATCTTGTTGTCTCTTACACAATGCATACTGTGGATATGAATAAAAGTCTGCCAATACGTTCTCCTCTTCTATTATATATTCTCACTTGGCTCCCAGATGGAGATTGAAAACAGTTGACTTTCTGCAGCAAAATTTGAATGAGTTGACAATAGATTTTGGAGCTGTTCCATTTTAGGTTTTTCAGCGCTGTGCAAACAGATGAGTAGTTCATTGAGCACTTTAAAACAGAGTGACATGTCAAGGATGTCCATTTGGAGCTGCACAAGTATGTGTGAGTGTGTAACTGTGTGAAAGTGGAGGAAAACTTATATAAATGCATGTTGAAAAAGTGGTCCCCTGAGTTCCAAAAGAAAAGAGCAAAAGATTATGTTGTTTTGTTGATGTGTGTAAAAATAACAATTACATTGATTTTAGCACAATTTTGGCAATGTGCATTTATGTTAGGCAGCGTAGCTAAAAAGAGAATGCTTGGTTTTCATTTTGAATTACACACCAATATCACAATAAATGCCTTACTTATTGTAAAAGAAAACATACTGTAAACAAGGTTACATTTTTGGGAAGCATTTGAAGTTAGAAAGTTGGATAATCAAGCTTGGATTTTATTACTTATTCCACACCTTCTGGAATAAGTCATAATTTATTTAGTAAACCATACTCAGGAATGTACAATTATACATCAATAGTGCATTTTGAGTCCAACACCCTTATACAGATCTCCCCTCTGAAATTGAATCCAGACCATTAGAGGGCTATTGGATCAGTCACTGTTGTGATAAGTAGGAGTAACAATATTTTTACCATATGAAAGTATGAGCTCTGCAACCACAAGGTCCAGCCCTCTCTCTCCATTGCTTCAATCACGCACGCAACTGCAGGATACAAAGTTTAAGCGAAAGGATGAGGATCCCCGAGTTTTACAGACCCATGAATGTAGTGACAGTTTTCTGAGGAGTGTACAGCAGCTTTTAGTAGAGGAACAATCAAACAAGTCATCACTCATAATGATTTTGGCCACCAGCAGAGACAACAGAGCCAGTTACCTCTGAAAAGAACTACGACAGTTTCCATAGTTGTGTTAAGTGTGTAATGTGATGTGCAAAAAAGGAGCTATGCATAACAATGACTTTGGTTTCTTTGCAAACAATTGCTGATCTGAATACAATGCTAACCCAAAGGTTATATGGTTATAATACTTTTATTTGGACAGTGTTCCACCCTCTCTGCCAAGCACCAGCACTTTCATTTTGTCCTTATTATTACAGTGATACATACGGGAGGATTTTTAACAATAAACTCTGCTTCTATAGAGCTGTTTCCAAACATATAACTTTACAACAGTGCTTGTGAAGTTTTTTCCAAAGTTCTTAGGCACAATAAAACTAATGGTTCTTTGACAAGATTTTAAGACCTTAATGAGGCCAAAGTTTTATTGGAAAGCAAAGCTCCAGTGGTGGGAAAAGGTTGGGCTGTAGATAAAAGGTGGAAAAAGCAGAGAATATTTCTTTAAACTATACCGTCTGTTTGGTCTATTCCATCAAACAAGTCCAGTTGACTTTCTTCAAACTCTTAAGAATTACTGTAACCTGGATGAATGAGTATCTTCACAGATAGATTCCGTCTATCTTGCTTCTCTTTGTTAAATCCTGCATCCATCCATTTTTTTTTCCGGTATGAAATCACTTATTTTTTACTTTTACCTAAATAGTTCTGTTTTTAATTAACCCATCTCCTTTTTCTGTCCCCTCCCTCTGTCTTTTCAGTGCCCTAGTAAAATTACAAACCAACCAGGCAGAGAGTTTGGCAGCACAAAGGACTTCCCTGATTCGGTGCTGCAGTTTGCCCGTAGCCACCCACTGATGTGGCAGCCGGTGTATCCTGCGCTGCGCCAGCCTGTGCTTGTAAAGGCCAACATTCCTTACAGGCTGAAACAAATCGTGGTGGACCGGGTTGAGGCAGAGGACGGGCAGTATGATGTCATGTTTATCGGCACAGGTTCAGAAACTTATTGTCTAATTTCTAATCAGATATTTACTTCAGAAAACTGAGTTGTCTAGCTGAAGTTCAAAGTGTGAATTGTGTTGCATGAAACTTTATTGAGCCCCGTGGAGAAACTGAATTTAAAGGCAGAGAATTTGGGATAAGAAGTAGAAATTCTGTTGATATTTGTAACCTTGTCATTTACAGTATGTTTTTGCTTATCTTTCAGACATTGGTACAGTGTTGAAGGTCATTGCACTGCACAGTGGAAACAGCCTGGAGACAGAGGAGGTTATACTGGAGGAGCTACAAGTCTTTAAAGTAAGTTTTACTCCATCAAGTGTCAATAATTCTTCCTCCTAAATTGTTTTTATGCCATATCAAAAGAGGTCTCATTCACCATTATAGATAATATTTCTTTGTCTTGTCAGAAAAGGACCCACAACAATCTGTTAAAATAAATTGTTTTTAGAAACCTAATCATGCTTCATTTTCTTCTGTTGTTTAAGAATAATTCTTGAATTTCCTTGTGATTTGATCTACCTTGGTTTTTTTGTTGTAAGCCTTTGCACATATTGTAATTAACCAGAGGTCAAATCATTGCAGGTGCCAACTCCAATTACGTCAATGGACATATCTGTGAAAAGGGTAAGCTAATATTACTTTAATTACTAACTTTATTGCTCACTTGAACTTAAAGCAACTGTTACCCTCATCATTGCCTTAATCCCTTTCGTCCTCCTCTCATTATTTCAAACAGCAAGCCTTGTACGTTGGCTCTCCAGTGGGTGTGGCACAGGTGAAGCTGCATCGCTGTGAGACTTATGGGAAAGCCTGTGCTGAGTGCTGCCTGGCCAGAGACCCTTACTGCGCCTGGGATGGATCACTGTGTGCACGATACATGCCCAACAGCAAGCGGCGCTACCGCAGACAGGACATCCGGCATGGAAACCCTGTGTTGCAGTGTGTGGATCAAAGTCTGAGTGGTAAGTGTGACCACCTACATAAACCCTTCTTTTATGCCTTTTTAGTTCATTATGCAGGGCTATTTCTTGGCTAGGTACAGTGACTTCCTGGACATAAAGTTTTAATTAGTAAGCTTTAGAGGTGTTGATAGGCAGATTTAGTTTCCATTGGAGAGACCCAGGCTAGCTGTTTCCTGCAGCTTCTGCTCTTCATGCAGGCCAAATATGTAGCTTTGCATTTGCCATTGAAATATGAGTTTGGTCATGTGCTAAAGTTTCTTGTGTCTGTTAGCGAAGTTGTTCCACGTTCTTCCTAAAACACTGTAGATAAGCACTACATCTTGTATGTCTAGACAAGAGCAGTGCTCTACATACACTCTCCAAACTATTTATCTGTGGATAGGAAGAAGGCCAGTGAGACACCCGCACTTGTGTATACTGTACGCGAGTCTATAAACACCAGAGGTCCAGGGGGAGATGCTGTTGGACTTATGCCAACCTATGTCTGAATGGAGATTGTATATATGTGTTTGTGTCTGTAAGTGTTCTGATATTTCTTTGTGTGTACCTTCAGGATGGAAGTCAAAGAGTGTTTATGTGATCTGTCAGTGTTTTCAAGCTGTGTGAGACAGGTGTTATGTAGAAAATTAGAGAGAAATACATGTTAACTCCTTAAAGACACACATATGTTTATACACACATTCAGTGTTTTGAACTTAACCATGTGCTTATTTTACACCAGAACCTACACATTGTTGGGTTTTGAGATGAGCCATGGTGTCAACCTGTTGTTTAAGTAAAACACCCAGAGGCATGCGTTGTCTTAGCTAAAACTGATATATTGCCCTAACTTTAGATGTTTACTATTTGTTAGACATTCATTCTAAATGTGCACTCACATGATAAGTAAACTTTTTACAAGGTACAGGCAAAGTAGTTTACGAACTGTCTCCAACTGTCCTACCAGTTTGTCGTCTGTATTTTCTGAGGTTTGTAGTATTACTATTAGTGGTAGAATTTGGGATCGACACACTAAAGGAAATAGTCTGACATTTTGAGAAAAGATATTATTGAATATCAGCTTTCTTTGCTGAGTGTTAGATGAGGAGATCAATAACACTTGCATGTCAGCACATTAAATATGACAGTAAGGCATATAAGAAATACCCTGGCTCTGTCTAAAGGTAAATAAAATCTCTAATAAAATCTGGTTCGGTGTCTTGGTACTTTAGACCTGCTTGGTGGTTGCTTAATCTTTCAAATAATCTCTTTCAACCAGAAGACCTTGATGTGGCAGAAGACAGGGTGGTGTATGGCACCGAGAACAACAGCACCTTCCTGGAGTGTGTTCCTCGTTCTCCACAAGCTTCTGTTACCTGGCTTGTCCAACGTAATGGCCACAAGGAAGAGGTAAGTTCCTCAGATCAAAATCAAGATGGTAAAATGCCATCCTGTAAAAATAGATCGACGAGGGGAGGAATGAAACTTCTGTCCAACTTGGCCGGAGTAACTGGCTCTTCAAGTGAGATTTGCGTGTGAATTTGGCACCTGGTTGACACATTTGACAGCCATTTGACATGTGGTTGAAATTATGCAGTTATGTTTCAAAGGAAAAAGCACAAAACTAGTTCTCTTAGAGAAACAGTGAATTCTTTGCCAACCTTGACCACATGCTACTGAAAGCTGAAGTGTCACTCAATATCTACTGGTTACTGTGACTTAAACACACAGCTGCAAAGTCCTTTCAAGCCACTTTCAAGCCACTTTCAAGCCACTACACCACTACACCACTAAAATGCTATTGCTGTTTGCCCACACCCACAGTAATCATTCATTTGTTTGAGGGTATGTTTCTCCAACCTTAACTGTGTGCCTTGGTCAGCCATGTAAGCATTAAGGCATTACCACCCCTCTCCATTTCCTTGCATATAAACATTTGACTGCCACTCATGCTGACAAGGCTGCCATGTTTGTGTTGGCACAGGAGAGTCAGGCAAGCAGAGGAATGCAATCTGAAGAAGGTGGAGGTACAGAAGGTAGACTGAGAAAAGAGATGTATGTAGCAAATGACGAGAGAGAGACTTAGTGGGAGGTTGGTAAGGAAAGAAAGCAGATGAGAGGAAAGAAAAAGGCAGAGAAAGAATCAGTGACTGGATTTCATGGTGCATTCTTGCAGTTGCAATTCAAGCTGTGGAAACAGTATGAAGAGCCAATATCCCCTCAATCCTGCCTCATTCAATGAAGGGGATTACATCTCCAAAATCTGATGATTTCTTTTTTATACTGTGTTCACATCAGCCAAATGAATGACTGCACACACTTCAGAGGGAGTTTTCCACAAATAAGGACTTCTATCAAAATATTTTCAAAAATAAATATGCTATCAATCATAAATGTTAACATATTAGCTTTAAAATGGCTATTTCTCCCTGCTATTTGCTACATTAGTTTATTTGTGACACACCAGACTTGCAACTTAAGATCTTCTTAAAATCTTAACCAATTTAGGAATCTTTGTTGCTTGAAGGTGTTTTCATGTAAATGAGAATGTCAGTAAGTGATTACTGATAAGTGATCCCTGTTTTTTCATGTATTATGTCATACAATCTTAACAACACGTTGTTCTGTCACTTATAAAAGTTAAGACATGTCCTTCTTGTATTTCACTCAGGTGATGCTGGACGATCGTGTGATGTCTACTGAGCAGGGCCTCCTGTTTCGTCATCTCTTCCGGCAGGACGAAGGCGTGTACATCTGCAGCTCTCGAGAGCACGGCTTCACACAGACCCTGGCCCGCCTCAGCCTCGAAGTCCTCCATGGTGAGACTGTGGATGAGCTTATGTCGCATGACAATGCTGGCCTCTCTGACTCGTTCAAAGACCGGGCTACTGGAAGCTACAGGGCCTGGATGCCTTGTAGCGCATATAGCAGGGGAGGTTCCTCAGGCCAGATTGGCCAATCACGTACATGGTTCAAGGATATCATGCAGCTGATTGGGCCATCGAACCTGCCACACGTGGAAGAGTACTGCGAGAGGATGTGGTGCAACGACAAGCTGAGGAGGAAACATAAGAGCATGCTGGAGAAATACCGCCAGGCACAAGAGAGTGCCAGGAAAGCTCGCAGTAAGAGCTCCGGTGAACGAAACCGAACACCAAGGGATCTCAGCGCATGGGACGAGTAACAGAGAGAATGCAAGTGGGAGATTAAGACTGGGAAATGAAAGAAGAAAAAGAAAAGAGATTTACAGAACAGGACAAAATGAACTGGGCAGCAAAAAGGGTCAAAACTAGCATCAGCTCTTAATTGTTGAAACTTTGGCACCTGGATTTGTGAGAATGAGGTAGATCAAAATGGTGTGTCTGCTTTGGCCACTGAACTTAACAGAATGGATATTATGAAATCAGTGTATGTGTAGGTGTTGGTCCTTGATATGACTCCTTTTGTTTGGTTGTACAAAAAGAGACTGCTACTGAACTGAAGTGATTGATAAAGGCTGATAAAGAGGAGAGAGACAATCTTTGAAATTCACTCTGTGGATGCTTTTTAAAAATCTTGATTACCAAGCACTCATTCTCTTCTTTCACTTTGCCCTTGTATGGTTTTATTGTTATTGAAATGTCAAACACTACTTTCATTTCATCAAGTCATATAAAAGCTTCAAAAACCTCACATTTATAAAACCTGTGGACAGCCTCACTGTCTCCTCGATAAACAGCTGGCAAATTCAAGCTTCTAAAGAGAGGAATGCCACATACTTCTACGTGCATCTCTGGACTACAAAATAAGTTACCTAGCACTGCTCTGACACACTAGGTCACACATTCAATTTCCTTTTGTTTTTCTCACTACCATGTTGGACACATTTTACAGAATGCATCACTGGACTCATCTCCTTCTCACTTCGTATTTAAATGTTCATCTAATGGTCCAATCTTGCTCTGCACTGGCTTTTTAAAAATGAAATATTTGTGTGTGACTTCAGCTAATCTCACCAGTGTACATGCACACACACACAAACTGAAATCCAACTCACCATGACACTGAATGCATAAGCTCAACTAGCTCGAACTGGAGGTTGCCATGAGACGACTGTTGATAGTTCAACAGATTAAAGGCACATTGCTTTATTTTTACTGCTTCAGGTTGAACTTTCCACGACACAACAGCTTAAGTTAAAAACTGACAATTAAAGGGTATTTCACAGAGACTAATTTTAATGCTTTTGGGTTCATACCCTACCACCTCCTGGAATGTACCTAATGACTTAAGTTGGTGAAATTAACACCAATCCAGCAAGTAGGCTTGTAAGTAATAATTATTTTCACAATTCATTCGTCTTTATTGCATGAGTAGTCTGAAACAGTGAAAAAATGACCATGATAAATGACCACAGCCCATGGTAACATCTTCAGAGTGTTTTTTTTTCTTTTCAACCAACAGTCAAAAACCAGCCATCAAAGGGGAAATTACAAAACCTGACCTCTCTGCAGTAACCTCACCTCACATCTACTAAGCCCATTTTCCCACAGTTCCCCTGTGTGCTGTGGCTCACCAGTGCCAATAGAGGGAACAATAGAAGGGGTCAGCTGTAATGGCCGATTCCTCTTGTGCTTTCTGCTTTGTAAACACTGGTTTTAAGTTCATGGTTTGAACACATGATAATCCACAGTGTTATTGTCTTCAGTTTTGTTGCTAAAATATAACTTTAATGGTCAAAGAAATCTGAAAAGGTTCCACACAGGTAACAGGTGGAAAAGAGAACGAAGGGTTGGATTAACTGATTCGAGATGTGAGCGTTGTAGCTTAAAGTCAAAATTGTTGAAATAAAGTGGTGGTCAGGAATGACAGAGGGCAGGTGAGGAGAATAGATGCCAAGCTTCAGTTTCAATGTGAGCTGTGTATGGATGGGAGTGGGATCTTTAGGCACTTCAGTATTATAACATAAAATATTAAAAATAGTCATACTAAAATGTGAATACAATTGTGTAAACTGACTTTTAGTAGGGTGAAATAAGACTGAAGAGATGCCTTCACCTGTATCACCCATGTAACAATTAGAATAGATTAATGGAGGCTTTGGAGTTGCATCACGAGTTGAGTAACCTCCTTCGGTCCTATCATGGAAGTCCAGTGGGGAGCTGTGCAAATGACATCGTGCACCTAATAAACAATAGGAAGAAGGAATCTAAGCTCATATTATCTGCATTTTTACTGTCATCAGTTACAGTTTGGTAGTCAGGTCGTCAAAATGATCAATTTCCGTTTATCAGTTATACAAAAAGTTAACAGTGCTAAAAACAACTAAAAACATTTAGGAACATTGTTCACTAATAGCCTGTAGCCAAAGAACTGAGGTATGTATGGCTGCCAGAGGATGAATCCCGGTAATATGTATATATATGAACGAAGATATATCTATTCTGAGAGCCCTCTCATTGTTAAGTCAGAAAGTAACACTAACTCCAGTGAACGTGGTGAACTTTTTGTAACACTCATAGTGTGTGAATGGCCTCTTAGAGAAGTGAAAAAGGGGGAGAAGAAATGAGAGAGAAAGATATTAAAAAATAAGGTACTACAGTATAAGCATCTTGTAAAGACTGTATTTAAAATTTACAAAAGCCCCTATTAAATCAATTTCCCACAGTTCGTCAGTATGAAGTTAATATTTGAAATAGGTGACTTTAGCAATTTTATCTTCTAATAAAATTTTGTGGAAACCACTACACAAGGACTTAGTGGTCTGCTCTGGTCTATGAAGATCATCATTATTTGTTGTGGTGGTGTCATTGGTTTGTTTGAGCCTCTGGTTTTCCAAGCCCAGATCATGATCCTGAATTACCTTCATCAGAAAATTAAACACAATGATAATGGTATAACGTTTGTGACTGATTTTAAATTTACAGTGTATAAAGTTGTCTAAAAATACAAGTATCCATTTGCTGACACCATTTATGCTGGACAATAACCCCTCAAATAACTGTTGTACTTCAGGATGATACTAGTTGCATTGCTTTCATTTGGTTTTTGTTTAGAAAAATGTGGATCACTGATTACATTTTAGTTATTTGTGCATGTTCAAAACACATGTTAAAGTCTTCATATGTATTTCACTTGCTGTATAGTTGTACAAAATGTGTTTTGGTATTGCTTCTTACATTTATATATTTTAACTAACTCTTTAGCTGTTCACTGTTTCTAGTTCAATGCAATTTAAAATACTTTTTAAAATCTTGTCTAAAACACCTTAATTTCACAACGGTTATCCTGCCTCAGTGTTCAGCTGTTGTATTTTATAGTATTTTTGTAAAACGGTGGCAGGGTTTCACTCTAGCCAAACTAAACCAGGTGATTTTACTTCACTGATTCCTGAGTTTCTGTTACTGATTGGAGATGCAGTATTGGGGGAGGTGGGAGTGAGTACATGGGGCCCACAAAGTTACTCTAGCAGCTTTTCTACATTAACCAGACCTGAGACAGCCATAGTCCTGAAATCCACTCGGCACTATGGCTCCATGAACATAGAAAGTCAGCAGTCCAGCAAGCACTCCATTCAGCATTGTAGGGTTTCACATCCGTGATTTCCCAACAGAAAACACTTCTTACTGAGCATACAGGCAACAACACTTAGACTTAACATTTAGAAGAGATGTCAAGGAGGATTTAAGGATCCTTAAATTTAAAATTAACATTACTATGGTGAACTGTCTGTTTATTGTACTGTAAAGTTGTGCTGGCTGTGGGAACAGAGCCTAATTTAAATCTGTATTTATGTTTTATTTAAATGTCTTTCTACCATGCATGCTATGTACTTGTATGCTATTTAATGGCATTAAAAATGATTTTCTAACATATAAGGAGGCGATCACTGACTGGATATTATAAAATAAAAATACTTTTTCTTTTCTTTTTGAAGTTTACTTGTTCTGGTAGGACAAGACTAATGATGGCAGTAACATAAACAAAGACAAATGAGCTACTTTTATAAAGCGTAGTTTGTACTTCACTGAAACCAAGACATGCTTTATTTAATATTGGATCAGCAAAACACAGGGTGCACACCTGCAACAAGGCATTTTGGCATTTACAGACCCAATATTGGCCCATGACGTTAACCTGTGTTACTGGGTCTGGCCATGCATGTGATTGGAGGTAATTAGACTGTTACATCTGTGGAAATGTGCAGTAACAATGGCTGCTTGTTGCTTCAGCCAACAGACCATCTCATAAAAACCAAAGTAAACCCACTAAATGACTTCACACCCTGATAATTACTGCAACCACATAAACACAAAAATATAGGATGAATGTATGCACATGCTTTGTACACGGATGTGAGGATGTGCATGCATAAAGACGGATTGATGGGTGATATTATTTATGGATCAGAGTCTACTGTTCCCATTGCATTTTACTGCAAATTTTGAGTTACATTTAGAATGGCTGATAGTATCACACTGTGAAGAAGTATTGACTTTTGAAGAATAAGAATAAAGGAGGTTGCTACCACTCTGAGCAATGTCCGGCTCCTCCACTCCTGCCACCACTTCCCCTTCTGGATGTTATACATTGTTAAGTCTAGTTTTGTTTTGTCTCGACTTTCTGTTTTATTGTGATGTGTAACGTCTCCCTTTAGTTTCAGACCCTTGTCTTCCTGCCCTTGTGTGCTTTCCCACTCCTGTAACTGTCTGCTCGGCCCTGATTGTTTTCACCTGTTCCCGATTACCCAGTGTATATACTGTCTGCGTTTTCCCCGTCCTGTGCCAGATCGTCTTGTTCCTTTGCATCAAGTGTTCCAGCTTCCTAGAAAGTTCTTGTTGGTTAATAGTGTTAGAGCTAGTCAGTATGTTTTGCATTTTTCCGTGTCTGTTGGTGTCTTATCTTAGTAGTCCTTTGCAACTATTAACCCTTACATACTGTTCATATTTAGAATTCCCTCATAGTTAGTGTCTATACCAAATTTTAAAGTACAGATCTATTTAGAAATGTCTAAATAGCCTATGTCACATCATTAAATGTATGATTAATCATTAATTAAATATTTCAGAGAGCAGGGAGAGAGATATTTTTTAAGATTTACAACACTCGTTTTTAGAGAAAAACATCTACTATTACACAGTATCATGTCCTATTTTACATAAGACATAAAAATAATATTAAATATATTTTATTGAAAATGGCATTAACATTCTGGAACTGTTGGAATTTATGATATAACCATGTTTAACCGCTGATATGGTGGCATGGTGGTGCGACATATTGGTCTTCCCATCTCAGTGTCCCACAGACTAGAAACAGTCTCACCTCAAGGACCTGTACAAACCACCCAGTATTAGAAGCCCCATGTAGGCATGTAGGTCAGTCACATCCATGGTCTTCCATTCTTGACCATAACTTTAAATCCCCTTCATGTTTGTCATTGCAATGACAATTTTTTCAATGGCTGGAGGGAGGAAGAGCTGGAACGTTGACAAAAAGTTCAGATGTATGGGAGATGGCCAGTCCTGTGGGTCCTGGAGTCATTCGAAGTTGCCTGGAACTTGATGTGGAAGGACCAACAGATAGCACTGTTTATTGATGGAAACTTGCTGCCTGCTCCTCTCCATCAGAATCATCTTCATCAGAGGGGCTGTAATCAGAGTTTTCTTCCACATTGTCTTCCTGCTCTGACACATCCTCCTCCAAATCAACTGTCAACCTCCTCATCCTTGGAAGATCAGATCAAGGGCCTGTTGTACACCAAGTCTTGATGTAAATAACTTCTGTAGAGAGCAGATGTGTCCAAATACCACACATCACCATGAACTGTCAAGTCCAGTCACCAGTGAGGCTTAGTTCCCCCAGTTAACCTGATGCACAGCATGCATTACACACACCACGCTGTTGGTTGCAGGTGTATTGTCAAATATTTTCTAGATGAAATAGAAAATGTTACTTGTTAAGTGGGGTGATCACAAGGTGGGCATAGTTCCTTCCCTGCTTCTTCCCAAAGTTCACTATCATCTCCTTAGTTTTGCTAACATTCAGGTAATCATCTTTCTTTTGCACAGGAATGATGATTGATTTCTTGAAGCCCGTCGGTGTGACAGATTGGGCCAGGGACAGGTTGAATACAGTTGTGAACATCAGCGCTAGTTGCCAGCACATAGTTTAACTGTGCATGTTCTTAAAGAGAACAAACTGGCAGGCAGCATGCACAAAAATGGTACATGTGTCTTTTGTGCATACAAACAGCAGCTGGTGGACTAGAAAAAAACAGACACAATGTCAGCCACCTCAGTGAACCTGACGCAGAGCAACCTGTGGCTTTATTTCCAATAACTGATGCTCTTTGTGTGTGTGTGTGCATTTATGTGCCGGCTGGCCCATTAGGCAATATAGGCAAATGCTAAGGGCGCCTTACGTGGCCTCCAGGGGGCGCCACAAAATCGGGAAAAAATTCACCTTCAATATAATTATATTAAAACTAGTTATTACTATTAACTCTTAAAATGGAAAAGCTCACATTGATTCAAATGTAAAGCAATGTCTACTTAATAATTACTACAAATGATAATACCAAATAACCCCCCCTCCTCCAGCTGATGGTACCTGCTCGCTCTCTGTGGGGGGAGGGGCAGATTTATTGATGTGACCAGAGAAGTTTGTAAAAATGTCAAAACGAGCTGAACTGTCCGGAGCACTGTCCAGGAGCACAGGGAAGAAAAAAAGAAAAGAAGAGGAGGAAAAACGAGAGAAAGAAAGAGGTAAAGTAAAGATACAGTAATGAAATGAAGCATCAGTTATCTCACAGTGTACTGTGAAGTTGATAACTTGCTTCTGAGCGATTAGCCTCAACATGCTAATCAGTAAATAAACAGTTTTATATTTCTGTAGCTGGGCGGCATGGAGGCTCTTTACTGTTATGGATCATTTGTAAAGATTAAACCTGCTCAGTAGGTGTCTACATTGGCCTAATCTACGCTTTTATTATTTGTTTTATTTACATCTGGCTAGCTAACGTTTTTCCTGCTTTTAATAGTCCAATCAAAATGCTATTCCCTTTTCACCCCTTTATATATCAGATTTCTAACCCTAGTTGTTCGTTGTGTTACAGTTCATATTGTCTAAAGCATGTTCATTGTTTTAAACTTTACATCAGTGTTAAATTATCACATTATTATTATTATTAATACTCCTTAACTTAACTTAGCATTCCCACATGCCATATTAAACTGCAGTTTACTGCTTCTTTGCATCTGCTAATCAACATTTCACCGTAATGACAATAAAGTTGTATCTAATCTAATATGCATATCAGAAAAAATTACATTGTATATAGTTTTGCATATAGTTGTATATAGGTATTTTATATAGCTTTTGTATATAGTTATTTTAATTAGTTTTTGTATATAGTTATTACATAGTGTAAATGTGTGGTTATTTAAATTGTTTGATGTTGATTGTTATATTTATAATTTATTACTATTATTATTATTTATTCACTTATTTACATATTTTTATTTTGTGGTAAGGGTATTTATATTGTATTTCAGATTTTTTTTATTTATTTGTAATTTGTTAAGCATGTAAATTGGGTGACATGTTATCTTATAAATTAAAGACAATGACGTAAAAACAATGCTATTCAGATTTCTTTTGTAAGCGTATGTAAATCGCCGAAGGAAGAGGGCGCCATATAAAATCTCGCCTAGGATCGCCACATTTGGTAGGGCCGGCTCTGTGCCTTACTCACGCTTTATTAGGCAGCAGCAGGCCCTAACTTTAAACAGGTGTCAGGGGGCATATTGTTCAGTTTTTCTCTTTTTCTATTTTACATTTTATGACAACTTTTCATGCAGTCACCATTTTTTGAAAAAAGCTATCCTAGGTAAATACAGGTACATGGGTCTAATAATTCATCCAGCGGGTTGTTTTTCATGATTTGGATAGATGCTCAACCCTGTGTATAGTATCCACATTACAAACCATAAAACTATTTCAAACTAATTTACAAAAACAATTTTAAATGATCATGTCCATTATACAGTTTATTCAGTACATATATATACACTGCTCAAAAAAAATAAAGGGAACACTAAAATAACACATCCTAGATCTGAATGAATGAAATATTCTTATTAAATACTTTGTTCTTTACATAGTTGAATGTGCTGACAACAAAATCACACAAAAATTATCAATGGAAATCAAATTTATTAACCCATGGAGGTCTGGATTTGGAGTCACACTCAAAATTAAAGTGGAAAAACACACTACAGGCTGATCCAACTTTGATGTAATGTCCTTAAAACAAGTCAAAATGAGGCTCAGTAGTGTGTGTGGCCTCCACGTGCCTGTATGACCTCCCTACAACACCTGGGCATGCTCCTGATGAGGTGGCAGACCTCCCAGACCTGGACTAAAGCATCCGCCAACTCCTGGACAGTCTGTGGTGCAACGTGGCGTTGGTGGATGGAGCGAGACATGATGTCCCAGATGTGCTCAATTGGATTCAGGTCTGGGGAACGGGCGGGCCAGTCCATAGCATAGCATCATGCCTTCGTCTTGCAGGAACTGCTGACACACTCCAGCCACATGAGGTCTAGCATTGTCTTGTTGCATTAGGAGGAACCCAGGGCCAACCACACCAGCATATGGTCTCACAAGGGGTCTGAGGATCTCATCTCGGTACCTAATGGCAGTCAGGCTACCTCTGGCGAGCACATGGAGGGCTGTGCAGGCCCCCCAAAGAAATGCCACCCCACACCATTACTGACCCACTGCCAAACCGGTCATGCTGGAGGATGTTGCAGGCAGCAGAACGTTCTCCACGTGGAGACACGGCGTCTCCAGACTCTGTCACGTCCTGTCACATGTGCTCAGTGTGAACCTGCTTTCATCTGTGAAGAGCACAGGGCGCCAGTGGCGAATTTGCCAATCTTGGTGTTCTCTCTGGCAAATGCCAAACGTCCTGCACGGTGTTGGGCTGTAAGCACAAGCCCCCACCTGTGGACGTCGGGCCCTCAAACCACCCTCATGGAGTCTGTTTCTGACCGTTTGAGCAGACACATGCACATTTGTGGCCTGCTGGAGGTCATTTTGCAGGGCTCTGGCAGTGCTCCTCCTGTTCCTCCTTGCACAAAGGCGGAGGTAGCGGTCCTGCTGCTGGGTTGTTGCCCTCCTACGGCCTCCTCCACGTCTCCTGATGTACTGGCCTGTCTCCTGGTAGCGCCTCCATGCTCTGGACACTACGCTGACAGACACAGCAAACCTTCTTGCCACAGCTCGCATTGATGTGCCATCCTGGATGAGCTGCACTACCTGAGCCACTTGTGTGGGTTGTAGACTCCGTCTCATGCTACCACTAGAGTGAAAGCACCGCCAGCATTCAAAAGTGACCAAAACATCAGCCAGAAAGCATAGGAACTGAGAAGTGGTCTGTGGTCACCACCTGCAGAACCACTCCTTTATTGGGGGTGTCTTGCTAATTGCCTATAATTTCCACCTGTTGTCTATTCCATTTGCACAACAGCATGTGAAATTGATTGTCAATCAGTGTTGCTTCCTAAGTGGACAGTTTGATTTCACAGAAGTGTGATTGACTTGGAGTTACATTGTGTTGTTTAAGTGTTCCCTTTATTTTTTTGAGCAGTGTGAAGACAGGATGAAGACCATGTACCATATAAGAGGATGTAGTTTTAGTGACTACTTGACCTATAATAGTACTAATAAGAAGTGTACATAACAGGTTAGATACTAGGCATGATAGGCAAGACTGACTAATAATTACTTGCCTCCATATTTTGTTACCATATTGCTACACACAGAGCATTAAACATAGTGTGTTCAGATTAATTATTTTCATTAATAAAGAGAAACCTACCCTTACACATCACATGCATTACTACTGACTGCATACAGATGTGTCCTCAGTGTTCATGAGGAATGAAATACAACACAGTCTCCAGCTGCCACTTACAAAACACGGCGCTGTCCCACAAAACTCTGTAAAATATTTTATATACATACACAAACGCATGTGTCCAACCACAGACACATTAAAAAACCCCATGTGCACGCAATTACGTCTAACCGAATTACACACTAACCGAGATCAGCACACCCTACAATAAGGTTACTTTTGGTTATGGTTGTTTTTTTCCTTGTGTTATGTGCACTCGGTGCAAACTTTACTTTTAACCCACAGTAATCTTGAGAATATATATAAGGATGATAAAACAAAGTCCAGGACCATAAGGCAGTTCAGATTTATTGAAGCTCCTTCAAAGGCTGATTAGAGCCCTCTTTCATGTCAACAATCTTGAGGTTCCCTATAAATATATGTATTTTACATTTTTCTTTTAGTTATCACCACTACAAAATAAACAACATCTAAATAAACGGCTCTTTAGGCCTCCAGTTTTAACTACTTTTTGATTTCAGCATTGAAGAAAATTTTTATTATGTGTATGAGATTTTCCATTTTGCAGCTACACACAACTTGATGATGAGCGGATGCATCTTTACATAAAATTATCTTTAAATTGTTTAAATATGAATATATTTAGCAATATAACAACCCAACACAAAGTATAATTACTCTTTGGGTGTCAGAGTAATTTCAGTTCCACAGTCCTCCTTGACTTATCACAGCCGCACAGCCATCCCTTTACTTCTACATATAAGGATTTGGTATGTTATATATATCGAAACAACAACTTTGTTATAGCTGTAAATGTCTTGGGAAAGGGGCAGCTCCTATGCTGCTGTTGTTTTTCTTCCATTGTTAAATGTTTTTGTGGGGTTGGGGAGGTTTACTTATCCAAACTGAGGATGCTGTATGTTGTACAGATTTTAAAATCCCTTGAGGCAAATTTGTGATTTGTGCTATAGGGTTATATAAATAAAATTTCTTGACGTGAAAAGATTAGATGATAGGCAATGCAAAGCGTACCCACACACTGAAATCACAGCTCCTTTTGATTTTATTAGCAATGGTTTCACCAACTATAGGTCTTCCTTAGGTAAATGCTATAAGCTACTATTACTACTACTATAACCATTATTATGAGTTGCCATGGAAGGCCTGTATTCGCTCAAAACATTGCTAAAAAAACAAAAAACAAAGGGGAGCTGTGATTTCAGTGTGGAGGTACACCTGTCCTCTTAAGTTGCATTTTTTTTTGTCTTTTTTGTATCCAGCACTAACCTCACTTTTTGTGGTTTTATGCATGTGCACATGGTTGCTTAAACGTACTTTGAGAACATTCACAGCAGAGAACAGCTTGGGTTTGTCTTCAGACTGAATCCAGAATACTAACAAACTTTTGCTGTTTTGTCTACTCAAACATTATTTATTACTTGAATGAGAGGAAGCCCAATTATTATTGTTTGTTCTTTCTGTTAAGCAGTTGAATCTGTTTGTTACATTATAAACACAGACATTACAGACTTGTGGACATTAAAGTCAACTTCAGACAAACATCCATATTTAAAATTCAAAATTCAAATTTATTTATTTAAAGCCCAAAATCACAAACATCGTTTGCCTCAGGAGGGCTTTATAATCTTGTACAGTTGTGATGCCCTCTGTCCTTAGACCCTCGAACCAGGTCAGGAAAAACTTCAAAAAAACACTTTATGGGAAAAAGAAGAAACCTGAAGGAAGAGCCACAGATGAGGGATCCCTCTCCCTGGGACGGACAGACGTGCAATAGATTGCCACATGTACAGAGAACATCATCATCTGTCATATTATGGAATTATACATGGGTCATAATAAACTCTAGATAAACTGAGTTCATGGGTTTAATCCATGTGTGAAGGTATCACAGGTAATGGAATAGGAGTCCATGAGTCCAGGTGCATCTCTAGATGTCCTCATATGGAGCTCTGGTCCACTTGACCTTCTCTCCATTAGGCATATAATCTCTTCTTTTAAGTTTTTAAGTTTAAGTTTTAATACACAGTCCTTGTGGTTGTCTGAAGTCTAAGAATCATAAGGAAACACACTTGAACTATTTACAGTCCAGTAACTTGTAATCACAGCCAAATATCTATCAAGATAACTTTCATTTATAGGTTCCATTATATTAAATTAGTCTATTTGGATACATTTAATATACATAATGACCCAAACTGAATGGACCTAAATTACTTTAATGATGGCATATTCATTCACTGTGTAGAGAAGAGTGGAGCTGTTTATAGCATACTCAGCAGTTAAATAATGATAATGATGTTTAATGTCCGCAGCAAGAAGCTGTTCCCAGGATAATAAACATCTTTTGAAAGTTGTAAAAGTGACAAAACATGCAATTTGAAATGGTGCATGTATATTAACTCAGAAGTGGTTCACCATTCTTCTTTTTGCCTCTGCTGTTTCCTTTGCGAAGACCAAAAATATCCCGTCTCTTCTGCATTCCCAAGACACGAGGCCACAGTCCTGTGTTCCGGTGTCAGTTTAAATGTCTTCAAATACGTTTTACATTCAAAGTTGTGGGACAAAGCAGCTTTATAACCTCTGATTTAGGTTTATTACAGCACCTCCCAGCAGTGTTACTGCCTCAGAGGCAGTTTTCCCAGTCGGCCTATTGGCCTCTGTTGATCTCCTTCATTTCTGGTTGACTACAAACAAGTTTCCTGTTGTTCAGCTTTTTTTGTTCTGGCTGTGATCGTACCCACTGGAGCAGTCTGTTGAACTCATTGATTCAACCAACCTGGAAAATTGTACAGCTTATTTTGTTTTTTTTATAGTGTACTGTGCTCTTGGCCCATATTCAGATTTTTAATCAGGACTCTAACCTAGGGACCTCAGAAATAGTGATAAAACCTTCAATATATTTGGATTGCTTTCCCAATCAACCTCGAGTCGTACTTGTGAATCATACACATGTAGCTATATATATATATATATATATATATATATATATATATATATATATATATATATATATATAGAGCTATACATATGTAAATATATATACACTACCGGTCAAAAGTTTTAGAACACCCCAGTTTTTCTAGTTTTTTATTGAACATTATGCAGTTTAATGTCTCATTGCACTCTGAAATGAAAGCATAGTACAAATAAGCTATTGGAGTTAAAAAAGAAATCATGGAATCAATTTCTAGACCAAAATGTATTCTAAACTTTTGACTCATCAAAGTAGTCACCTTTGGCAGATATAACAGCTACAATAAAAATCTAATATTCTTCAGAAAGTTCTTCCCATATCTGTTGCAGAAGTTCCCATAAATGTGTGGCACTTGTAGGTTGCTTTGCTTTCACTCTTCTTTCCAGTTCATCCCAAACCAGCTCGATGGGGTTTAAGTCTGGAGACTGTGCTGGCCACTCCATGTTTTCAAGCTTATCCATCTTGTTCTTTTTTCCTGAGGTAGTTCTGGCATAGCTTGGACTCATGTTTTGAGTCATTATCTTGCTGTAGGATGAACCCCTGACCAACTAGGCGCATACACCAGAGGGTATTGCATGGCGCTGCAGAATGCTGTGGTAGCTGTTTTGGTTCAGGGTGCCTCTCACTCTGTACAGCAAAACAGCCCCGGACCATTACACTTCCTCCTCCATGTTTGACAGTTGATGCCACACACTGTGGAACCATCCTTTCGTCCTACTCGATGCCATACAAAGATCCTGCGTGGTGAACTGAAGATTTCAAATTTTGATTTATCAGTCCATAATACCTTCTTCCAGTCTTCAGTAGTCCAGTAGCAGTGTTTTGTGGCCCAGGCAAGCCTCTTTGTCTTATTCTGACGTCTTAGCAATGGCTTTCTTGCTGCAACTCCTCCTGTCAAACCTGCAGCTTGAAGTCTTCTCTTCATAGTTGAAACTGAGATTTGCTTACTACGACCACTATTAAGCTGTTAAATTGTTAACCCATTTTGTGTTCCCTGAAAAAGGCCTTTTTGTATAATTCTGAAATGTACAATAGTTTTGGGTAACCTTACCTTTTTTTTAACCTCTGGCAGTTCATCACTTAGCTTGGTACCATTTCAAGCTATTCATTGGACTTGAATGACTTGAATTGCAATAAATAACTGGAAAAATAGGGGTGTTCTAAAACTTTTGACCGGTAGTGTATGTGTATGTATATATGTGTGTGTGTGTGTGTATATATATATATATATATATATATATATATATATGCATGCCTTGGCTTAGTGGAGATTTCCCATGATGCACTATGATGATGCACAATAAAACTGAATTCAATCAAATTGAGATTTCTTTTATGTGTGTGTGCTAGAAAGGATCAGTCTCACACTGACTGCCCACTCCCTTTGTATACCCTATTCACCAATAGAAACAAATGATATAATTAATCCTTGCTTCCTTTCTTTTGTTGTGGATTGCCACTTTCTCGCTGGAGACCCAGTATACATACAAAATGACAATGAGTAATTTTGTCACTTTACATACGGTTTAAGGGGAAGATATAGAATAACAAAGTTACAGCATGTACGAGTTTATCACTAAGTCATTACTTTTTACTGTAAATGATAACCAAGAACTTTTGCAACCCTCCAGCCTCTATACTTATATAAAATCTGCTCCTCTTTCAGCACAAACACGTGTATAAATGTCAGAGTTTAATTGCGGAAATGTGAATGAAGGAGTGAAAAATGAACACCACGTTATTTACCATAAGGATTAAAGCAAAGCAAAACCTTTGACTGGATATGTGTGTCTTCATAAGGGTTTGTAGAACACGCTGTCAAAATCTTGCAAACACCAGCGCTAAAATGGTTAAGATGACTAATGTGTTATGGTAATTACACAAAGGTATTATAATCAATTACACAATAATTAATAGTGTTTTGAAAAATGCTGTATGTAGAGCTTTTAATCTGTGTGAGAAACAAATGAGACCCAGCCCAGCTTGTGAACCGGAAAAAATGAAGGATACACATACTGATGTGGTGGACAGGTGAGCGTGGTCATTGGAACAGGAGTTAGACCGAGGAGGCGAATAAGGAGATGAAAAAGAAGAGAAGAGGGGGGAGGAATGGAGGAGTAATTGATTGAAAAGGTGTTGAATAGAGATGTGGAGGGAAAGTGATGATGAACGGAGAGAAAGAGGAAGTTGGAGGGGAGGGAAGGAGAGCTTGATCATTCATCACTTAAATCCAGTCCCCCCCATCCTCTGGGAAAATGAAATGAACAATTTCTTGGTGTCCACAACCTATTAAGAGTCATACACATACATATTCCAGTCTCAATAATACCTCTCATTACTCATTAGATAGATAATGTCTCTGTAGCACAATGTCACAGGACATGCAGTCCATGCATAAGCTCAAACATTATATGGCCCACTTTCAGCAGGACACTATATTATCTTTCAGTATTCAGAGCACTGTCATTTATCATTCACTGACCCCTTGATGATCCACACAACCACAGAAACCTCACTCTCCTTCATGTTGAAGGTCTGGATGTGCTGGTCTTCCAGGATTCTTTCACAAAAACCACAGAAGTATTCTCCACTGCAGCCTGAAACACAGGTCAATTAAAATGGTGTGAATTTTCCATACCCCTCCTTGAACCGCCACCTTACTGTGGTGGAGGGGTTTGTGTGCCCGAATGATCCTAGGAGCTATGTTGTCGGGGGCATTACGCCCCTGGTAGGGTCTCCCATGGCAAACAGGTCCTAGGTGACGGGCCAGACTAAGAGCGGTCAGTTCAGAAGCCCATCATGAAAAGAAGAATATCAAGGACCGTTACGTCGCCCGGATTGGCGTTACCAGGGGCCCCACCCTGGAGCCAGGCCTGGGGTTGGGGCTCAGCAGGCGAGCGCCTGGTGGCCGGGTCTTTGCCCACGGGACCCGGCCGGGCTCAGCCCGAAATGGCGACGTGGGCCCGCCTTCCAGTAGGCTCACCACCCGCAGGAAGGTCCATGAGGGGCCGGTGCAATGTGGTTTGGGTAGCAGTCGTGGCAGGGGAGCCCCACCTCGACGACCCAATCCCTGGAACAAAACTCTGGCAATAGGGACATGGAATGTCACCTCACTGGGGGGGAAGGAGCCTGAGCTCGTGCGGGAGGTTGAGAGGTACCGGCTAGAGATAGTTGGGCTCACCTCCACGCATAGCTTGGGCTCTGGAACCCAGCTCCTTGAGAGGGGCTGGACCCTCCACTACTCTGGAGTTGCCCAGGATGAGCGGCGGCGAGCTGGTGTGGGCTTGCTCATAGCTCCCCAGCTCAGCCGCCACGTGTTGGAGTTCACCCCGGTGAACGAGAGGGTCGCTTCCCTGCGCCTTCGGGTTGGGGATAGGTCTCTTGCTGTTGTTTGTGCCTACGGGCCGAACAGCAGTACAGAGTACCCGGCCTTCTTGGAGTCCCTGGGAGGGGTACTTGATAGTGCTCCGGCTGGGGACTCCATTGTTCTACTGGGGGACTTCAACGCTCACGTGGGCAACAACAGTGATACCTGGAGGGGCGTGATCGGGAGGAACGGCCTCCCCGATCTGAACCCGAGCGGTGTTCTGTTATTGGACTTCTGTGCTAGTCACGGTTTGTCCATAACGAACACCATGTTGCCTTTAGCATAAGGGTGTCCATCAGTGCACATGGCACCAGGATTGCACCCTAGGCCGGAGGTCGATGATCGACTTTGTTGTCGTTTCATCTGATCTCCGGCCGTATCGTCTTGGACACTTTCGGGTAAAGAGAGGGGCTGAGCTTGTCAACCGATCACCACCTGGTGGTGAGTTGGCTCCGCTGGCAGAGGAGGAAGTTGGACAGACCTGGCAGACCCAAACGTATTGTGAGGGTCTGTTGGGAACGTCCTGGCCGAGCCCTCTGTCAGGGAGGTCTTCAACTCCCACCTCCGGAAGAGCTTCTCACAGATTCCGAGGGAGGCTGGAGACATTGAGTCCGAGTGGACCATGTTCTCTGCCTCCATTGTCGACGCTGCAGTTCGAAGTTGTGGACGCAAGGTCTCTGGTGCCTGTCGTGGTGGCAATCCCCCGAACCCGGTGGTGGACACCTTTGGAAGGAAGTAAGGGATGCTGTCAGACTGAAGAAGGAGTCCTATCGGACCATGTTGGCCTGTGGGACTCCTGACGCAGTTGACAGGTACCGGCAGGCCAAGCAAGCCGCAGCCCGGACGGTCCTGGAGGCAAAAACTCGGGTCTGGGAGGAGTTCGGTGAGGCCATGGAGGAGGACTATCGGTCGGCCTCGAAGAGATTCTGGCAAACCGTCCGGCGCCTCAGAAGGGGGAAGCAGTACTCTGCCAACACTGTTTACAGTGCGGGTGGGGAGCTGTTGACCTCAACTGAGGACATTGTCGGACGGTGGAAGAAATACTTCGAGGATCTCCTCAATCCCACCGACTTGCCTTCCAATGAGGAAGCAGAGGATGGGGACTCTGAGGTGGACTCGTCCATCACCCAAGCCGAAGTCACTGAGGTAGTTCGTAAGCTCCTCGGTGGCAAGGCGCCGGGGGTGGATGAGATCCGCCCTGAGTACCTCAAATCTCTGGATGTTGTGGGGCTGTCTTGGCTGACACGCCTCTGCAACATTGCATGGAGGTTGGGGACAGTACCTCTGGAGTGGCAAACTGGGGTGGTGGTCCCTCTTTTTAAAAAGGGGGACCGGAGAGTGTGTTCCAACTACAGAGGGATCACACTTCTCAGCCTCCCCGGGAAGGTCTACGCCAGGGTACTGGAGAGGAGAATTCGGCCGATAGTCGACCCTCGGATTCAGGAGGAACAATGAACAATGCGGTTTTCGTCCCTGGTCGTGGAACAGTGGACCAGCTCTATACCCTCCACAGCAGGGTGCTAGAGGGTTTATGGGAGTTTGCCCAACCAGTCCACATGTGCTTTGTGGATCTGGAGAAGGCATTCGACCGTGTCCCTCGTGGTATTCTGTGGGGGAGTGCTCCGCGAGTATGGGGTCCGGGGCCCTTTGCTAAGGGCTGTTCGGTCTCTGTACGACCGGAGCAGGAGCTTGGTTCTGCATTGCCGGCAGTAAGTCAGACCTGTTCCCAGTACATGTTGGACTCCGGCAGGGCTGCCCTTTGTCACCGGTCCTGTTCATATAATCTTTATGGACAGGATTTCTAGGCGTAGCCAGGGGCCGGAGGGAGTCAGGTTTGGGAACCACAGGATTTCATCTCTGCTTTTTGCAGATGATGTTGTCCTGTTGGCTTCATTCAAGCCAGGACCTTCAGCATGTGCTGGAGCGGTTTGCAGCCGAGTGTGAAGCGGCTGGGATGAGAATCAGCACCTCCAAATCCGAGGCCATGGTACTCGACCGGAAAAGGGTGGTGTGCCCTCTCCGGGTGAGTGCAGAGGTCCTGCCTCAAGTGGAGGAGTTCAAGTATCTCGGGGTCTTGTTCACGAGTGAGGGAAAGATGGAGCGTGAGATTGACAGGCGGATTGGTGCAGCGTCCGCAGAGTTATGCGCGGTCGGTGTACCGGACCGTCGTGGTGAAGAAGGAGCTGAGTCGAAAGCGAAGCTCTCGATTTACCGGTCAATCTACGCTCCCACCCTCACCTATGGTCATGAACTTTGGGTAATGACCGAAAGGACAAGATCAAGCGGATACAAGCGGCCGAATGAAATGAGTTTCCTCCGCAGGGTGGCTGGGCGCCCCTTAGAGATAGGGTGAGAAGCTCGGTCATTCGGGAGGAGCTCGGAGTAGAGCCGCTGCTCCTTCGCAAGTCGAGAGGAGTCAGCTGAGGTGGCTTGGGCATCTGTTTCGGATGCCCCCTGGACGCCTCCCTAGGGAGGTGTTCCAGGCGATGTCCCACCGGGAGGAGGCCTCGGGGAAGACCCAGGACACGCTGGAGAGACTATGTCTCTCGACTGGCCTGGGAACGCCTCGGGGATCCCCCCGGAAGAGCTGGAGGAAGTGTCTGGGGTGAGGGAAGTCTGGGCATCTCTGCTCAGACTGCTGCCTCCGCGACCCGGTCCCGGACCAAGCGGATGAAAATGGATGGATGGATGGATGAATTTTCCATAAAAATAAAAAATCACAAGATTTTCTTGTCCAAAGTTCATAACAGATAAGTGCTTAGATTTATTCCAGGGTCACTGAAACGTTTCCCAAATGTATGACAAAACGTAACATTAAAACACCATGGTGGAAAGAAATACTTAATTCCCGAAGCACACGCTGTTGAATGATTTTCTGCCGAGTGATTTATGTACTTCAGTCATATTTTGAAATTAATGCCAGGTCAGTAGTGGAGAAAATGGGACAGCGTACTCTTAACCTTTTCCATGAAATAATAACGTATTGATATCAACTCCCCAAGTCTAATAAGATTAGTCTATCTAAGTTTTCCCAAATGTTAGACTTCCATTTGAAACAATGAATAACGAGCATATATTGGCTCTAAATCTACTTTCACGTCAAAATAACTTCCATCAAATGCTTCCCCTCAACTGCATTTGAGTCAAATGAGCAGTGAAAGACAAAGGATACAAGTGAGCCCATTAGCAAGCAATGCTACAGAGCAGTGCTAACAAAAGATGCTAGCACAACACATTTAGCGAAGCACCTGAAGGAGTAACACACAGACCTCTAGAAAGAGTTTGGTGACAGCTCCTGTTTCACTGAAGCATTAAACAAGACAGCTCAGTAAACTGTTAACGTTAAGTTGTCCTGTTGTCGTCTGTAATTCAAAGCTAAGCTAACCCCCCTCAGAGCCATCAGACATGTGGAGTCTCAGACAGCAGAGCGTCACTTGTTAGGAAAAAACTTTGACTGTGCTCAGAATTAAATGAACCTAGATCCTTTGTGCTTAACACACAGTACTTTTAACTTCACTTAATTTCTAAGATTGGTTAATTAGATCTCAAACAATTAAATCACAGGCAGTGTTGTATATTTTTCCCCGTTTCTTTAAGGTATCCTATCGAGATAAGAAATTCCAGAATCGTGACCTGACTACATACAACATATATATCTGAGCATGAGGAATACGGAAAGTTGGAGCAGCTGGTAGTGAGACAAGTCGAACGATGTGGATGCCAGCCACAAGAAATGACAAGGAGAGGCTCTGGATGAAGACGTGGGCCACACGTCCAAAGTCCTGACAGTAGCACATGAGACAGCTAATCTGCAAAGAAGAAGGCCATTTGCAAGAATCTACTGTTCAAAACAACTAATCCAATCAATTAACCCCCAGTTAAATCCAGAGGGAGTCTCTGACAGTGCATGTGTGGGGGAGGGGAGCTGCATGAAGTGTCAGTCTCTGCTCCTACACACACTTCATGCAGCTCCCCTCCCCCACACATGCACTAATTCAGTCAAATGATGAATCCTGAGTGAGCAGACCATAAACTGTCCCCTGGTGGCTAAGTGCAGTATACGTCATTAATCCTGCCCCCTCCATGTTTGCAGATGACACATAGCCCAACCTATAAAATCAAAGTACGCGTCAGACACAGTTTTTAAAAAATAAGACTAGACAAAATTTTTGTTTCTGTCATTTTACACAGTTTTTAGCACAATTATGTTTGATCAAGGGTTCTTTTTTCTGATAAGTTCGGTTTTTATTAGATATTTGGTGCTATGAAATGGGGATGTGATGATTAACATGAATTCTATGTAGATTAGTAGCGTCAAGAGGAGATGTTACTTTAACTTTAGTGAGCGGTTGTTAATTAGCAATTAGGGGAGCTGGTAGGGGGACTTGTTCAGATTTTCAAGCCAATTCACTTTGTTGTCAGTCCGACCGACTATGATTTTAACTGATGGATTTTTGGACATGGAGGATGAAATTTATGTTTTATGAGTTTCAAATGATTAACATCTTCTAACTGGATATGGACTTTCTCTTTAGTTGCTTTTTCTTGGAAAGCCACACACAGACGAAGACATATTGAGGTTTGGAGGTTGATACTTTAAAGAGATACAGATGATTGTTGTTAGTCCAGGACTCAGACTCCCTGTGTGCCTTATCCCAAGCATAATTTATACAGCGATGATTCACCACTGGCGTCAGCTCATTTGCAGTTGTGTCTATCATGCACACAATCCACTTGCTGTTGCTTTGTCGTCATTATATACAGGATGCAGCCTGTCATCAGGAACCACAGCGGATGATGTTTGGGACCGTAATTTTCCTGGCATTAGCGAGTTTCTTTTCAACAAATACAAGAACATTATGTGAGCCATAAGCAGATGTTTGTTGCAACACAGAGGGGAACATGTGTTTTCATGTGGTGTTGCTGAAGGAGTCAGCCTTTATTAGAAACGAGACACATAGAAGTGCTGTTGTTAGTGGAATAAACAACTGAGGAAGAACATGTGGTTATTTAAAGGTAGAAGTAAACCATACACCAATTACATGTCAAATGTTAATTGTAAGTTGTTGGGAATTCACATAGTACCGGTTGTTTACCATTACACACGTATGGTTCATTTCCTGGTCTTTTCCTGTTTAGGAACATTTCTAAAGCTGGATTTGGGTCTTTACCAGATTGCCTTTCCTTGTGTGTGTGTGTGTGTTGTGTGTGTAGGTGTGTGTGTGTGTGTGTCTGATATCTGTAACAGCTGCACTGGGTAAAGGAGCAGGCACCGCTGGAACTGCCCACCTGAGACCAAAACGTTTCAAACACACTGGCCAATATATAAAATGTAACTCCCCCCCTCTCTCATACAATTCAAAAAAGTTTTATTGGCATGACGTTTTTGATCAAGAACATGTTGCCTATAGAAAGCATATACATAAAGACTGACTGTATAACATACATTACACAGAAAGAATACCAAAAAAAGTCATATTTGAAAAAAAAAAGAGTAAAATGAGAAAGTACATAATAATAAATAAAAGCATGTTCATTGGGTACGGCTTTCAGCCTATTTGCCAAATGTCTCCCTTTTTCCTCACATCTTATTCAATCCCTTTGCTTCTGGTAAAAATTATTATCACAAATGAATGATTAGTTGATTAGTTGTGTGTTGTTGATTAAAGATAAACCTTAACTTTATGTAAGCAGGGTTCATTGACTCTCCAGGTAAGAGTGTAGTGTGTGTGTGTGCGTGTAGTCTGTGTGGAGTTAATGTTTGCATATGTGTGTCGCAGGAGGTGTCTTGAAACAGGAGGTGGTCACCTTTCTAAAGGTGTGGTCACACCTTAATGTGCAGGAAGTCGTGCTCCATGAGAACACACACGTAATTTCTATTTTTATCCAGAAAAAAACCCCTACATTTTAAAGATCAGCATTTCCTAACCAATGCAGGATGTAAGTCTGAGCAATGATGCTGCTTTGTTAGCCTTGAAAATAAAACAATGTACAAGCTGTTACATTCCTGTTCACTCACTTCAGTGTTTCTGTTCCTGCTTTGGCACTTCACACGGAGCAGGTGATGCGTATTTGTGTATACAGTAAGGAAGTCATTGTTTTTTCTGGAGTTATTAGAATGTTGTCTTATCATTATGTATGTTTTGTTATTTGTGTTAAAATTCACTCATTTTTTCTTAGCTAAATGGGAGGAATTGAGATGAAAATGTGTATAGACAATTATGGTTCCCACAGAATGAAGCCTAACTGTCACAGGGTATTTTGAGTTCCCTTACTTGAACCACAGAGGTGGAGTATTTGGTCATATGAGGTATGAACTCCTCACTTAACCCCACTTTCCTGTGTAAAGAGGTGATTTAATGAGGTGTGATTTGGGAACACAGCAGTGCCTTCACTTACACAGATGATTGAAAAACCTGATTTTGCTCAAGGGCCATTTCACTTTGGCAGACCATGTACATTATTGGTTCATATAGCTTTTAAATGGAGCCCAACAACTCTGATATTGAAACTGCCTTCTCTCCATCTGCACACGGTATGTGCCAGCACCTGACATAACAGAGACAGGAAGACGCTGGTATTAGAAGATTCATTACACTCTCTTTGTAGTTTAACACAGTAAAACTCCAATTACCACCAGCTAGATAATTTAATTAGAGGTAAATGAAGGTATGTTTATGTCTGTGTAGGACAAACTACCCCACACCGTCGGCCAACTGTCTCACCACACCAGACAGATATAAGAGAAAAAAAAAGTTTGTTTTTTTGACTAACTTTTGCCTGTCTTTATTTATTTTCTGTCTTTTCTTTATTGCTGTTTTTGTTTTTTCTTTTCTTACTCGAGTCTTAAGATATAATTTCAAGTTCAATAACAGTTTGGTGGGGGAGAGTGTTTGGGTTGTCAAGGTGGTGGCCTTCACAACAAGCCAATCAGTGGGAAAAAGTCTGAGTGTGTGTGTATGGATGAGTGGCTATGGTTAGTTAGTGGGAGCCCCATGTCCTTTGTGTCAACAGGCTCTCACTTGCTCTGGGCAATCACCTATGTAATTACCGTTAATTAGGCTCATTAATCATTAGACCTGTCAGTATGTTTCACTGTCTGGTAACTGGTGTGTGTGTGTGTGTGTGTGTGTCTGTGTGTGTCTGTGTGTGTCTGTTTACTGTGCAAATTGTATAGATGGGTTAAGAGAGGCAAGATGGGGTTAATGTTGCTTCAAATGCACAGTTGTACATTTTATTTGAACAGACGAGGTGTAAACAAGGACTTCTTCATGACTTGATATAATGTTGCACCACCTCATTGTTACTTTGTCAAAAAAAAAAAACTAGACACAAGAATGCCAAGCAACCATAATGAACTTTATTGAACTTTCAGGTGTTGCACCGGTTATGCAGACACACTTTTTACATGAAGCACATATCAAGCTTTTCTCCAAATATTAATTCAGAGACTACAATCGAAGAAAGTTTGCCATTTTCTATGGGAGATGGTGTCGCGGCCTGTCTGCCACGCCCTCATGCATCTTTTGCCCTCAGACTTTTCATCTACCTGCCTGTCTGTCTGCCAGTAAGCTACATTAAAATGTATTTTGGCCCACATCAGCTCCATCTGGTTCTGCCTGCAAATGAGTGCTGTTCTGCTCTCCCCCAAACATAACAGATGGAACAAAGGCCTTGTATCCAACATTTTCACATAACAGAAGCATGTTACATCAGTAAAACTCTGTTCAACATCAACAGGTCACACTGTGAATTATGAATTTTTCAAACTATCCGGCAATATGAAATTATTTAGAAATCAAGGCCATTTATTTTATAAAAACACTTTACTTATTGATATATTTGTATGTTTTTTTCATTTCAGGTTCCAGTTCTACATAAAAATGCCAAAAGAGTGATATTAATTCATCAAGTTACTGATAGAGTTAAATGACTGTAGTTGTGTATCTGTAGAAAAATGTAAAGATGTTGTGAATATTGCCCTCTTTAGTTTAAAGTTGGCCACACTCTAAAGGGGTAAGAGGGCTAATGTTCTTACTTAAACCTAGAAAAATCCTCTTTCTGGAGAAACATTTTGTTGTAAAGAAAAATATTTCTTATTATCGTCGAGTTATCGTCACTGTTATAAGGCCTTATAAAATGTATGATGTGCTACAAATGATCCAGGATAGTGCCTATACCACAAGTAAAAAAATAAAGATATATTCCTCCTGGTGCTTAACAAAGAAAAAACAGAGCTGCATCTTGTAACTCTCTCGAAAGAATTCCTTTAGGGTTAAACTGGCATTTTCCTTATCTTTCATTCAGTCAGCTCCTGTCTGTGTTTAGTGTGTTAAGGCATGGGAATGCCTTAAAAAGCCTTCTCTATTCACATCTTCTGTTTCAACAAATTGAATGTAAACATGGTAGTGTATAGAATAGAAGGCATTAGTGTGTGTGTCTGTGTGTACATGTCTGTATGTGTGTGTGTTGGGCTCTCAGTGATATAATGTTTCATGCAGAGGCCACAATTACATTTACCCTGGTATGATACACTCAGCCATATATGGAAAGAGAAAGAGAGAGAGAGAAAGACAACTGTATCTCACACACATAGACGTACCTGGAGAGGGACACTAAAATAGGAGGATAGATATATACAGTCTTTGGAACACCACATTTGCACATTTTTTTCTGGTGTGTTTTCTTTGGATATGCCCATCAGACACCTCAGAGGTACTCTCTCTTTTTTTTACTATGATAAAGTGTGACCTATTTGAAAACTGTGGGGGTGTCTTGAACAGCTCACTACGAGGTTAAGAAGTGTTTTGAAACAGTTTAAACTAGATGCCTCGTCGTGACAGATACCAGTTCCGATTCCTCAACCAACCAGTAGGAGTTTGTCTCAGATCTCAAAAATGTGTCGGGGACAGGCAAATAGTGTCAAACTCCAAGCCAAGCCAATTAAGCTTAGCTTTAACCTAAACCTGGTTCAAACTTTAACTCTAAGCCCTTTGAAGAGTGATGTCATGACTTTTCAAAAAAAGAAAAAAGATAAACAGTCCTCACAAAGACAGAATTATTAGAACACAGAAACACACACAGAATGGCAAAGGGTAACCAGTAAAAGAATACGGAAATGAGCACTTAGATGGGACCCCATGGACCATTGCAGACCCTTTTTAACACACACACACACACACAAACATATACAGAAAACCAAGGCCATTGAAAACACTGAGAAACTAATGGGTTGCCAGTTTGAGTAATATGGACATAATTTCATTTCATTTCATGTTTATGACTGGTGACCACATGTTTCAGTGGTGTGTGTGTGTGTGTACATGTTACAGAACCAGTATTTGATGAATACTTAAACATATGTGAATTTTTTCATGTGTAAAGGAATGCAAGTGGCTTCACTTATTTGTGTGTGTGTGTGTGTGTATTTTGTGTTGTATGTTCCTGTGTGGATCTGTGTTCCCAGCGCTGACAAGCAGGTCTTGATGACATCGGTATGAAGAATGTTGGTCTTAATGTCAAAGATGGAAACACTGATATGTAGACAGAACAAGGGGGTTGTGGTGAAAGGCATAGGACCCGTAGCTGCACAGTATATGGCATTTTGCTACACTGAGGTATTTCTTAAAACACTTTTGTTTAGTGTCTTATATTTAGTCTACAGTGTTTTTCACTCTTTAAAAGATATCTCTGTATGACCTTTAGGAGACAAGACTGTTTTAATTTACCTTATCTGTCATATGATCCAGTGGAAACTGTTGAGCAAACTGAATGCGTGAGCATTTATATCTGACATGATTGTGTGAATAGCTTCATCAAATGAATGTATACCTTATTAAATGGGAAAACAGCTGTTTCAGTGGCATGGGGGTGCATAGCTGCCTCACAGAAAGAGAATTTCTCTTAGAGAGACCCTCTAAGGATAAGCACTTTAAATAACTCAGCTGTGAGTAAAAGCAGAAAGGCAGTTTTTTTTCTTTAGCACTTTTTTGTATTAAATCACTGATTTGATTTGATCTAATTCAGTTGTAAATACCAAATAGTGTCCCACGCATGTTCAAATGTTCACAAAACAACATTTAATTGAACTGAGTTCCACAGATGGTGAAAGGTCAGTCACTGTCCCATGTAGTAGCAGAGACTTATCAGCAGCTTGCCGTCAGTTCTTGTTCAGCTTTAAATAGCTGGACTGAGGTGCAGATTTTGCTTCTGTTTTATTAAAATGAGTAAACCACCTTTTTGCATAAACGACACCTGCAGCTCTTTGGGTACATTAGATTGTCAGCAAGACAGCAGTAACATTGTAGAATAAACAAGGTTCATTAAAAAAAGGACTTCAGATCATGGTGTGACTGCCACCGTGTGGTCAAACCACAGATGACATGATTTGAATTTTCTCATAATTCACCTTTCCCATTCCCATGTTACAGAACAGACCAGAAACTGATTTAATTTTTAAGTAACTGCATATTTTTATTGTGTTAATCAAAAACAATCTGACATGACATTTAACAAAGACCTCTGGGAGTATTACAGTGCACCATGTTAACTTTGGCCTTCGACCTTTGAACTTTCACCTATGGCTGCTCTACACACACACACACCACTGTTTCTTTGCCATTATATACAGAGTTCTGCTTTCCCCCAAAACTCACACACTCACACACACACACACACACACACACACACACAAGCCTCTCCTTGTGAGCTATCATACAGGGGTGCGTCACATGGCATGGGTTATAACAGGAGTGTTGATTGCAGGGCTGTGTGAACAGCAAAGACTAATTGGACAATGTATTCAGCGGGAGTTTTCCCATCGGCTATAATATCCAAAAAATGTTGCAGATGAATCATTTTCAGCAGAATATGAACAATACAGACGTAAATCTACATTTATAAGAAAAATAAAAGTCCACCACAACATATCAGCTTATCTTTGCACATAAATACATAGGAATAATAATATTCAATACTGTACTTTCTGTCTCTCGGTCTTTCTCGCCACCACGCCATCATCCAATGCGTTAGCCGCTAACATTGTTCATGCAATTTCAAAAGAGCACAAAACAATATATGGCTTAAAAGGGAGACTTGGGCAAGTTTGACATCACTACCAATGTAAATAACCTCTTATTAAAGAAAAGAAGTACACAATTAAGTCATTCTACATAAACGCCATTTAGTAAATTTACTCAGTTAGTTTAGCGGTTTAAACGTAGATAGTGTATGTGTAGATGGGCACCATCTTCCTACATTTAAACTCAGTTTAGATTTTTCCATGCCCTTTTGTTAGTAAATCTCAGATGTGGTGTCAAAATGCAGTGTGTTCCTTTTAAAAGAGTCAGTCAGTTCAGTTCAGTTCAGTTTAAAGAGTTAATTACATCTCTAAAAAGAAGGTATATAAATAACATCAACAATGATTCCATACATCTAAAATCCACTCACAGACCTAGTTAGTGCTGCCTCCTGTTACCGTGGCCTTTGTGAATTCATGCACACACAAAACCAAATTTTGCCAATTTCACTGAAAATCTAAAAAAAAAAAAAAAAAAAAAATTATAACACTTGAGAAATGTGTGGTAGCAGCACAAATTAGGCCATGTATTCATCATAAAAGTCATTTCATGAATGCAAAACATAAATGTATGTTTTATCTTACAAGGCCAGTCGCTTTCTTTCATGAGGCTAGACTATGATATAATGAAGTATTGTACGACAGGTAGGCTCTTCCAAGCCTGTACACACAATAGACACTAGGGGACAGGCTACACACACCATGTTAGCACAGACAACCAACAAACAGGGTTTCTTTACAGATAATACACAGAGAGAGATTAGACTAAAGACAGAGAGAAGGAAGACCTTATTGTACTTATTGTACCAATTGTCCGTTAAGAAGAGATGAAATCGTTATGCAGCAAAAGTCAACGATATTAATGACTATAACAATATGTTGCAAAGTGATTCCAACAGCATAAGAAGTCAGCTGGAAGTTTTTTTGTTGTTTATTTTTTCAGACAGTAAAATGCATTGTGGGTAGCGCAGAGAAGAAGAGGACAGCTTTCTGTGTATTTTACCGTGCTGAAAGAGGAGTCTGTGATTCGCTCATCTCATTATTTGCATATATATTTATCACAAACAACATATGCAAGAACAGTGTAAAAAAGCAAGGAGTAGAGGTACCGCATAGAATACAACAAAATCATAAAACTCATAAACTCATAAATATCATGCTAATATATATATATCACCCAGAAACATGGGTTGTCATAGTAGAGTGCACTAAGACACACTCTTTCCTTGTCCTCCTTATCATATTAATGCATCCCACCCCAAACCACCACGTTCATGACATCTCCTTAATGTTGCACAAAACTTTGAACACAGCCAGAAACAAACCCAATAAATAATTAACCTTAGAGTGAGGTTTCGCACTGCAGTACGTATTATATCTGTGTATGTTAAAGATGCTGCTTAAACTCTAACTAAATTTAGGTTATTTAGATGTAATCCAGGTCTTATTTGGGCTTTTTTTGCTTTTAGACATAGACTTATATGTGCTCCAGCTTTTTCTGTGTACTGTAAACATCTAATCTTTTTCTCAGATCATGGAATGCCAGTAGTCTTTCCATCTCTCATTCTCTAGTGGTTTGGACCAGTAAAGCAATATAATCATATCTGGCCAGATACGACCGCTCTCTAACCATGACTGCATTGTATTGTATGATTTATTTTGCTGCAACATGCGTCAATGTGCCTAAGAAAACCACTAAGAAACTTACTATATAATATAACCAGTTCTGCAAGATGCTGATCTGTTCCACGGGCTACCCCATGCTGCTGGCATCTCTACCGCTTCTGTGACTGCATTATGTAATATGCACACAAAATCATGTGAAAAGTGAGGTTACTGGAAATATGTGCAACAAGAGCACCACAGGACGCTGATCAATTAATCTGTTTATGTAGAAATAATGTTTTTTATAAAATGCTTGTCTGCATGCTTGTGCAATTGCATAAAAATAGTTAAATGTGTTTCCAGTTAGAGACTATTACTTTCCAGTATATTCCAGTTGTCACATTTCTCCATTACTTCCCATTATGCTCAGCACTCCAGTCCAATATGAAATCCTCAGGTATGAAAAGCTGTGAGTAGAGTTCATCCAAAATTCGGGGGCTGTTTGTTCTGAGTGGTGTAGTCCGAGAGTAGGCATTCATATTATGATCCACTATCCACATATAATATGTGCTGTTGTCATGTAGTAGGAAAACTTCAATACCCATCTGGTAATCCTCTGCTGTGAACCCACCTTCTGTACATAATTAGTGGCAAAGGGAGTAACAGGTGAGTGTAAGTTTATTGCCCACAGATTAAAATGGGACATACCAACGTACCTGCTTGTACACTCAAGTGGAACAATGTAAAGGGACCGTGCAGAATAAAATTGGACAGTAAGGCAGCACATGCAGGGGCTGGCCAGTAGGACGAGGACTGAGGGATCAGGGTACCATATAGTAGGGGCATTGACAGATAAATATACACAATAGAGGAGGTGCGTGTATGTGTGTTTTTATGTGCATGGGTGTATCTGTATGTGTGAACACCTCCGGGAGTTCATGGCCTTTCAGTCTGTTTCTTTCGCCTTGTATCAGTCATTCTCTCCTCTCCATTCCCTCCATCTTTCTCTAAATTGTTACTCCCCTGCACTGCGAGGCGCCCGAGGGTTCGGTTTCCCATCATGGGTTCGCCGGTTTCTCCCCTTTCTTATCTCCTGAAGATGCTTCCACTTCTTGTTAGCTGGGCGGACAGCAGGGCCCAGATGCGGTGTGTCCTTCCCTGGAACAGGAAAACTTTTATCCACCTGGTCACCACTGGCCGTCTTGCGCGCCCAAACTTGCTCACAAATCTGGTC
Organism: Scortum barcoo; assembly: GCA_023238725.1. NCBI lineage: Eukaryota > Metazoa > Chordata > Actinopteri > Centrarchiformes > Terapontidae > Scortum > Scortum barcoo. The sequence continues at coordinate 9,518,671 of CM041549.1, read as the reverse complement.
GACGGTGCTCAGGTTAGGGTGGTCTACCAGCTGCATGAAGTCCCGATACCAAAGCTTTTGATTGGTCATTGGGGGTCCACCCCCGCTGCGGGGGTCTAATCGGACAGGGGCGTCGGAAGGTAGATTAGAGACTGAGGATGTTGAAGGTACAACTTCTAAAGTGATGCCTAGTAAGGTTTGGGTGAAACCATGTTCCATGGCGTGGCACTGGTAGATGCCGATATCTCTCTTTAGGACACGACGAATCAGAATACCTCTGTCTGTCTGGAGGATGCGGTCATCTAGATGCACCTGGAAAAGAAAAAAAAAATTTCATCTGGTATTGTTACAATCTTTTATAAAGAAATTTTAATTATTAATGCCAGAGTTTGGATGCAATGTCTTTACAGTGCCTTTTAGAAGATGCTGACTTGAATTGCCAGAATTATAATAACGGTTTACACTAATTGCACAATATGAAAGAATGGCTGTTTGTCGTGATGATATATACACTCCTATAAAGCCTTTATGGCTCTGGATTGTGTTCTTGTCAGTTCTCTCGACTCCCTCTCACCTCTTCTCGTGGGTTCTGTGGATGTTTCTGGAATGTCCAGGAGACTCTGGCCTGAAGTGATTTGGGGATACACTCCAAGAAAGTGCTGCTTCCCTCAACTGCATAAAGCTTCTTCTCTGCAACACGGTACTTATGGTGGTCTGAAGGGGGCAGTAGAGACAAGGACATTAAGGGTCTACTGTACAGTTACTCTGGACATTTGCTCACTAATCACAATCTAGTATCAATGGAAAAGGCAAAAAAGGATAGAGCAAGACAGGACAGAACAATGAAAAGAGGATATGAGAGGCAAAAAGGCAAGATAGAAATGGAAAGATATGGACAAAACAATAGACAGGACAGATCAAGGAAAGACGGCCAAGGATAATACGTTATAATAAAAATACAACTGTGCTGATGGGAAAGTTCACTACAATCACACATAAAGACAGCATCCTGTGGAACACAGGAGAATACTTGTTAGTACTCAAGGGGGTAATCTGACATTTATGATGTGTAGCTCTGAAGAAGAACTGTTATGGTCCTGTGAACAATTACAAAATTATATCCAACATCAAGACCTGATTGGGTCAGGCTTAGATCCACTTATTGTCTAGCTACCAGCTACACTGCACAACTTATTGAAAAAACAATGGTGTAAAAACTGTCAAACTGGCCCCTGATGAGAGCTTTGGGAAATGCCACCTTCATCAGAGACAATTAGACTGACCTTCATTAGTTTTACACAATCCAGCTTGCATGCCACATGATGTAATCGTATTACCAAGAAGCTCCTTCAGTTTGAACGATTAGCCTTATTCAGTTATTTGGCAGAAAGACAGATAGTGACAGAATGCTGGTATTGTGGTCTGGGAGGACAGAGGTCACGAGGGGTGAAGGGTGGAAGGATTTAGGGTTTTTTGGCACAGTGATCCTGCTCTGACTCAGAGACTTTCTGCATCTAACATCTTAGACTGAGGCTTTGTTTTTATTAATACCTCTGCAGCAAATGGCCTCTACCAGGGCCTGGTCTAATTAAAAAAAACAAGAAAAAGTTTTTGAATAATACCTCCAGAGCACAGAGTGTTGGGGTCTCCATTCCTTACATCCTGGCGACGGAAACGTCTATAAAACAACAGGAGGTTATCACAGTTTTGATAGTCATATTGTACTTGCAATACATATTGTGTTTCTCTTGCTCAGTGTAATGAATCATCATCTGAGTGTGTCTTCTGTGTTTGTGTCACAGACCTCTTGGTGTTTGGCAGGTAACGAGTACAGGATGTTCCATCCCAGGCGCAGTATGGGTCCCTAGCCAGGCAGCACTCAGCACAGGCCTTCCCATACACACTGCAGCGGTGAAGGGGAACCTGGGCAATGCCTGTGTCTGAGCCGACATACAGCTGTTGCTGTGAGGACACAGGATGGAGGGACAATTTTTAAAAGAGGGTTTCTGGACTGTATCATGGTATTATCTTTGACACAGGCTTGTTTTACACACTGATGTAATGTGCCAATGTGAAGCTTACCTGAACATAAAGGACATGTTGTATCCTTATAAAATCCTCACAGTTAATCTAATTCTACCTGAGTCCATGCTCAACATCCAGTTTCTTCTTCTCTTTATTTTCCCAACTCATCTATTGGTCCTGCTTTACCTGATCTTGCACATCTTGTAGCCTATTTTCTGATTTGCTCCATATAGACTGTGCTCAGTCCAAGCTCTATACACTTACACTTCACCTGCCCCAAAACAATCCCATGTCTAAATACTGCCTGAGCCTTTAAAATTGTATTCCTTGCCTTCAATTTGGCCCTTATGAAGACTGTCAGCAATATACAATTCTGTTTTGGTACAGTGTCAGTGCTCATTATAAGGCAGTTATTGTGTCTTTATGAAACTAAAGAGGACACTTAACACAATGCAATGATCAATATTCTCTAAAAACAAAAAAAGAAAGAAAAAATGTTCATTTTTTTATCAGTGATTTTGGAGTTATTGAACAAACATACCCGTTTTGAGGAGATCTGCATGTTGATGATAGATGAGGCATCCTGAAGATCAGAGGAGGTACAGCAAATTAATTACCGTACCACATATAAACTAAATGACTAAAAACAGACAGTTTAACATAGATGCCATGTATTCTCACCCTCTATAGTCAGTAAATAAGTGTTTATATCTAAAAAATTAGTTTTATTATCTTTCTTACTTTGAAGACCTCCAACTCTTCCAGCAGAAGTTCCTCCATGTTGTTCCAGCTCTCCTTGGGGACATTGATCACCTTTAGTACTGTCCCTTTGTCTAAAATAAAAGATGCATTCCATTTTTATTCATCACTTCACTTTCAGTTTAAACTATAAACTTAAGATTTAGAACTGAAAACAAGTCATTCACCTGTGCCGATAAACATGACATCATACTGTCCGTCGGCAGCGCTGACTCTGTCCACGGCGATCTGTGTGAAGCTGTAGTCCACGTTAGTTCTGACGAAGACAGGCCGGCGGCTCATGGGGTAGACCGGGTTATACATCAGAGGGTGGTGACGCGCAAACTGGATCACATCATCTGGAAAACCCTTTGTGGACTCAAAACTGCCAAATGTCTTACTGGGACACTAATGAAAAGAAGAAAAGTTTCTCGTTCACGCAGTCTTGAAAACAAACAAGCAGAGATAGTACATATGAATGAAGAGAAATGGCAGAAAAATATGTGAATAAATTTATTATTTTGCAGGTTTCATTGTGGTATGCACTCTCCTGATTTTTTTTTCTGAATTGGGATGCAATTAAATTTAAAACATTAATGAAAGCTCTATAAATACTGAAAACAAATCTTTCAACCTGAAACTGTTTTGATAAAAAATGGGAATTTGTAACTGTATGTACAAGCACGTGTCATATATATAAAAGGATTTGGCCACTACCCAGAAATTCAGAATACTTTGATAATCCAGCCACCACTTCTTACTGTAAGGGATCTGTTATAGCTCTGTGGAACACCACTGACTGTGGACTGAACGTAGAAGACTGAACGAAGAGACTCTTTGCCATGTTTGGACATAAGATTTCCATCATAACTCATAACATTATATTCAATGACCAAATTTGTTTTACGTCTGCTGTGCATGTAAACTGTGATAAAATGTCTGTGAAAGCCTTGGTCCAGCAGGCCACAGTGCAGTGGTTTCGTTGTGATGGGTCACATGAACATGAGATATTCTAGGTGAGGCCTCTTTCTCCATTCAGGGCTTGGGCTTTCATTCCAGGACACTTATATTGTCCTAAAAATTTGAACTTTTAAATGTTGTTGTCATTTTGTTTTTCAAGGTTTTATTCTCATTGGATAAAGTCCCCTATATGTTTCCATACAGAATCTGCTTACTATGAGGTTTTTGCATAATTCTATTGTAAGCAAGATTATTTTCTTTTAATTTGATTCGTTCTGCTAATTTTACATCCCAGTGAGGTGATGATGGCGTGAGAGAGGGTGTACTGTCGGCCAAATAAAACTACGATTCTGCAGTAACACAGTGGGAATTGTTCTGCTGTGGCAGTAACAGCTGAAGGTCTACATAACAAATCCTGCTGACGCTATACTGGTGTGCTTAGCAGAATGTAAGAGCCCTGATAAGCACATATTGATTGGGAGGATTATGGAGAGCTTTTGGATGAAATAAGGTCTAATACAGAGTGCATATATGACAAGGCTATAATATGAGTTAATACTCAAACTCATATTGATACCACCTTTTACAAATCAGTATACTGTGATTAAAATCTTAGTAACTAGAGAACAAAAGTAATTAAATCTGTTACTGAAAGTTATAATTTCAAACATTTTCATCTCTTTGTCTTTTGCAGCACTTATGGTATAAACACCACAACACCTGTGTCTTAATACTGCAAACAGCTTTCATCAGGGCCGTAGGCTCAGTCGTCATACTGTTAGCTCAAATGTCTGTCACTGTCTACTGTGACAGTGACAGACATTTATTCCATATCTCTTAGACTTACAAGTATTGTAGCGACAATGTTATTGTAATACTACAATGTTAAGGACTCATGCATTGATAGTTTAATTAAATATTAGGCAAAACATTTTATAAAGGAAAAAGCAAGAAATCTAAAATTAATTGATAAAGCAAATAGTAACTATAGCTGTCAAATAAATGCTAAAAGTGTGGCATGTAAATAAGTATTACTCATTACTTTGTACAGTATTTCCCTCTTAAATGTAGTGGCATAAAATGAAAATATCCAGTTAAGTACAAGTACCCTAGAATTGTAATTAAGTACATTTCTCCTGACATTACTCTAGGGATGAATCTTGACCATTACTGACATACCATTCCTGGGCGGGGATAGGGGACTTTTCCCTGGAAGGGGACCCACTGATAGTTGGGCCCCTCTTTGTGAGCGAAGGGCCCCAGGAAGGCCCTCCGGATGTCATTCATGGAGTAGAGACACACAGCTGAGCCTTTAAATACACTGCTGCTGGGGGACAGGGGAAGCTCCATTAGAAACATCAAACACACACACACACACACACACACACACACACACACACACACACACATGATATGAATGGACTCTGACCTGGAAGTGGAGAAGACAGTGTAGACCAGAGGGTTCTTTCTGTCCCTTGTCTGCAGCAGGAACACGTCGCCTGAGGACGGACACACACACACACACACACACATACACATACACATACTTGGTCAGTGGTGGTAGTCTAGGGGTCAAAGGTTAAGAGAAAGATAAGCAAAGCCCCACAGTCATGTAATTTAAAGAGACACAATAGCTGAGGGTCACGACATGGAACAAAATCCACTGCAGCTTTTAGGATTCTCAGGTTGGCATCTGCCAATAAGATTTGGCATCATGTATGGTCAGTGAACTCTTGGTCGTAATAAGGAACTCATTGTTCATATGAAGAGGTATGGTGGACAGATTTAGCCTTAAGTAGGGTCAGGATTTGGACACATTTTTCCATTTAGTTCACCGTTCACTGCGTCAAGATAAGCACAAAGACAGATCATAGTACTACCTGCATGTATGGTCAGAGAGACCAATCAAAAACATCAGAGGAGCCGAAGCTGCTGCAGCTGCTGTGCAAATGTCATGATTGGAGGTTTTTTTGTTTTTCTGTGTGAGATGTGACATCATTATGCTTTAATGAGAGATTGTGCGTTCTTTTCAGAGTACATACACACATTTCCAGTTGACTTCTTTTAAAATGTAAATCTCTTACACATGCAGTGTAGAACTAGTTAGTTCTGTTAGTTCATATTTTGATTTTAAAAGGAAAAATGTAAGATCAGACTTATTTCATTTTAACACGAGGTTGGAGTTATGCTATGCTTTCACACAGTGGATAAATACTACATAGTGCATATGCTAGTCATGATTTCTTTTTAAATGAACCTATAGCGCTACAAAATGGAGTTAGTTAATGAAATGCTCCTTGGCCTTGGAAGTAATACTTGGTTAGCTTACCGTTGTTGTTACTAACGTAATTAATTGGATATGCTTCAAATTTGCAGTTTACATTAGGAATGGATTAAATAGTGTTTGCCTGCCCTGATTCTTTTGTTCTTGTCTTTTTGGTTTTAAAAAGTTAAAAAAAGACTCTCTTCACTTTAGAGTATCACTCCTATGATCCTCTGCATGCAGAAATCCAGAGATCAACAGGCCTGCAATGCCTTTTAGTGTTACAAAGTTACCACTAAGGACTACCGCTTGAATGAGGATTTGAGCGAAGGGTCAATTGTTGCAGAGGAACAAATGTGATTTATACTTTTCCTTTCACTTCTTCATCCATTGCTCCTAAACTTACCCTTCTGTATGAAGTCGTATTTTACAAAATCATCCATAAGCAGTTTTGAGTTTGTGGAGCAGATTTATCTCTTGCTTGTGGTTATTTATGAGTGCAGTGCTCGGGTGAACTGGCAACAGACGTTTGTGGAACAATCTGAGTTTAAGTGAAGTTACGTCTTATTTATCATAAAATCTTTCCTCTGCCCACAACCCATGCTTTAGAAATGTAGCCTTGCAGCTGGAGCTCGTCTAATGAAAACACATTATTGCCTATGGTCATACAAAGAGACGGGCCTGCAACTTACTCTGAATCCGCAGCAAAAAGTCTTCACTGTCTTCAGATCAGGCCAAAATCTATTACCAATTAATCTCTCACTCAAGCTTTCTCCAAGTCTGCAGGAATTTGGGGCTGAATAATCTACAATTGAGGTCAACAATCCTGGTTAATTTATTATGCTTTCCTTGACTTTCTCTTCCTTTGCACCCACAGAATGTGCTTCTGGATAAAAATCCAGCGGACAAAGCAAGGTTGGAAAATCGGCCCAAATTTGAACTCTTTGTCTTGCTTCTTCCAACTTCTAAAAAATGTGATCGCTTTATCATACTGCACAATGTTTTAGATATATAATGTTGGAAATAGGGACAAAAAATAGAAACCTACACCAGTTTAACCACTGTTACTTCAGTAGAAATAAGTTCATATGACATTAGGATCTGTTATAGTCAAAGTGAAAACAAAAGTGTGCTTTCTCAAAGAGGATAGGTATCATTACTTTTATTTTCATGCAGGGCCTGTACTTCAATTGTTAGTAATTATGTCACACTTTTACTCAACATAATTTTAGTCATATCTGAGCTGATACCGTACAAGCAGTCTGAGCGCACAGTGAACTTACGCAGCTCGTCAAAGTACGTGTCGCTGCCATCGGCTCCTGGTACAGAGCAGATCAGACGGGTCTTGAGGAATGTCGTCCACTTGTTAACCAGACTGCGCTGACCGCCCATGTCATTCTGATTCAAGACAAAACAACTGAGAGTCATTTAACAGGATATTGCATTTCATTTGGGAAGAGTGAAAGAAGACAGTAAAACCAGTGTTATAAATTGGGCACTAGCCACTTTCACCACCAAACCAATTAAATCTTTTTAAACAAAATATGACTTCATTTTGTAACAGAATCTGTCAAATAGCCAGATTGAGTGGGTCTTGTGCAAATTGGTGTTTTCACACCCAGTGTATTTCAAACACTGGACTTAATGATGGAATCATTTCTCACCCTGCAGAGTTGTCCAATGCGGGAGTAGGTGGACTTTCCCAGCCCCTGAGCCTCGACCGCCGTCTCACGAAAGAAGAAAAATACCTTATCATCATCTGGGTTTTCACTTTCTGGGACCCAAAAGGAACCAATAAACTTTGGTTCTGTAGACACAAAGAGGAACAATGTCAGTTATGCCAGTATTTCTTCTCTCTTTTCTTCTGTTTGTTCTAAACACAACCATATCAAGACAAGTTACAGTTTAACATGAAGTGAACTCAGCTGAAAAAAAATTATGCCCAAGCTGACACACACGCACACACACAGACCGTTGAGCCAGCGTGAATCATGCTGTTCAGTGCGGATGGAGGGGCGTTTCCCCAGGCTTCTAAAGATGGTGAAGTCTCGTCCCATTAAGTCGGTGGCCACACCTGCATATAGCTCATCACCTAAGAGACAGAATGAATTGATAAATTATTGATTGGTCAGGGGACCTTTTCTTGGTCACTGGGTCCATATCAGCCACCAAGATCAGATAAAATTATGATATGGAAATGTTAGAAAATGAACACAAGAATTAAATATTTCAAAGCTTACACTTTTGAAAAAAACATCAATCCAATGTTGGGATGGGACACACTGACTCAGTGCTGATAAAGCTTCTTACACAAGCCAAGTTTTAAATTAAACCATAACTGGACAGTCAGCTCACCAACAAGTACGGATGCAGCATTGTGGCGAGGGTCATATGGGCTCTTTCCTTTCCCGTCCTCCACCTTTGAGGGGTCAATCCTGAACACATGGTCCTGATGCAGAGAGAGAGGAGAGGGAAACTGAAACACACTTAAACAATTTCAGGTTTAAGAATTTGGCAGTATGTGGGACACATACTACACGTCATAATTTACCTTCTCTGTAGCATCATTCCAGTTGCCCTGAGTCAAGGTTTGTTATAAGGATGTTTCAAATTATGCGTGACTGCTTGACATCAGATGTTAACATTCACCTGTTCATTCACATAAACTTGGTGTTTTGAGGTTCTTTCCTTAAGTTTGTTCAGGTACTAATAATTAGAAACAAAAAAATTAGAACCAAAACACATATTTGAGCAGGTGAGAACAAAGGAAATTGTGATTCAAATATTCTCAGTGTAATTGCCCCGTAACTTGTAATTGATTGGTTTATCATCGTTTTAAAATAGTTTATATAGCTTTACATGTATAGGTTATATTGCTTTATAAATTATAGCTTTTCATACAAAACAAATGGTGTTTGAGAGATTGAATGTGTCTCTGCACCATCAAACCTGTATGATTATTTTTTTAGACTTGATCTTCTGATGCACCCGCATCAAGAAAATCAGAATGGGAAATGCTCATTAAATAGTTTGTGTCCATTCATGTTGTTTTTCTTTTGTGTATTCCTCACCTCCATCCTGTGTCCCACTTCTACGAATGCACAGGTAGGGTGGAAGGCCCCGGTTCCACAGGCATACAGATGGGTGCGGTTATAGTGATGCACTATCTTCACATAGTTCACACAGTCCGACTGAAAGACACACACAGTGATGCACAATTTCAGTTTATCTATGAATAGCAGTTTGAAGAAGAAAATATTCATTGATCTAGATGGTTCTTTTATTCCTACATGTATGACATTAATGCAGCTTTAGAGCATTATACACCAGCAGCAATAAAATTCTACTTCAGGTAAGACAAATACACAACTGTTAAAGGTATAGGTGGAAGTTACATTTTAATTTTTCTGCCTTCAAATGAACCATGTGTCACCTTCACTTGTACAAAATCAACTACTACATACTTCAGGTCACTAAAGCCCCTATGACTGCTGACTAAAGGTGTGACTTTAGTCAGCAGCAGTCTAAAAACAAGTTAACATGACAACACAAGACAAAAACACTGAGTGAATCCAAGATCATCCAAAACTTGAACTCACTCTGTCTTTTGGTTTAGTGATGTACATTCCTCGCATAGCTCTTCTCACCCAGTCTGCTTGTGACAACACTGTCGAGTCCTCAGCTCCACCTCCAACACACTGTTGTGACAACCTTTGTGTCCTTTCTGCACACACACGCCTACAATGCGGGTGTCTACTCAGAGTAACATAGTTATATGTACCTTGATGTCAGTGAATGCACAGTCTAAAGTATAATAAGTGCAAGAAAGTGTGAGCTATTCAATATTCATTATATGTTGTCGGCTGACTTACACTATATGCAGCTCATTTAACACATGGATATTTTGAACTTGCACCACAGTGGGTGTGAAAAACTGGGTAGGGGATTGGCAAGGAAACAGTAAAGGATAACTGAGAGAAAAAGATGGAATGAGGGGAGAAACCAAAATGGGAGAGCTTACTGTTACAGTTCATTATGTAAACTGGCCAACATACATAATTATAAATGGCTACTGTAAGTATTGCAGTTCTGTTTTAAGAATAAAGTTGATTCTCCACCCCTGAGCTGTGTAATATGCTTCGTATTCGCAAGATCATTACCACTCTCATACCTGTCTGTTCAGTGAGAGACAGCCAGCAACCAGTTACAGATGTACCATGTTAGTGTAAGATGAGATTTATTTTATTAAAATTTATTTTGGAAATGATTCTTTCACGTTTGTTGTTTTATGTGGTTTTAAATGGGAACCCACAGATATAGTTGTTGCATTGGAGACTGTGTAAATGAAGGGAACTATATAGTGTGGTGAACCTGTTGGGATTGGCGGAGTGATATGTGTTCCATCACCTTGCCTGTTTTGGTGTGTTTGGTTGTCCTGAAAAAAAGTGAAAGTAAAGTGGACCAAGTGAAAAGGAAGCAAGTTGTTCCCGTGCTTTTCTTTACCCACGACCCTCAACTATTTCTTCATAGTTAACGCTGTAAAATGATGGCGTTACATTAGTTAATGAGCTATAGAAATAATGGTAGGGAGATTGTTCCCTTCAGATAGAGCGAAGCTAACTGTTCCCCCTGTGGTAAGGTAACCTGCTGGTGACTGCAGCATTTAGAGTGCACTTATGAGAGTGGATTTTATCTCTAACGCAAAAGAAAGCAAACAATTAATTTGTTCGCAAAATCTAAAACTGCTTTTTAACAGCAACATACATGTTTGGTGTTTGAATCAGGAAGCAGATGTTGGCTACAAGTGGACTAGCTTTTAATGATCTCACTTTTCTCATTTCTCACACACCGTTTTTATTCCTCTTTCTCCTTTATGCTCCTTCACATCGAGAACTTTCAGTATCCTTACCCCTCACTGTCTGTTCCCTCATCTTATCTAGACAGCAGGTTATCGACCCACAATCACATCTGTCCTTTTCGGAGTCAGGTTACAGTAAGCTGGATCTCAGGGGACCGCTGGAGAATAGATTTACTGTCTGCTAACAGACTGGTATCTTTTGCAGCCAGAGTCCTGATCTTGGGACGAGACTTTGAGGAGACTGGCCCATTTTTAACTACCCCATTAAGTGATGAGAATGGAGAAAAGACACCATGATTATATTGCTATCCTCTTGATCAGCGGTCTTCATCCCCAATATATGATGAGCTAATATGATGCTTTCAGATCTCTACATCTAACTGAACCATCACACTTTTGTTCCTGTCTACTTTTCCCTAGACAGACAACTGTAACATCTGTCTGTTGATCAAGTTACAACCACTGTTGGACCCATGGGAGGTTTATAAAGATATGAATCTGATCGTCAGCCACAGACTGGCCAGATGAGCAATCACCAAGTCTACAAACTTTGTGTGAAAAGCCGTTAACATAGTGATGTCAAATTTCCTTCACGATAAAGATAAAGATAAAACTATGAGAGGCTGTAATGTCTTTGTTCTCACTCACACATTCATACATTTCTCTTTCGTATATTTTAACACAATGATTCTCAAAGTGGGGGTCCACAAAATAAGTTGCCAGAGTGGTAAAATTGTGTGGTATCATTAAATAGTTCATATCCACAGATAATGAACATTTTCATCAAAAAAACAAACATGGTGCGTACATAAACTACATCAGCATTATATTTTGGGTCAAAATAAACTGGTTTGATTGAATCTGATAGATTGATTCAGATTTTAAATGCTTTAAATTACTACAAAACAAGTGGGGTCCATTTATGTGGAAATGTTTCAGAGTTCTAATTATATTTATGAGAATACGCAATAATAATCAGGCACAGTCAATGTTACGGTAATGAAGGGTCCTTGGAAAAATTTCTCCCCTTTAAGGGGTCTTTGGCCTCAAAAAGTTTGAGAACCCCTGTTTTAACAGATACATTCATACATTTTACTCATCGCACATGCAGTCATGCATACATGTAACATTATAAATAATGGGAGGGAGTAAAAGGAAGGTGTATAGTAGAAATGGAAGGTAAATCACTTATTGCGCCGTGATTGGCTGAGGAGCTTGAGCTCGATCACAGGGGGGTCAGAGGTTTTTCAGCTGTACTGTAAGTGCTGCAGCAAGCCATTGGTGGGTGAGGTAACCTCAGAGGAACGTTATAAAAATCACCCCCAAAAAACATTACTTGAGGTGATTATTAGAGCGTTTTGGGAACGTTACATTCAACAAAAATATTTACACAACGTTTTGGTAAGGTTACCAAATAAAAACCTGGAGGAAATTCCCCAGACTTTCCCCAAACATTTTGTGCTAGCTTGGAAGGGCTCAGGTTAAAAGTGAAGATATATATGTGAGACTGAAGACGTATGACAATGTGAAACAGTTATTGATGACGGGAAATCTTTGGCATATATAAATTTTTTTCTCTTTTTCATCTCTTCATCTATATCTACACATTTTTCCTTTCTGTTCTATTTGTCTGTTTTGTCTTTCACCCTCAGTCGAGGCTGACAGACAGACCGGCCAAGTTGTAAAAGCAGTGACACAGGCGGAATTGTGGCTCATTAGACCTGATTCACACACACACACACACTCACACACACACACACACACACAGAGTGGTTTAGAACAAAGACCTGCCTTTCAGCCTTTGAAAACCACCGTGGGGTTAGTGTTTGAATGAATAGATACATGCTTCCATGTGTGTGCCTGTGTAAATGTGAAAGTGTTCAACCATTCGACAGGCCGATTAAGCTGTTGACAAACACAGGAGACCTCTGTTTCCCATGAAAGAAAGGAGCTCACACTCTTGCCACACACTTTTGCCTCTACCCTCATTAAAATACACACACCTCATCAGCCATACTTGTGCCAAGTTTCAATTATTCTTTCTCTCATAATTCCCAGTATGAATCCTGAAGCAAGCAATCTCAAGCAAGACCTCCTCCTCCATCTAAATACCATTGTATTTTAAGCCCTTTGTGTGTGTGTGTGTGTGTGTGTAAGTGCGTGTGTGTGTGTGTCCGTGTCAGAGGGCAGAGGAAGGTGAGGGAGTCACCAGAGCGGTGGTTTGACAAAGTCATTTCTTTGAAGTGACAAAAGAGAAATAGAGCAGGAGCAAAAGAAAGGATCTGAAAGGATGTAGGAGAATGAGGGAAGTGAATTAAGCCAGCAACCACATTTTCTTAGTGTGCGTGTGTGCATGCGTGTCTGTGTGCGTGTGAGAGTGTGGGTGGGTGTCTAAGGGCTCACTGGCAACCTTTAACCTACCACTGACTCATTAGTTGAAACAGTGAGCAAAACACAGGCTGTGACCTCACTGCAGCCTGAGCTTTAGGTCCTGCTTTCATGTTTTATAAAGCTGTATTGTTCCCCAGTGGATGTCTTTTTTCCTTTTTTTTCTTTTTTTCTTTTTTTCTTTTTTTCCCTTTTCTCTCTTTATTCTTTCCATCTTAGAAATGATTAACTTGATCTACCCATTTATCATTTCAGCATGTGTCTTCCCCTCTCTTAAGTCTCTCCATCTCTGTATGTCTCACTAGGTTTTATCAGGTATTGTTTTAAAAGCTAAGTCCAAAGTGTAAGTTTAATTTACTCAGTATTGAAATAATTGTTAATGATGCTTTGAAGCAAAAAAGGAAGACATGCCCTAAGAATCTGCATCCCGTCATAGTTATAAATGGCCACTAGTTATTGCATTCAAATATTTCCATATTGTTCGTATTATTTATTATAGTATTTAAATTATACTATTATTATTATTATTATTTCATCTTATTAGTTGGTCTTCTTTTTTTTGTCTGTTTGATTGTGTCTGAGAGCAAAAAGTCCCAGTGATGGAGCAAACTTAATAAAGTTAATGGCCGAACAGACAAAACGGTGGCACACAGTGGACAAGCATTAGATACAGAGCACAGTACAGTTTAATATCCCAGGAATGCCTTTGATCGCTTCTGCTGAACAGACCAATGCAGCAGCGTTGACATTTGTCTGATATAATTCTCCTGCTTTCTGGACTCTGACCTTCAAAGAGTCCAGCTACAATAATATCACAGATGAACCTTGGAACACACAGCAGGATTTCTTTTTTTTCGTCACTGGGATGGAAATGCTCAGTTATTCAGAAACTGATGTTTGCAGATGTAAATTGAATCTACACACAGAGATTATCTTCAGAGTAATTCTACACAGTGAAAGTCAGTCAGATTATACTCCGTGGGTTTCAGGTGCATGCTGCTTGTACATTTTAGTGGCCTCCAAGCTACTTTGTTCTTTTTTTTGCGCCTTCCAAATCAAGCATGGCTGGCATGTTTGGTTCTTTGCTCACTTTGGTCTGTACAGAAATTATTATAATATAATAATTATAATTATAATTATAAAGTATTGATTAGATGTATTGCTGTGAGATTTTGTAGAGATACCCTCATTTTTCTGGACCAACATAAGGTTGATTTTAAGGGAACTGCCTTTAAAGGTATTGGATAGATTACGATGAAATCTCCTACTGTCCTACTCAAGATGGATTATTTAATACCTCGATTTCATCTAGTCCCATTATTAGTTCAAAACCAAGTTGTCCAATACCTTGATTAGTGACTAAAACTAATGACACTCTCATCATCCTCTGATGGGGTTTGGGCTAATTAGCAAATGTTAACATGCTAAAGACATGTTAGCATTAAGTTTAAAGTGCCATTGTGCTGATATAAGGTATACTCCCATCAGTCACAGCTGTATTTGTCTTTAGTGCTAGTTAGAAAATGTTAGCACTAAGCACACACTAAGCTTTAACTTTCTTCAGTCGCAATTTCCTTGTCAGTGATTGGATTTTAACTGATAATCTTCTTTTAACTGGTGCAAACATTACAGTGTAAACACGCAATTTATCACTGCTGTAGGTGTAGATATGGCCCCAGCTCCAGGGACGCCCTCAGTCAGAGAGCTGAGTCAGACTGGGTGTCTGGGTGGACCGTCTACTGTTTACTGACGCCGTCTGACTGTGTTTATGTGCATGTGTCTGTGTTTATGTGAATGTGTCTGTGTGCATGTTAGGTGGCTTTCCTCTGGTCAGTGGGTGTTAGTGTGAGTGATGAGGTGCTTATTACTTGTCTTCATGTGGACAACTTGTTAAGCGCATCACATGTCTCGTGTGTATTTGTTGAGCTATCGCAACAGTGAGTATTGGACTGGAGAACTCATCTTTGAGGTAGCTGGCATTGTGGTTCATTTATTTGTGTTTAAGATACAAAAATGGGTGAAAAAGTGGGTGAAAATGAAATGTCATGTACTGTATATCAGATAACCCAGAAAAGCTTTTCATTCAAATGTTTAGTTCATTCACTTTCTTGCAGAGACCTATGAGTGCAGACTTTTTTGCAGAGAGTTAGATGAAAACATTGATGACTCTCTCATGTCTGTCTGTTAAATATCAAGCTACAGCCAAGACACGCCTAACGTGGCTTAGCATAGCATAAAGACTGGAAACAGGGGAAAACACTGCTACGCCTTTGCTCCGTCTGCTTTTAGAAATAATCAACACCTTATATCTTGCTTGTTTAATCCATAAACAAACCTAAGGTTAAAATGTTCTTTTATGGGGGTAAAGGAAGGAATGATTTCATGCTCAGGCACAGTAACCAGTTGTATGTTATGGTTAAATCAATTAATTTAAATATATGAAAAAAAAATGAACAGCTCCCTTACTCTCATCATCCTAAGCCTGCCTAGCCGTAGCCTCACAGCACCTGACGTAAATATCCTTTAAGGAGGGTAGAGCACCACCTATTGTATGTTCAACCAAACTAACTACTCCTTCTGTGCTGTGTCTGTACCAGAGTGATGTTTCCCCATCAGGATCTTCTCCCTGCTCTTTTCCAAAGTCCTCTATCAGCTCCTTATTGTGACTGATGATCAAGAGAAGGTTTTATAGACTAGCGCTTCAGGTCCTCTGCTTCCTTTTTCACTGGTATCTGTGATCAGGCCAACCACAGCTGTATCCTCAGCAAACTGGGTTGGTGATGGTGTTGGAGTTGATAGTGACCACACACATGTGTATACGGGGCTCAGAGTGAAGCTATGGGTTGTGCTGATGTTGAGGGTGTGGAAGAGGTGTGTCTAACCACTCTCTCCACCTGGGGTTTTTCTGTCAGGAAGTGAAGGATCCAGATGCACACAGAGGTGTTCAATACCACGCCCGATTTTTGATGAGCCTGGAGGGTAAAAATGCTGAACTGTAGACAATAAACAGGAATCTCACAATCTCTCACTCTTTCTTGTCTCTGTGAGTGAGAGTGATGTGTGCTACAGCATCTACTGCTCTAGATGGGACGTGTAGGCCAACTGTAGTGTAGTAAACAGCATCGTAGCCTTCCTGTTCCCAGAGAACACATTTGAAATCCAGAGAAAGTATGGGAAAAGAGTTTGAATGAGACAGAGAGTAAGGAAAATAGGAAAGAAGAGATCCAGTGGGGGAGAGAGATTTTGGCCTTTCTTACAGAGTAACATACTTCTCTGTAATTAGGGTCAACAGTGTGAGGTCAGCTCAGTTCTCAATGTGTGCCTGTGAGTGTTCAGAGAGATACTGAAAGTCCAAAGGAGGAACGGGGGAGAGAGTGTTTAACAACGGACAAAAATAACATTTCAAAGGAACCAAAAAGAGGAGGAATAACAACTGACCAGAGGGGAAACTCCTTTCAAGGCAAAATCCTTCTTAAAAATTTCCCCACATTTTTCTTCTTTCTTATCTCTGGAGCTTTAACTAATTCTCTCTACGATTCCCCGTCTCCACTGTTACTCTCCCTTTCAAACACACACACATGCTCACACATATACCCCGGACACACACACACTCAGACAGACTCCTGCTCAGGTGAAACCGGAGCCTGGAGTTTTATATGAATGGAGCCCGTTGTCTGTCTGGTACAGCTGTGTAATCACACTGATGAAGGGTTTGTTTTACACACACACATAGAAAGACACACACACACACATTGAATACTTAAACATACATGAACAAATGTACACACGCACCCAATTTCAAACACATGATCATAAATACAGCATAGATAGACAGATTTGTGGCATGATGGGTTACTGTTTTACACACACACATGTACAAACCTGCACACACATACATAGAGGTAACTAATTGTGATGTAATCCTGGGTGGTCTATAGGCTCTTGGTGGCCTCTACACTTTTTGGTCAGTGAAGCAGAGCCTGCTCTGCCCAGACTCCATCCACACACAGAACATCACATTTAGACACATAATTAGCACACACAGTATTTACTTTGCATAGTGTTTCTCTTCTCTATATTAAAATTCTGATTTTTAAACCTTTTTTTTGGCAGCCAATAAAAAGATAGAGGGAAGAGGCAGGGTGGTCTAGGAAGGGTGGAGTCAGTCCTTACAGAGCCTTAGTAGGTCATGAGGTCAGTCCTTTCAACCTCCATTAGCACGCACGTTAGTTTTCATTTATGATGTGCATTTTTGCATTTTGTATCATTTCCTTTATCTTGTTAGTCTGTAACTCTTATTGCTCCCTATCAATGGGCAGGGCACTCTTGATTGAGGAGATTTTTAACCTCAATCAGGCCATCAAGGTTAAATACAGGTTAAACACACACTGCAACCTTAGAACTTTTACATCTTATGTCCTTCTCACCAATCTTGTCTTTGTGATGTGTCATTTGTTTAGCACATTTCTTGGTTTGTATATTCACCTCGCCTCTCGTGTCAGGCACTTTACTTCCTGCCCTTGTGAGTTTCCCTCCAGTTTGATTAACTGCCCCGCCCTGATTAGTTTCACCTGGCCCACAGTAGTACTCATTTGTGTGTATTTAGTCACCGCGTTTCCTTCTCTCTGTGTTTCCCTTTGTTGTTTGTGTCAAGTGTTCTAACATCTTTTCCAAAGTTAGTGTGTTTTGGCTTTTGGCTTTTGACTTTTGACCAGTTTTCTTCTGACATCCCCTCTGCCTTTCCCCTCTGGATTTGTATGCCTTGTGTGACTGCTCTGTGTACCGAACCCTGCTTGTCTTTTCTTAACTTTAGACCTGTGTTTTCTACCACTTGTGATTTCAGTCGTTCAATCTTATTTTGGAACCATGACTTAATTTCTAAAAGCTACTTTAATTATATTAGTGATACAAGATGCTCTGATGTTGAACTGTTGAGCCTTAAAACGGATTTAGAGGACACAAAGTGATGAAGCTACTTAGTGCCTATTTCAGTTTAAGTCTGGCTTTTAACTAAATTACCCAAGGCCCCTTAAGGGTGACCAGCTTTCCTTATGTCCCAGTGTTTTGCTGTCAGAGTTTAAAATCTTTTTGATTCTCTCTCATAACAGCTTTGCTTTAGGTTATCTGATATCTTGAAGAGCTAACTGGCTTTATCTTTATCTAATCCTTTAACCAAATTAAAGTTTATTTATTTGATGTTTAAGTTTTTTGGGGTTTTATTTTTGCTAAATAGAGCCACAGAACAAACATTATAGCACTGATTGTAATGTTCTGCTGAAAAACATGAGTCTTTGCCTGAGCATCAAACTGAGGAGATAGGGTTTAAACAAACAGATTTTGAGGAGGTGATCTCAACACAGGGCAGGGCCAAAAGTAGGAGTGTTGCTCCTATTATTACATGTTATCTGTTTAAACGTGGTGTTTCTGTCTTGTGATGACTCCCATGACTCCAGTGGATTAAAAGGTAGCATTGTGTAGAATTGGGTAGGAGTGGACGGTTACCTCCTCCACGAGGAGCTCCCTAGCCCTCTTATTTAACTCTGTGTGTAATGCATGATGTTTGGGGGCTTATGATGAGTGATTATGTAATGCACTATTGTTCATACACTACAATCTGTCACAGATTCATAGGGAACTCTCTTCACTTTAATTAATAATGTACGTTTTTTCAATTTTTACAGAATGTTTAATGCACTAATACACTATTGACGTTCAATCGATTTTTTGGGGGGGCACAGACCACTTTTAGGTCCATAGAACTCTATATTTTTGTAAACCAAATGAAAATAGAAAAGAAAATGGGATGAGGTAAGTAATGTGAAGTGGTATGAGGAGACTTACAGTTATGTCCTTGCCAGCCCAGTTACACTCCTCCCTCCAGTCAACAGGAGCAGGCCAGTAGATCTGAAACACAGCAGGCAGTGATCAGATGATCCTGTCGCTGAAATCTCAATTTATTATCCGGATTAATACAGGTTTTCATCCCCCTTCCCCTGAGCCTCTCCATACTTCTGTCCAACTTCACTTCTTTTCTTTCTCTCCTTTCCCATCTGCTTCCCCCCTCCCTATGCTTGCCTCCTCGACCTGTCTTCTCAAGGTAAAGGAGGATGACCCCACCACATTGAAAAACAGCTTTGGCTATGATGAATCAGCACACCCATGTCATAAATCAATCTTGCCTATACACCTAAAACCAACTGGGGCTTCACATCTAAGGCTCCAAGCACACAATTTTCTCCAAACAGCTGTTCACAGCCCTTTGGAGAAGGCTGTGTTTTGCTTGTATATGGTTGTTTGTGTGTCTCCATGTATTTAAGTGCACTTAGTGTGTATGCCATTTAGTTATGTTTTTTGTATGAATGCTCTTTTTCATCTCTGTTCACCTCTTTTATGCTATCTTTCTCTCTTAATCCCACATTGATCTTTCTTCTCTTAGAATATGATCCATTGTCAAAGAGGTATGTTGGTCCATACTTTCATCTGGTCATACATCTGACACCTTTTTTTCTGTTGTGGGACAGTAAAACTTAGATGTTAACTTGTTACATGTTAACTTAGATTAACATGTTGTCAGGCTAGCAAGTGTTCCTGACTCATTATGTGTTTAACTGGTTGTGTTAATGACCAACCTTGTGTTCCTGCTTGGCAATGTTGTCTAATGATAGCGACAGCAGGAAGTTCTTGGCCCCGACAAAGAGACGGCCTCTCTCTTCATCCAATAGCAGAGCGCTAAAGCAGCAGGAACGCTCTAGCTCGAACCGCCGCACTCCATGGAACTGCTGCAACTCTGAAATCACACAGATATATGAGCTCATAGAAGGTGGCACCCTTCAATCTGTTACACCAGACACGCGGCATCCCGCTGTCCATGCTACATACAAACTCTCACAAGCTATTTCAGCTGCACTGTAAATAGTTAGGCAGAAATAAATACTTCAAATAAAATATTTATGTCAGTTATGTTTATGCTAAGTTGTTGTTTTATTCAAAACTTACTCACAAAAAACAACAGTAAAAAATGACCGAAGCAATACTTCATGACGATGGTATCAATGTCAAATCAGCCATATCATCAGAGTATTTAAGTCCAAATCAGATAGTTTGCTTCAGGGCTGTAACAAGTCGTGAGGTTGAAAAGAAGATTACCACTTAATTTTAGTATTTAGATAACATTTCTGAAGCCAGTGACCTGTGAACAGGCAGGACAAAATCCTCTGACACTAATGACGCTATATTAGTTTCAATGGAAAAACTGAGTGTCCTTGTTGTTTTCAAACTGGCAAGAACAAATTAAGGAGGAACGGTGCCCAGGAAAATTCTACTTGTATTTGTAAGCTATAATAGTTACCCCAAGCCAGTGGAAAAAACAGTGCTCTTAGCCTAAGAAGCTGAAAAAATAAAGAGACTGCATCCTTCCCTGCTGGCCTGGCTTAAATCAGGAGCTTGAGAAAACAAAACCAAGGCCCTTTTTGCTTAGACATTTAAATGGCTTTATTAGTCTGCCATTGTTCTAATGGGAATTTATAACTTTAATTAAGACTCTGACACCACCCAACAGCCGCCTGCATGACATCAAGACTTTAGGTCTGCTGCCCTTGATTTCATACTAGAGGCCATTTTTAGCAAATGTGCTAACATTTAGGGTCTTACATGTAATATGTTAGCATTACAATGTACCAATGTTTAACATGCGACATTTTAAACTAACTAAATAAAATAAAGTCATTTCAGTAACATGGGTTCATCAGGATCTGTTTTAGTCCTTCATGTGTCCATTAAAACTAAAATATTTTGCTGTCTTCCCATCCTCACTCTGTATCCTATTTGTTACCTTTTAACCTACATTAAAGGGTGCACATATCTCAGCTGGGCAGACGGCTTTCAGCGAGCCTCAAGTCCTCTGTGAGTTAGTTCAGGCTGTAATTGGCCGCTGTCAATAATGGAACGTATCCCTGGTTTATGTGGTACTGTTGGGCATTGAGTTGCCTTCTTCCAACTTACAATGCGCGTGATGAAACACAAAACCCTGCCACTGTGTGTTTAAGCCATATGTGTGCATCTGTTTGTGTTTGGGAGTGTGGCTGTGAATCACAGTAACCACAAATTATGTCTGGCTACTGTTCAGGAGTGTTTACTTTGAAAAGGATATGCCTGAAACTCACATTAGAGAGAGTGTGCGTTTGTGTAAGTGTGTGTGTACTCGTACTGTACACAGAACAGAGTATACATTATAGGCAGTGGAAAAGACAAATTTAAATCCGCATGAATAAATGACCACTGAAACATTTAAACTTGCGTTTGCAAAGCTTTGGTTCTTACCTTTGTATGAGAGCTTCATACGTGGTGAGGAAGAGGAGGAGGAGGAGGAGGAAGAAGATGAAGATGAAGAGGAAGTGCGGGTCATGGTCCCAGAGGAAGCATGAGCAGCAGCCAGACCCAGCAGGAACAGTGAGCTGCAGGTGACCATCGTGGCCACCATCATCATCATCATGGTCATCATCTTGACACGCTTAGAATGAACTCCTCCTTTCAAAAGTAAACTTTGAAAATTAAATTAGAAGCTTGAAGTGAATTTATTGTGGATTATGGCCTATTTTTAGATTCCAGTTGGCAGTAATGCCAAAGTCCCCCTGCCTTTTGACTGGTTTGGGCCTAGTCTTTGGCAAGGATTGAGCTTTGGAAACACAAAAGTGACTCTTGTTTGCTTTCGTCGGCCTTCAGTCTCTTCCAGTCTTCCTCCAGTTCTCAATGGTCAGTATAATCTTTCTAATGTCCTCTTTGGTTCACAAAAGTTCTCTTGCCAGATTCACTGCTTCTCCCGTGAAGGACAACTGAGTTCACCTCTCACATCCAAGACGGGACAAAAAACGTCACACATGGGCATAGAGACCTAAAAATAGAGACAGAGAGGGAGAGGATTAAAAATTTAGGATTTAGAAATGTAAACGAATAGTATGCGTATGCCTGTGCCAGGGATGCCCCTGCACAAATACGCAAAAACTGCTGTGTATTCAGTGTGAATCAGACTGAAGCCCCTGCCAGCCTCAAATATGGCAACAACACTTCTCTTCCTTACATTACAGCAAGACTGAGAGACATTATCCAAAACACACACATACGCAAACTGACCATGGGGATGAAGACTAGTGTGTGTGTGATACTGACATGGCATGCCCACTGCCAAGCCAAGCACGATCTCTCCGTGTCTTTGGCACTGC
Source organism: Scortum barcoo (assembly GCA_023238725.1). Classification (NCBI taxonomy): domain Eukaryota; kingdom Metazoa; phylum Chordata; class Actinopteri; order Centrarchiformes; family Terapontidae; genus Scortum; species Scortum barcoo. The sequence continues at coordinate 9,496,242 of CM041549.1, read as the reverse complement.
CAAGTCAAAGTGGTTTCCCCTCTTTCTCTCTCTCATGCTTCCTCATACTCTCTCTCAATCTCTCCACACTGGCAGACGGTCTCAGTAGATGAGATGTCTTCATTGCAGAGGGCTAATGAGCCGACAGTGACCTGGATGGATGCTGTGCTCAACAAAAAGTGTCTTGCGAGTGAGTCCAGGAACACAAAGTTTTTGTCATGAGATTTGGTGCCAATTCTTGTTCAAGTTATAATGTACTAAATTACATTATAAATTATCTGAAGCTTCAAAACGTGTTTTTTATAATCATGTTTACACACAGTTTCTATAATCTCAGTATCTCAGTTTCTGAGTGTATGGGGGACTGAGCATGGTCAGGGAGTATAGAAAAAAATCTCTATAAAGTTATTTGAGAACTGGAGTCAAATTTAAAGTGACAGATTTGTTATTGTTCCGGAAAAATCCCCAATAACTTGGTGCTTCAGTTGTGAGTGTGTTGTTGTAAACCACAACTCAGCACAGCACACACCACACCACAGCAGGCTACAGCAGGAGTGAAGTCACTACATGTATTCGCATGTTGTGTAGTAAAAAGTGTGACACACACACACACACACACACACACACACACACACACTCTTTCAGTACTTTGGACTCTGCGGTTAGCTGTAACAATAAAGCCTTTCAGCAGAAACAGTCTCCTTTATTACATTACACCTCAAAGTTGGCACTCAATGACAAGCAGACAGTCTGCTTTTACCCTTTTTTTACTTTCCAGCTTTGCTTTTTCTCCCCCTCCTAACAACTACCACTATCACTGTCCTTCATCTGTTCCTTTCTTTAAAAACCTCACTTGTGTCTTGGAGAGAAATCAACTGCTTGGCCAATATGTGGCTCAACTCTGCTATATACTACTGACTACTGACTGACTGCTATATATCTTTGTCGATAACTGGGGCAATACTGACAAAAAACACAGTTTTTTTTTTTATCTTTCTCTATATGGTTCGTATAAGAAGTTTCAAAATGCTTAAGGAAGCTCATGTGGACAAAGCCTAAATTGGCACAACTATGCACCCCTAGAATTTATCCAAATTCTGTAGCCATATATGGGCCAGTTTGTATATTGACTTCTGGTGTTAGAACACAGTCCAGTGCAGCAGCACTCTGCAGGTATTACCTCAACTCCGCCGGTGGGCTTCGAGGACACTTTAATGAGAGCTAACAACTGTCGAGAGAATAACTACAAAATGGGTCCTACGGGGATTGGTTTTGAGGCTGGCTCATCATCAACTCAACCATTTTAAAGCATGCTGTATTTTCTAATATCCCCTCCAAAAATTCACCCCATTTGTTTTATATGAGGACATCAGATCCTAAATTTCTGGCAAAGGTACAGCAGAAAGCTGTAGTGATCATTTTTAAGCATACATGCATACCAAAATACATAAAGATGAGAATATACACACAAACTCTACACACGCAACAATGCACACACACACACACACACATACATACATAGCATAAAACGCATACACAGACCCGTCCAGGCTGTTGGCACAGAGTTTTATGAATAATAGAGCTATTGAGGCGTGGAGACAGGAGAGCTCTCATAAGCTCACGGCTCCCAGGCCACAACACAACAGGACAGAGTTGAACAGGAACATATACTCCCACATTCCCTGCAGTATGTAAACACACACACAGATGCACACCCGTGAATGGACAAAAGTGCCCATGAAAACTTTGAACAGTACACCACCTGCCATCCTCTGCCACAACTGACTTTCAGAATTACACAAAGAGGCGCAGTGTGAATCATCTGGGATACTTTCATAGCTCTGATCTGATAAGTTCAGGTGTGAAGCAGAGAACATCATTTTTTTCCAGCCAATGTCAAGGAAGTGATTATGTTTGTAAAATTCAATTCAAATGAAGAAACCCTTTGTCTGCCAGGTTGAGTGAAAGGTGGTGAGACTGCTTATGTGTGTTCTCAACTTGTGCGCCGAGTGGCACTATTACAAAGAGAAGGATGTCGGTGCTCTCGTCAGCTGCAGCTCCATGACACACATACAGAAACACACACAAACACACACACAATTCATGTCACAGTCCCTGGGAGTGACAGGAGCAGGACTGAAGCCCTTACACTCCTGTCGGCTGCTATAAAAGGAACGGCCAGTCCCATTGTTCCTCTGAGTCTCCCCGAGCTGTGTGTGTGTCTCAGCAAGTGTGTGTGCCCTCCAAATCTGCCATCGTGAGTGGAAGAGACCGTTATTGTTCCTTGCACTTCCTCATCTCATCCCAGAGCCCTGAGTGGGCATACACACACATATTTGTATGCACGCATGCAGGAGCATATATACTCATCTACAAACTCCTGCTTCTCAGCACTTAGATCTGCAAACACACAAATGCAAATGCACACACACACACACACACACACACACACACACACACACACACATACAAATACACAAACTCCTCGCATGCTCCATAATGCATCTTAATAAAAGCAATTCGGGCTGCTGACACTTGCATTCAGTTCAGCTTCAATAGACAGCAGCATGCCAAGAGGGAGTGGATTAAAAATAAAGACAGAGTGAGAGAGATTCGTGAGGGGAGGGGGGGGGGGGCATCCTGTCAAAAACCAGTCTAAATAGACATAAGCAAACAAAGCGGCCTGCCTCCAGGGTGAGACGGGCTTTTCAGAGCGAGGTTAGAGTGCAACCCTACAGTACATCGCACAATGATGAATGAACTGATATCAGCAGTTTAACCTGTAGGCCTTCACCATCACAGGTTAGAGAAGAAACAGAGAGTAAGTAGAGAAAGTATGAGTCACTCAGGAGGCAACAGAGGATGATAGAGACTAGTTGATAAAGGATAAGCATGACAAAAACAATAAAGAATAAAGCTATTAGGAAGAGTGAAAGATGGAATCGGAAATGAAAGTCAAATGAGATGGAGAGAAGAATGGAAAGAGTATTATAAGGGTCGCAATGTGAGATAGCAGGAAAAACTAAAGGAGAAGCGTGGGAGGCAAAAAAGTATTAGTAGGGTACAGGGAAGAGAGAGATGCTTCAAGAAATGTGTTGAAATAGGAAAAAGTTGGAAGACAAACTGGATGGAGAAGTAAAAGGTGAATGAAGGAGAGAGGAAAGGGAAGGGAGGAGAAGACAGAAGGATGGAGGGAGAGTAAGAGAAAGGGAAAGACTGAGATTGAGGAACTAAGTTGGAGAAGAATAAAGAGGAGAAAGAGAAATATGTGGAAGAGGAGGGCAGAGAAAAAGCGGGGGGACAGAGCAATATACAGACATTACACCACTTTAGCCCTGTCCCACGGAAAAAGAGAATGTGATGGAGGGAGGGTGGGATTGAGAAGAAAATGAGCACAGCGAGAGGTGGGGGAGAGAAAGGAGCCAATTGTTTCGCTTGCAGGGAAAAAAAGAGTTTCCCTGGCCTGTGACCAACAAGTCTAAGCCTCCCTGCGACGGAGAAATGAAAGGAGGGAGGGATGGATGAAGAGAAGCAGAGGAAGAATGAGGTAAAAGTGGTGAGGAGGAGGTAGGGGCTCTCATCTTTACAGAACAAAATGACCAAAACAGCAGGTTACTGGTGGCTTTTGGACCATTTTGCATGATAGGGGGCAGTGAGCGGGAGCAAGAGAGGGTGGAAAATTAAGCAAATCACGGAAAAGAACAAGAACACGAAAATCCAATTTATTATACATTACAGGATTTTTTTTGCCCCCTTGATCTGATTCTTGTGGTATCTTGGATGTTTTACAGAATATTTGTGCTAAGTTTGAATACAAAATGGCAAATGAATTTAATTTTTTTCTTACATTTTTCTTTTATGAGCATGCACTTTATGAGTATGCACTTGTGCATATTTTCATTGTGCATGCAGTGCACTCCTTGGTGCAAAGCTGAACTACAAAATGTGGCAATAACAGCACAAAAACACAATTCAGCAAATGGAAACTAAAACCTTTATTTCACTGAAATAGCAGATAATTTATGTTTCTAGGTTATTTAATATAATATGTATACTGTCTTTCTCAGTGGAGTATCAATGGTCCTATATTATTAAATGAGCTTTAAAAACAGAGGTAAATTGAGAAAGAAGCACATTAGGCAAAGTGATGAAGAGGAGCAGGAAGGAACAGGAAGAAGGAGGGGAAGGATGAGGCAGGATGGATTCAAAAAGCGAGTGATTGGTCCAAGCAGAGAGTGAGAGAGAGAAGAGGGGAGCTGGTCGATGTGGGTTTAATCACACATCACTGCCATGCTGAAAGTGAACGTTACCTTCTCGGATGCTATTGAAACACATGCATTGGAATTGCAGGCAGTTTTATCCCAGGCTGCTGGTAATTTAGTGCTGAATCAATTTCATAAATAGTTTTGCCATAATTCTGACATGCATATCATAAAAAGTGCTCATAATATGCAGAACGCACAAAACTAGTGGTGTGTTAGGACTTCATATTGTCAAGACTAAAGTCTCATCTGTGGACAGTTTACCCCACAAGGTTAACCATGTGTTGGTGTTAAGACGTGGTTTTAGGGTTGAGGTTGGAATTAACAACTACTTTACTGTTAACGAAATGGTTGGTGTTCAACATCTAATTGTGATGGCTATGGTTAGGCAAAGAATCCAGGAACTGAATCTGAGTCATCACAAGTACTATTCAGCAAGCATGTAAAAAGTTGGAAAAGCTGGCGTTTTGATTCAGCTCCAGTAAAAATCGGCTTGGTTTGCACATTGAAGTGCTTAATTTTCAGAATAAAAAAACTTTAAATGTGAGGAAAGAAACAGGAGAAGAAGAGCACACATTTACATGCTTTACATTTTTACAAACAGCTTCTAGAGGGAAATAAAGAGCATTAAGCATGTAATAAATAGGTCTTTTGCAATAACAACAGCTGTGTTGTTAGCTTGATGCATGAGATATTTTTGCTATTGCAGTACAGAAAGCTGAGAAGGAAGGCATCATTATTATCTCCATCTATAACTGTGTTTGTAAGCCAACTAAATTATCTGTCTCTGTATCTGTATTGTAGATAGCAGACCAGAAGTAGTCATGATTTGTACCAGAAGTCACGTTAAATCGGGTTAATGTTGTATTTTCTAACCAAATATTCACTGGCAACACAATTTTGTGCATCAACAAAGTTTTTTATATTTACTTGAAGATATCACAGGTGCAGGTGGGGCAGTCTAAAAGTGACAAATCAGTGTTCTGAGTAAGTTATTAATACAGAAATATTGCGTGCAAAAGTCCACCATCCACTTTCTATTCCCCTGTCTCTGTCTGTATGCCTCTCTCCCTCAAACAATCCAAATATGCCATGGCGCTCTGTCCGTGTCCACGCTGACTCTGACAGAAAATATCGATCACTTTTCGTAATGTGCCATAAATGAAGTAAAATAAAGTCCTATGTTGAAAACAGAATGGGCATTTTTATCTTGCAACCATCCACGATATGATCTAATATCTCTGCTGTCCCCAGAATACTGATGTACAACAAGAAGAAATATGTTTCCATCGCATTATTTGTTCTTTACTCAATATCAGATTTCCACTAGATTTCCACTAGAGGCAGAAACATTGAAAAAGACAGACCAGCAATGTAGAGTTCTGTTCTGTGTTATAAATCTGACACAAATGACCCATAAATGTTATCGATTTTGAAAATCTCAGCTAAACGTGAAGGTGAAGGTTAGGTTGAAACAAGTCTTTACAGTGATGTACAGGCACACAGAGTAAAAAGCTCAGTCATATGAAGGTTCAGAAAAGAATTCAAAAGCAGGCTCTGTATTCACTGTGTGCTGTGGCTTAGAGGTACAGTATTATTTTCAGTTGAAGGTCTCAGGACAAAGCTAGTTACTGGAGTAAATGGAAGTTTCACACATAGACAATACTGACAAAGTAAAGCAGCAATAAGCCAAAAGTGACTATCAGTCTTTATGGGCTTTATGCTGAAAAAAACAAAGTGACAAACAGAAAGCTGGACAATCCGGGACTGGAAAGCTTATTTGTTCTGAAAGACACGGCGTGAATGAAGGAGCCAGGAAGGCTACATCACTCTGCTGGTCGCTGGTATCGAGCCATCTGGCCCCGGAGCAATGAATGGAAAGTTTCCCAGCCTGCGAACTCGTGGCTAGCATTTGTTCAGTTTGGCTAAATTATTATCACTAGACAAAGTTTGAATGGGAAAATGGAAGAAATAACAATGAATAAAAATTGAGTCAACTGAACCTGATCAGCTGGTGTCTAAAGTTCTGCTCAATCGAAGTCTGAGCTGTCTAACTCGTAATTATTTATTTTATTTATTTTATTTATTTTTATCTTTTTTATCAGGTTAGCCTGCACTGCCATAGTGGGGAGACTGGACTAAAATTTGTGTGGGTTACCTCACACATTACAAGAAAGAGATGTAAAAATGCTGTTCGAGATCTGTCTTGGTATGACCATAAGCGGCCTTAAACCTCTTGTCTGGTATAACAAGCTCTGAAAAAAAGAAACAGCAAAGGAGCCGCTAAGGCGAGGGAAGCCTGCTGGTAGCTGGTAGCTGGCCATTTGGCCGTGTTAAACCCAGGAGCAGCAGTAAGTCAGGACCTTACAGAGCTGTCTCTGGTCTCCTGACTGGAGCTGCTCCAAACAGCTCTCTGAGGGAAGACAACTTACTCTACTCTCCGAAATGTAACAGAGAGGATTTTAACCGAGTTCTATGAGTTAGAAGCCCACATGTCATCAGCATGACTTGTAAAAAGATATTTGGGTTTGTAAAGGCTCAGGAATAACACTGCTCAAGTCACAAACACAGCAGGCTGAGTAAAACACAGACTTAATGGCTGAACAGCGGATATAAATTCTTTCCAGGATGCCATCTGATGTTAGTTTGTGGCTAAATGTTTCAGACTTTTTCAGCCAGCAAAAAATTTTTTTGGAAGTGACAGAAGTGTGTCAAAAAAGTCTATACCATAAAACTGACTGTAGTGTAATATTGCCAGAAAACCCCAAATTCTTTATGGGAAACAACATTAACATGATTGTGCATTTAAATGATAGATGAAAACATTTCAGGGGTGCAAGCAGTTACCCTAAATGCTCCTGACTGCACCACAGTCAAAATTAACTCACCTTTCCATCGGTTTCTATTGGAACCAAAATCCAAAAGAATTGAGGTACAATCTGGGTTGAGATCAGTGTCCACCGGAGCCACATATGCCGCTGACAGCACTGACAGTTTCCATAGTTACTGTACTGCTTGTTCCTGGTTGTCCTCTCATAGTCTTTCCATTGCAATAAGAAATAAAGAAAACAAGCATGTCCATGCGACACAAACGCTCTTGATTACACACTCACCGTATAGAGAGTGCTGTATGCACACCTACATACACTCACTGAGCTCTTGTTATGTTCTTGCAAAACACCCATTCTCAAGCTTGAGCATGTCTAAATGAGAGTGTACAGATAAGTTGTTCTGGAAGCAGGTGCAAACAACTGACACTGGAGCTTAAAATTTGACAGTCCATAAATTGGGAGGATATATAAAATTAAGTATTAAGCAGGTAGAAATTCCTGAAAGGATTATTTTCAGAATGCTGTGGAAAAAACCTTAAGTACTTCCAGTGATGGGAATGGTGCCTGGAGGGCAGAAAGAGAGCAGCAGCAGAGTTCCCACTTTGGTGTGAAAAAGTCCAGTGAGTCTTTAAAAAGTCCAAAAAGCAGCCGGTGTGTGAGTTAAAAAGCAGCGCAGTGAGATCTGACTATTCCCCTGTCTGCAGTCAGCTCCTCTGATGAACAGCTGCACTCCAGCTCCACTTAGAAAAACACACAACTCTATGCACACACATAAAACTCTTTTTAACACACACACACACAAGGAGTTCACACACACACACAGTTTTCACAGGAGCTGAGCAGAGTGGAAGTCCTCAGAGGGAGAGCAGGCAGGAATAATGGACTTAATTCAAGAGGGGAGAGAGAAAGAGAGAGGGAGAGAGAGGGAGGGGTTGAGGAGAGGAGGGAATGGTGGAAGTTAGGAGGAAGGGAGTGGAAAGTGGCAGGGACATGCAATGCACTGTTCTCAATGTGTGCATGTGTGCATCTGTATGTTTGCACTAACTGGTAACTAGAATCTTTTTCTTCTTTATGGTCCATCACATGATCGGAGACTTTAACACCTCAATAAATCAGCAGCGATGACTTCCACAAAACAGACTTCACTTACACTCAGGTCGCTCTTAAAAGCCCACTTCATTGCATGATTTTAGGTTGCCCGAGTTGAAAGCTGACAATTGTGAGAAAATCTTGAACGTTAATTTTAATTCATTCAAAACACTGGATCCTATGGTTGATCACACTGTGAGATACTGCTCACTGATTTTGAGTGTGATCAACTAAGACAGGCAGCCTGAAAATTCTGTGTTAAAATGTACAACCAAACTCTCACAATGTGTGTGTTGGTATGACCCACATCAAAAAACCAACCAATCAGAATATGGCAGGATATGATGCTCAATACACCAATGCAACACTATAATAAAAAAAAAGCCCAAATTTGTTTTAACTTTTCTTGCATTTTAAGAACAAGATAACAACACAGAGAGTGGCGGACACACACTGTCTGAAGGGCAGGGGTGAAAAAAAGGGCACCAGCGTGCAGAAAGTCATGATGCATTTTTGGTAAAACTGTTCCCCAGCATGTATGGCAGCAGTGTCGCACTACATCGCATTTTCTTCATTAGTGCACTTTATCTCCACTGGAAGGGCACTCTAGTGAGCACTTTATCATGTTTTCTTACACATTGGGCCACCCTAGAGGACACTTGATCATGTATTACCTTTTATATTCAAACATGGGGGCACCAGGAATTTGAGTCCAACTGTGACCATACAGAAGAAAAATAGGACCAGTTAGAGAGTATATTTCCATTTATATGGTTTTTGCAGATTTTCAATTTTGGCATAAAAAATCTCAGTGGAAATGCCATAAATTCCAAAAGAAGTTCATCATTTTCCCCCAAAACTAGAACCAACATGTGATAAAGTGCAATGGAAATATACTACATGTGGAGACCGCAATGTTCCTCCAGCTTGTGAGATTTGACTCATGCTCTTTTTAAAAAACATCATCTCCCTGTGTCCTCTTCTACTGAACTGGTTTAATGGCACCAGCTGAAGAACATATGCCACCAACTTTCCTTGAAATTCCGTTCCAATTTGGGTAATATTTGGATGAAAGCTTCAATAATGTACTGTAATGCCATCATTATGCTAATATTAAGAGTGCATCAATTGGACAATCTGCACAGTGTGAGTTTTGAGGCACGTCAGTGTGAGAGAGAGATTGTGGGCAAGTTTTATATCTTTTTCATATCTTTTATACTGCGACATGAGATGATCCAAGATCACTGTTGTTGCACAGCCTATTGAGGCCTCATGTCACAAAATTTAGGCTTAAGACTTGGTTGCTTCACTGTAGGTGACTTCACTGGAGACTTGACTTGAACCTTACTATGAGAGACTTATGACTTGCCTCAAAAGACTTAAAAACTGCTCTGACGTACAGTATATTGACGTATTTCAATAACAGAGCAGTCTGGATAAAAATCACTACAAACACAAACAAAGAGGGAAAAAAACAAACAGAACGAGAGGGAGAGAGATTTTCAGATATAAAAGAATAACTTTATGCTGGTGTGGACAGCTGATAAACTCAGTAAGTACAGTGAGAGGGTAATTGGCATACATATGAGGGTTTACATCATCCTCTACACCTATTCAAGCTGAAATAGGGGTCAGCTATTCATAGGCTTCTGGAAACACGAAGCACAAAATCTGGTGCCTGTGGCTGTCGCTGTACTGTAATAAGCTCATCCAATCATCTTATTTGGATTCAAATGTAATGATTGGTCAGGCAAATTACATGTCTACCTACATGCCTGCCTACTTGTGTGCAATGTGCCCCTTATCAACCCTAGCTTTAAAGGGGCCATATGTAACTATTAACATCTATTAAGTGTTTTTAAGCATTTTTTTAATTGTTTTTTGTTGCCATAACTTAGAAAATTAGACCTTCATGCTACAGAGTGCCTTTCCTTTATTTAGCTCCTCTATAGCAGCACATAACAGCATGCAACACTACCTAAGTTTATCTCTATGACACTACATATTTATACACAATGTTATTTTGAATGTTGATGCTGCAGCTACAGTGCAGGACTAGTATCTCAGACACTGACCCTTACACTCCTGATAGGTGACTGTAAGTCTGTATTTTTTCTTCTTTTCTTTTTATGGAGGAAATTTTGCTGTGGTTTAGTTCAATACAGTGAGCTACAATGTGTTCCTTTGATGACGAGCTTTCACGAGGGAAAAGTATCAAAGCACCCATTCAACTAGTCAAACAACTCCCGCAGCATAATCCACTCCTCTATTGTCCACTAATATGCTCAGTATGTTCTTAACACTAGGACTGGGTGAAGTGTAACATAAAAAGATATGCGAGGAAAGGAAAAATTACTGTTATAGTTGTACTGTAGTTCAATATTTACGCTCAAATAGTCACACAGCAGCATGTGTAATTTTTAAACAGTCAGTTGGTGTACAAAGACAAGTGGTAAAAAAATGGAATTTGGTGCACTGTTCTTTTTCCACCCAACTATCTGAGTTCACATGGCCAACGCTGCTTTGTACATCATGTGAACTGTGACAGCTAAGAGGAACCAGGGCCGCACAGACTGAGCTTTTTATAGACCAAACTCCAAAATCTGATTTTTCAACAGTACCACATTACAGTCAGCTCTGCAGTGTACACACTCACAATTTGTGTGTGTGTGTGTGTGTCATGCCCATCATTTTCCCACTTGCTCCACTCCTTTAGTCCCCATTCCAATGGCAGGTGCGATGCTCTGCCTGGCAACCCTGGCATACACACACACCTACAAGCCCAATAGGGGTAGGGTCCTCATGCAGAGAGGTCATGTGTCTCACATTAGGGGGTTCACTGCAGTGTGTGTGTGTGTGTGGGTGTTGTCTCCAAGTTTTCCAGCATTGTTACACACAATGCATACTTGCCTTCCGTGCTTTAAACACTTTCATACACATGGGCATGTGCACTATTAAAGCTATGGGTGTGTGTTTGTGTGTGTGTGCTTGAGCAGTATGTTTTCAGCCCACTGCCCGCCCCCTGCCGACCTGTCTGTCATAAACCAGTCTGATGTTTCTACAGGCTGCAGAGTGAGTGCTGTGATCCTGACAAAGGCTTTTGTCTCAGCTAAAGCATCTGGGCTTTTGAAAGAGATGAGGGCTCAGTTTCTTAATGACGTCTTAGTGAATCTTTGTTTTATTGTGATGAACCGAAATGATCTTTAGATTGCAGTGGGAGCTCAGTCAGGCTGCTGTCTCCCACGTTGGAGTCTACCCCTGTGGTCTGATGATCTATTCATCATTTAATTCAGGTATTCCTATACCTAAACTACATACATACAGAACTGAGAATGAAAGATAAAGGTGGGAATCTGATTTTTTTTTTAATTATATTTCTCAACTCAAGTCATCTACACATAGGCTACTGCTGGCCTGTAATAAAATTCTCACTAACACTCAACTGTGTTGGATGTTTTTTTTTTTTTATGTGTTTTACATTATGTAATCGGGCAAGGACAAACACGCACATGATTACTGTACTTATTTAAGACTTAGTTCAGCAGTACTATTTATGTGAGTACTTCCAGAATGTGCTCTTACGATGATGTCATTTAGTTTCTCTTTAGGAGGGTCTATTTATACACCTGAGTTGGTTCATAAATGTCATATCATTTCTAGACAGATAAAGTAAAATTCCCTAACTTTCCTTATACACGAATAAATATTTCTTCATTTAATTAATACACAACATCAACCAATCTTAAAATTAGCCATTTCTACACATTAGCCAAGCTCTGTGTATAATTATTATTTTTTCCCACATATGATGGACACAGGGACACACATGTTGTTCATGTAAGATGTGTGTTGTAACCATGTGTGTTATATAACACTGAGCATGTATAATGGCTGACATCATACACCAGCAGCAGCTGGATTACATCTGTCCTGCAAAAACACTACTGTTTATCCTATTACATAAACATGATTCTATGGCGCTTTAATATTCCAGAGCATAAAGAAACATTTTCTACAGTAATACTAACCTAAGAGTAGCTGTACAACGTCAGCTGCCAAGATGCTCAGTCACCTTCAACTTCTGGTGCTAAATAAAAATATGCAGTCAGGGGCCAGACGCCAGAATAGGTATTTAGCATTAGGTAGTCCAATTAATGTAGCAGTGAATAGTTTTTTAAGGCAACCTTAAGCAAAACAACTAGAATGAGAGAAAATCCAAATGCCTCAGTGTTGGCAGGTCATGGTTCACTGAAGTAATGATACCTGTATTGACTTTAAAAACTGCACCTATTAACACAAGTGCTGTGTGGGCAGTGTTACGGTTGGAAGAAAATCTCTGGGAAAAATATTGGATTGGATAGTCATTTTACCAACTCAAGATGTGTTCTGGTATGTGGCTGTGAATTTATACAGTGATTGTGAAGATGATCTGCATTCTATCAATAGATTGTCAAACAAAGTTGAAATCAATCGACAGGACTGGTTAACAGACAGCTTAGAGTGTCTATCTTAATCAGTCTTGAGTTTTGATATAAGACTGGAAAAACTGGACAGTCATCTCTGCAGAAACACCACAGCTGTTCATGGATGAGGATGCTGTTGAGAAATCTATTATAACATCATATAGTACTTGAATCCACTGCTTCCTCCTGGTAAGTCTAATATTAGAAGTCTACACTGTCACATTGCATTGTTCCTTCAGCCTGGTGAGGAAAAGTTTTAAAATTACATGCAGTCAGGCAGATTCCTTAAAAGCAAGGGGGGAACAATAGATTCAAATGGCATGTATTTACAGCAGGCCAACCATTGCAGTAAAATTAGGTTGATGCTGAGGCAGTGAGGCAGCTGCCAGTATTACAAGTGCTGCATTATAAACATTTTTCTCAACAGATGCAGAAATATCTGGGCCTACATCCTAGATGCCATGCCTAAAATTAGCAGCATGAAATACTGAGACTGCCAAGAACCTTTCTCTGTGGGTGTTAAAGACTGACCCAACATAAAACAAATACCAGCACAAAATGGACCATTAGCATCATTACAGCTTTGGAGCCCATTCTGAAAGACTTTTTCACCCACAGTAGTGGGTCAGGAGTTGAGCACACATGAATGATGAAGTTTAGATGGGGTGAATAAAAAAGGCCATTTTGGTGTTTTGGGGGCTTTATGGTTTGGGTTTGGGTGTCAACACTCAAGTGATACTGTGACTGCACTGCCAGAAATTAAACAAAAAAGAGGCGGTAAAAAGAAAGATGAAGGAGAGAATGAGGTAGGAAAAATTGAAATGAAGCAAAGGAAAAATAGAAATGAAAAACACAGACAGAGGCTCGAAATAAAGAAAATACACTGTAACATTAAAGTCTAAAAGTCTTTTCAGGCTCAGGTGGACAGCTATCCATATCCAGTTATACCTTATGTGTCCTGACGGGTTGTCCATATCACAGCCCCCTGACCTCCTGACACCACAGGGATTATAGGGGCCCCAGTGTAGAGTGGCAGGGCCGAAAAAGAGAGAGAGTGTTACAGTTAGAGAGAGAGAGAGGTCTTTCTTGGGAACCCTTGGGCCACAGAAACCTGTAATCCTCCCTGTTTCACTTTGATGTGATCACATCTAACTGAGAGGGTGGAGGATGAAGTGGGGGGGTGCTGGTGCTGGTTTAGTGTGTCAGGTGGGCTTTATCTGTGGGTGGGTGAGGGGACTGACTATGGTGCCAGGAGGCTCAGAGGTGGGACACACACTCTCACACAGTCTCTCACACACCATGGTAGTGATGTGTGCATGCAGTCACACACCATCTGGCTCCGAGGGTCACCGGGTGGATAAGACCACCTCCAAGCATAAGCATCACTTCTGTGCCACATTTTCACACACACATACACACACCTCAGAGCAGGTTCTGAAGGTCACTGAGTGGATTACAGCACCTTGCATGACCACAGCATTGTCTCTCTCTCTCTCTCACACGCCACACACACACACACACACACACACACACACACCCTTGAAATAAGCAGTATTTCACTGTGGAATGCACATTGTTCCCACCATAATTATGTCTGGCTGGCTGGTCACTACATACAGCCTGTTTCTATTAGATGTCAGCAAAAAAACAAAAAAGTGATAGTGTCTATAAATCAGGAAGACCATCATATGATAAAGTAACTTTTCATGTTTTTTCTTATATATTTCTGTTGGTTTGATGCAGTATTAGTAGTAAATTAGTAGTAAATAAGTAAACTGACATTATTATTTTTTTAATCAAATATGAACAACAATTAAAGTATGCAGGCAAAGGCTGGTTTTCAAGCCAGAAGTACTGGATAGGTCCTGTAATTTTGAGCTACACTTTAATCAAACCTAGGCTGTAGCTACACTGCCTCTGTTTCTGAGTATTCTGCACAGATCACAGTGAAGGCCGATGAAAGACAAAAACTGGGGAAATCACCTACTAAAAGCTTTTAACTTCAGCCCACACACAGACAGCATAGTCATATTTACAGCTATTAAAGGCCAAACATATGCATCAGTTTCTGCCACTAAATCAGTCATGTTCTTGTTTTTTATCTCTACAGAAGGGTCTGACTCATTTCCTTAATATTTGAAAGTTGCTGCACATGTAATAAAATATAACAATACATTACATGTAATGCAATTAAAACCTTTCAAATTATCAAGCATCTCTTCATTACGTATGACCGCTAGATGTAGTTTGCATGATTTGCATGTACATTTAATACTTATGTAGCTACTTTCTAGCTGTTAAGGAAATACATTGCCTTAAAATATGACCATATAACCTATTTGGGATGTGATCAGTGTCTAACATATTCTTCAATGGTATAAATTTTTGTACAAAATAGTGGGACACACTGTATTCTGGTAAGGGCAGATTCTATGTGGCTACTATGGCAGAGAGAGTCAATGAATTCTCATTTCAGCACACATTTATGTATGTACTTGCTAAGTGTCTATGTTCTGACTCAACATTTTCTCAGTTGAAAGTAATGCTGTACTGGATACAAAAGAAAGATTGGGGGCAATGCATTAAAACATCTGACTTGTGCAATATTAACTGACAGACATGTTCTTTTTCTAATGATTATAAAGACAAAATCTCAAAATTCAAACTGTCATTAAAACGTTTGGATTCAGCAGCACTTTGGATTTAGAAAGACATTTTTTGCTGAAGAGCATGCAGAGAAGGCACAGGGTGGCTGCAATCACACCCACACACACACACACACACAGTCTGAAGTGCTGCCTCATTAAAGCCTGAGATGTGATAGCAGTGAGCGGACCCGACAAAATGATTCCTGATCCTGATGGGCACTGATCCAGCAGGACAGGTTGCTCTCAGCATCATTGCAGATTAATAACATGCAGACACACACATAGAAGTACACACTTCCCAAGAGGTGTCGCGACACTGGATTTTGCAGTTATTAGTGTGTGAGTGAGCATATACACCCCCAGGGGAAATCTGAGACCAGCTCAGCAATGAGCAGATTTCATGAGACCATCACTGGTTCTGACACACACAGGAACTTGTCACAATATGTAATATGCACACACACATTGTAAATACTGTATTATCTCCTCTGACACTGTCTGGTAGCTCTTACACTGCAGTGTAGGCACATTGGGTAGTGAATCACAATATTATTATTAGTATAGTATTATATAGTATTTATATCAGTTTGTACAAATATACATTAATATTTAATCCCAGGTTTGAAATAATACTTTTTAAAAGTGATTCATAGTGTATTTCTCAGACACTATGCTGCTCTCAAATCATCAAATCAGTAATATAATTCTTTATGGGTCCTTGCTTTGGTTTAAAATGTTAAAGAATTTAAAATAGACATTCTTCTCCAACAGCAGACAAGATAAGCCAATGAACTTCCATAAACCTTCAAAATGACTCTACAATCACAATGATTGTCACTTCATAATTTCAGGAAATCTAGGTGAAATAATTTGCATTCTGCTTCAGTGTTTGGACAACAAGGCTTGAAAAACAGATTACTTTAAGGTACAGACATCATGTTTTATAATTACCTTTAAATTTTAAGTTGAGATGTCTTAAAACAAAGCAATAAGATTTATCACTATTGTGAGTGAGTTACTGCCTATTTAGAATTCCTTGTACATAACAAACCTACAAGTACAGACCATGTCAACTGTCACTTAGAATGAGTTTGCCAAAGTGAGGCATGCAAAATATGTGACTCTCTGCAAAACATAAAGAACTACACACATACGCACACGCTTTGCACTTTTACACACACACACACACACACACACATTACATTCATCAAACACACAGCCTGTGATCATAACTGCTACAGCAGATTACACAAGTGGTTACAAGTACACAAGTACTTTCAGCTTTGCCATAATTGTGATTTCGCTTTTAAATTTAGGCTGTCAAAACACCTGCTCGCACACAAACACTCCAGCACACACACATATTTCTTAAGTGTTTCTGTCTGGTGGGCTAGAAATCCCCACCATCAACTGGTAATTGAAGAGGAAGAGAGAATGAAAAGGGAGATGAATGAATGAATAAACACCCCCGAGCAGGGATGGATGGTGAAACGCTTCTAAGTAAGACCACAACACTTGGGGGTTATCACCTTATCTATCTATGGCTAGAACAAGTTACAGACACTGTCAGTTTTTCCAATTGAGGTCAACCATGAGGTACCTTATAATTTTTTTTCTTAAAGCCACAAGAAGAGGCAAAGAGGAGGTAGGATGAGGAAAGAATGGAACAGAAAATCTTGTAAACAGGAGAGGACTGGATATAAAGAAACCAACACTAATTTGTCACAGATTTAGTGTTCTTTTTCTATTTCTAATCTATTCTTCAATCTGGACTGCAGCTCTTGTCACTGCTAACTCTACTGTTTTCCTGGGGAAAGCTGCAAAAAGACAAGTCTTTCACCTTGGCACTATCCATTTCAGATCCACATGTTGGTTGGATCCACATCCAACAACCCGCAGGATTCAATTTCAATTTAATTTCCATTATTTTACAAGGTAATCCACTAAGGTTACCGTTCTAAAACAGCAAATTAGCAGTCCAGTATCCATCTTGAGTGGCATCTAAAATTGGCTCATATGCAGATTTTTGACCATCTCAACAACACCAACATTGAACACTGCTACTTGCTTTGTTTCTCCGTGTGCTGAAGACAACAACAGGATCATTCAAAAACTACATTCAAAATCTTCCTGTATGATAAATAATTTCTGACATTTTTGCTTTTTATTTAGTCTTTTTTTTCTTATTGACAATATGTTAGTATATGAATGTGTTAACTGTTACAGCAAGACTTATGGCCATGACCCCAAACTGAAGAATATACTGAACCATGAATCTGTTGTGTCTCATCAAGTTTGTTAGTGTTAGTTCATGTTTTTTGTCATTTCCTTTTATATTGTGGCATCTAATTTCTCTCTCTCATGTCAGGCCCTTGACTTCCTGCCCTTGTGTGTTTTCCTGCGCTCCTGTGATTATCTGCCTCACCCTGACTGTTTCCAGTTGTGCCTTTACCCTTACCTGGTGTATATATTGTCTTTATTTTCCCCTGTTCTGTGCCAGATCGTCTTGTGCTTTTGTGTATAGTCAGTGTGTTTATCTTGCCAGGCCCATTCATTCTCTGTAGGATTGTCTCATTTGAATCTGCCCTAGCTTAGCTTTAGTCTTATTTTTCTTATTTATTCCTCTTATTAGTATAAAGTCCATACATTTCTTTAATGCTCAATAAAAATGACCTTTTGAACAAACAAGTCTATGCTTATTTATTATTATAATATTTCAAAAACTATTTGTCAATTGCTAACTGTTAGGGAGTTGCACCAGCTACTCCTTGACAACATATTTAGGTGTGACACTGGATCCATGCTTACACTAGAAGCTGTATAAGATGAAGACCATCAAACAATTAGCTGCCGGCTTGGGTGCATAAGCAGTACAAAAGTAATACCTGAACAGCAAAGTCTATGTCCCATCTCCCTTATCACTTTGTACAATGCTGCGTTTACTGCAAGTCATAATGCCAATGGTGGTCCTAGAGAAGGAAGGTTTAACATGTTTTAAATTTAAAGACCTTGTTCAAATCCTGATTGGACAACAAAGGCTTTTTAACAACAGCACTCAGTTGAATGGCAAAGCTATTGAAGAACAATTGAGCCCACATTAATTCCAGACACAAAGCAGAGCAGAGCAAAAAGGGAGTCTGTCAGCTAGTCTCATACACGCACACACACACCAACAGTACATGACACAGGGTGTGATTTTGGGTTGCCAGGGAAACATGGGAAATCACCTCGTTATCACAGAGGCAACAGCTGTCATTAACATAGCCCCAAAATCGCAGAGAACAAACGCACAGAGACACACTTAAAATGTCTAAATGTTTTACTTAAAAGCAAATCTGGAACTCATATATATTCTTGAAGAAACATGCAACAGCTTTCATTTTCATCTGATGCCAACCTCAGCTAAAGATAGAACAACCCGTTCTGCTTTAGCAAAGTTTATCAACTCAACATGTCAGGCCACAGCTGGCTGACAGGAGGCATTATTATGGCATCACGCACCAATCTTGAGCTTCTCCCCAAATGTTTCAACATTTATTGGTGCTTCTGCATAAGTCTGTAATCTTCCTTTGGTTATTAAAAAGGCAAACATTTGCTGTGTTTTAATCTATCAGTGCTGGTCCACACTGGTGTGTCATCTTTTTTAAGACCAAAATTTATGGAAATACTGTGCTGTGCCTATTTCGAGCAGAACCTGGTAGTTTATTCTATTTATGGTGCTAAATTTGGTAAAATATACAAGTTTGTCCCCAAATAGAATGAAACCGTTTATACGCCGCAGCCTCTGTCTCCAGGCTCCCTCCATCCATCTTGTTTGAGGTTACAGGTAGTCAGCCAAGTGGAGGAAGATTAGAGTGTTCTAAGTAATAGGTTGTCCTGACCAAACAAACTGTCATTTCCCTCTGTTTTGGCTCAGCTCTTCTATAGCTCAACTTTCCTTCTTTCCACTCCTCCCCTCTTCTTGGAGCCAACGTGTCAAGGGAAAAAAACAAAGCTGTTTAAACTCTGAGCAGCATGAAAAGCTGGAAGGAGGGAGGGAGAAAGGTACAGATGGAAAAGATGAAAAGAGAGAAAGTAAAGAGGAAAAATGAGAAAGAGACATTTGATGTTTGAATTGCAGCTGATAGCGGATAGTCAGTATCTTTGTCATAGTGTCATGAGAGTGTAATGAAAGATCTGATGTGTTTAAATAAGTTCTATCAGCGCTTTACTAGACCACATTTATGACACAATAAGAGACACTTTTATCACCATTGTCACAATTTCAAGGCAATTATATTATAATTTCATAACTTTCCACAACCATGACATGGTAATCCCAACAAATCCCAGCTAATTCACTGACATCACCTTGTTTTTAATGTTTCTGTTTTCTCAGCAAATGGGTTATTATTACTCATCATGTATGCCACATGAAAGCATCTGCCACTGCATCTTACAATATGACAAGCAATCCAAATCATAAAGCAACATCTGAAAATGAACTGGACATGAATTTGTATGGTAAAAGGAAAAGGAAGAGGAATGAAAAATGCTACAGTCCAGAGGGAAGGTGACAGACACCAAGACTTTTTAAGACACTGATCAGAAGCCAGTGATCAACAGTAACAGTACATCTGTACTGGGACAGGACACACACTCACCGTCACTGACAGGATGGATCAAGCTAATGCTCTATAAATATCAGCCATGTCACACACAAACACATACTGTTCTCTCTTTGCTTTTAGGTCTTAAAAAAGATTAATTACTCAGCCTTTATGACTTAAGTTTGTGCCTTGGTTCGCTCTCTGCTGCGTAAACATGTGGAACATGTTGGCCACTGTTCTGTGCTGTCTCTAAGAACATGTCCAGAGGCTTTTCTTAATCCAGCAGTTGCAACAAAACTGTTACCAGAAAGTATTAGATCTTTTATTCTTTGATTTAGCGCCATCCTTTAAGTATGCTGGGGTCAGAGGACTAGATCAAGTCAAGTCAAATACCAAACCTGAGTGAAAATCTACGCTCTGTTAAAGGTGAGTTTTGTGATGCTAGCAGCATTGAAAAATTATATGAAAATCCTGCAGGAATATCTCTTTCCAGAAGCATTGTCCTTTAAACTGGATGATCCACAGATCCAATGGAGATCCAATGAAAACTTTTACTCTTTAAATTATTTTTCCCCCCTTTACTCTAAATGCCCTCCTAAGTTATGAAGTAATACAATGATGTATTAACCATCTCTCCTTTAGACTGACACCCAGTTTCAACCACAGACTGTGATTAATCAAGGGCCCTTCCAGCGGTGTTGATACGCCTCATACGGGAGATAAATATGCACACAGTCCCTCTGTCTGTGTAAATGAAACCACAAGGCCGTTTAAGACACTGTAGCCAACTTGGCTAATGTGACTACTCCTGAATACATTAAATACACAGCCTGCAGGATCCCTCCTGCGACCACAGTCGCAATGAAAAAAAAGACAACCATATAATACTTCTCCACATGTGTTATTACTTTAATATGAATTGCTGTGTTGGCTGAATCACATTAGAGACCTCCTTCAAAAAGAGGCAAACAATTCCACTAACATAACATGAGAGATAGTGAGGATTACGTGGAAAAGAAAACACATTTTTGGATTGTATTTTTAGGGTTATGGTTAGATTACGTTTGGGTTGCTACAGATTTTATACTAACATATGTGTATACCTGACTCATTTCCCATCAGAGGACAAAAAGCTGGTCTTAGGTTTAAATTATAGATATGATGTATGTGTGAAAAGGGATGTGCATGTTCGCATTGGGTATATTAATGACTGTAAAGAGCAATGGTGTTAAGTATACACCACTTTGAAACCCAACAAAGCATCAGTACACCTCTCTAATGTTAAGATGGCATTAGCTGATTTTTATGTCCACCTGTGGGCTGTGAAATTCTAACAATATTATCAACTTTCAAGTTGATATGCTGAACTTGTTAGCAAACAGTTTCCTATTTACACATCCAGCAGAGTTATATTAGTATTCATTTGTAGTCATGTGCAATTTTCACTTTCAATATTCAACTCCTGGGATGAGTCATTAACTTCATCTGTTCAGTGCTGAACTGTGTGTGTGTGGTTAGTTTTTAGATCTGAGAAGGAGGGTCAGATCATTTGAGTCCATCACTACAGTATAGGCATATATGAGTGGTCATTTGATCCATTAGTAATATGAATTCATTGATTACAGCACCTTTAGCAATGATTTTAAAGTTTTATTAGTCTCATAATGGTTACTTTCAACTTTGCATCAGTTTTGACCACAGAAGAGGGAAACCAGTGTAAATCATGCAGTACCAGGCCTGTGTGACTTGGTCATACAGCTGGTGATCATTAGTGGGATTCTCCCTCTGATACTTCTCTCTCAGTTATGTCTCGCTGCTCATTCTTCTGCTTTCTTCTTCTCTCTTAATCCTCACTTTCCCCTTTGGAATCTCGTGCTTTATCATTTATCATATTTCAATCACTCAGTAGGTGATGTCATATTTGAATATTTTTCTCTTCTCTTCAGTTCTGTTTGCTTTTACTTGTTAATTTGTCCTCTTTCCCTCTACTCTGTCCAAACTCTCAATCTGTTGTGATGAATTACAGGAAGGATTTGAACAAAAACAATTTAGTTACTGCACCAAAGAACATATTTACTACAGGTTTGTTAGAATTTTTTGGCAGAATATGGTGACGAAGCCATCTGACATACGAAACTACAAAGAATGAAATGTGATGCACAAGATGATTTCTTTAATTTCCCATTTAAGGCTTTTTCTCTTGAAAAATAATTGGCAGAAGCCAAATGGTCATTTAGAATTTTCCAGTTAGGTTTTCAGGGGACATTATGATATACAAGCAGCTCTGCTCTCAAATAATATTTTACCATAAAATGAGTGTGAGCCAGCAGCTCCAATTATCATCATCACACACAACCAATCTGGAGTTTCCAGTGACCAGCGGTGTGTGTGTGCATACTGTGTGTGGACTGTGTTACATGCAACCTCATATAACCCTTGCATGGGCTGGGCTTAGAGTGTATTAGGATATTGAAAGAACATTGCCTGTGGTTCACCAGGGCTTGGCTAGATCACTTGAAAGAAAAATTGTGAATTTCGAATACAGAAGTAACGAGCCAACACACTGTAGATGTTCTTCCTTTACCACAAACTTCTCATGTAATGCAGAGTTGTGGTGCATGCTTATTTTGCTTACTCAGGTTTTTGTTTTTCTTTTAAGTTTTTAAGTGATTTGAATCTTTTATATATCTTATTTATTTATATTTACACTTTTACAGATACATGAGGATTTACATTTGGTCTGCCAGCAGAAACAAGTGGTTTGGCTTGCAGCGTGCCCCATAAACAGTGAAAAAGTATGTTAGCATGTTCATGTTGTTTTCCCATTTTCTAGCATCTCATGAGTGTATCTGTACCAAAAATAACACACAATGGGTTGATTCCTTATGCAAGACAGATGCATGATGGGAGACATTTGGCAGAGCCGCCACAGTGAACCCTGCAGCCTGTCGGTCAGTGGAGGCTAACAGCAGCAAACTGCTTCTCTTGCTGCGTGTTTCATGTGTGTGAGGAAAGACTGTAAAATAGGTGGTGCCTTTCAACATTGTAAATATGTGGTCAGCACTTCATAGACTGCTAGTTGGAGGAAAAAATGAGGGAGAAACTTGTTAAGTTGTGCGCTGGTCACGGAAGCCATACTCACACAGGCAGATGCATGCACATGCAGAGTTTGGGAGCGGTCCACAACCACAAGAACATGATGCCATTTGGAGGAGTTCTGAAAGGGATTGCCTCCCTTCTCCTCTTCGTTTTCCAGCTTCTCAGTAATTTCACCTTTCCTAATATTAGTATTAGTATAAGTATTGGTCATGAATTACCCCATTCCTTTTCTCCATTTCTTTAAAAAAAATCTTCAGAGTTTTTCCTCTGCTCTGACTAATCAACTTTCCATCCCTCATGACCTTTATCTTCTCCTCCCCATTTCTTTTCCACTAAAAAAGATAATAAAATAAAATTAAATAATACAAGCTTAAATTAAACTAACTGTGAAGGCAGCCCGTACCCATTGCGGTTAATTATTTTTTTCTTTCTCATTGCCATGAATTTCCCCTACTGCAGCCTCCTGCCAGCACATCCAGTCGATCCCTCAGATGGGAAAAACATCAGACGTCTTAAGATCTGCTCACTCTTGTATCTGAACTCTGTCTAAAGCTGGATAAACACACTGCACCTGCAACAGAGATCTGTCTGGGAAATCAACACGAGATGGAAAGATCTCTGCTCAAATAACTCTCTGATTTTGTGACTTCCAGTCAGGTCTTACTAAGACTGCAATGCCTTTAAGGCAACAAGTAAATCCTATTAAGACAATAAGTCATATGAAGAATGGAACATTTGCTGAGCTGTTTTACGCATGAAGGCTAAACTTAATTTAAATTTTTGAATGCTGAGGGGAGACAGCAAGCAGGAGCTGCCTTTTAACACTTTTCCATATTGACTGACCGGGATGAGTAACCACAGCCAAGCTGAAACACATTATTACACACTATTCAGCAGTTACCACTTCATATATATTCATTCATCAGTTCAAAAAACATATTTTCAGTTTGGAAATGGATTAGGGTTAGTATAGTCATATAATAATAAATATTTAGCCATTTGCCATTAATTGAGTGGAGTCACAAGTAACCTGATACAGGATGTGCCTGTGTTTTATGATTTTACTCGAGCTAAAGAACATTATTTCGTTTGAGCATTTCTTTGAGTGAAAAAGAGTTGAGGAGCCTTCTTGCTAGTATATTTTTTCTTTTGACTATGACATAGCTTCTGTAATCCGGCCAGTAGCTGCGGTAGCTAGTTAAAGAAAATGGTTTTTGGAAACCCTCTAGGAGGAATTTTGCCAAAAGGTATGGCTGCCATCTGAAAAAGGTCAAGCCTCCCTAAATCTTACGGCTTGTAAGTGTACCGTAACTGTGTTGAATTGGTGCAAGCAATCATGTCCCAAGAGTCAGTGTCACTCCACTCAGCTTCGGATGAGCACAATTCACTGTATGCTATTATTATTTCCTGTCTGTGGTCATAAATACCGATCATTGCTTTTCTCTAATTTGATTACTCATGCCAGTTTTGTAGTGGCTGATATAATGGAACTATTGTGAATACTCACTGGAGAGTGTTTCAGACACAGCTAATTAGGTTAGTCAAACAACATGTGTGCTATATACAGAGGGGGGAGACAACAAAGACATGGAGCTGGAAAATGAGATGGAAAGAGAGGGACGGATACTAAGACCAGGAGAGAAAGAGGTGAGGAAAGAGAAGAGAGATGGAAGCAAGGGGCAGTACCCAGAGGAATAACTGAGGAAAGAATAATACCGCTGGCTCATAAATCATTTAATTTCTTTTTTTTTGCCTCCCTCCTGACAAAGCTTCTCACTCCTCTGCCATCCTGCTGCTCTCAGGCTGCCACTTGGAACGTCACATAATTACATCAGTTACAATAACGATCTGTGACATTTTACTGTATATTGTAAATGTCTGGATTCCTACTTTCTTTCATAAAATGGTATTAACAGTGTAACGGTTATTAAACCTACACCCAGTGCATGGCTGCTTTTCCCGTCAAGCCTCATGTTTTACCAGTGAGACTCACAGTCTTACCGGCCAGTGCCAATCTCACACATTGTGTCACTATCAAAGAAAAATTTGACAGTGACAATTAGTAAGTACACTGGTTTAATGGTGTCTTTTGAGGAAAGTTCTCAAAGGAAGCAATGCACTTTGTTTGCTTGAGATACAAAGGAGAGACGGGGGGTCAGAAAGAGATGGACGCCTTGCTTGGACAAAAAAAAGCACTATGTTCAAAAACATTTTTGATCAAGAGAGAGTATTTTCTACATGGATGGTTAACAAAAGATTCATGGAAAGGGTTAAAAACAGCAACAAAACTGAGTGACTGTCGAGGACACTGCTAGTTTGATGTCAGCGCTATGGTTTCTTACAGATGTACGTAAATTGTGTGTGTGTGTGTGTGTGTGTGTGTGTGTGTGTGTGTGTGTGTTTTAATCTAACCAGTGTTGTGGTTCGGTTTTTTGGTTTTTATTTTTTTTGTTCCTATACGACAGTAACACCATTGGAGTGTTTATCCAAAACACTTAGTGCCAAGCACAGAGAGGAGAAACCACAACATGACCTGTTACAACTGACCTGTTCTAGAGACCACCTCATCTTTAAACTGATGAACTGATGAACACACACACACACACACAGTACCTCAGTTAAAATTACACACATATTTCTCTCAGGTCTTCTCATGAGTAGTTCACAAAGAGACTCACGAACCAGAAACCTTCATTTCATCTGTCCGTCTCAGAGCTGTTAACTGCCAATCAGGGTACACTGATAGTATTCTAGTTATGGTTTTTAAATTCGTCCCACATTTGATCATTTCTTGAAGTACATTGATCTTCTAACTCAAACAGAATGATATATTAATAATAACTTAAAACCAGGTCTCAAAGTCTCATGGGAACCAACTTTTTGCCCCCAGATAACAGTTTAGTTGTTTACCCACATTGTGACTTTACAAACAGATTAACAGACGTTAGGCTTCATAGTGAATCAGAGAGTCCATATAACATGCAAAACGTTGTAAAGTGGTAACTGAAAAGTTGCATTAAAAAAAACCATGGCATAACTTACCCAAAGTTGACTATATAATTTGATTAAAGTCTGCTAAAAGTTAGTGAGGATAATATTGCTGAATCAAAACATAATTTTCTTACACTGAACATCAAGTGAATACTTAATTTATGCCATAATTCAACAAGCTCAAATTACAGAAGTTTGAGATCACATGAAATGTTCTAGTTTGTATACAATTTCTCTTCCATTGATTCAGTGCTGAAGAACATATCAGCATCAGTAGCTTTTCAAAAGTAAAACTCATTGGCAAAAGAGAAATATTTTTTGTAATATACTGTATGTTTCTGTCTATACACAAATCTCAAAGCTAGATTTTGTAGTTTTCCCAGGCAGATAATCAGACAGATACACCCTCCGCACTGCTCCCCTCATTCACCCTGCCGAATTAACAAACACACTTAACAAGTTCATAGTTAACGAGTTCAGCTTGAACACTGCCACTAATTGGCAATGTCAAACTGCATGTGTCCCATGCTAATGGTATCTTTGATTGGGGCTTCACAGAGTTAATTAGCCAATTAAGTAATTCGTTCTGCCAGTTCGTTCACTGTGGCTGACACTGGCAAACTGGCAAAAGATATGCGTCACCATCATATTACTAACTTAGAGGTTGAGAAAAACCTCTAAAACACCTCAAACAGAGAAACAGCTAAATCTTCACTCGTGTTGTGGAGTAAATGAGAGAGCTATTTTAATAATGTATAGGAAAGAGAGTGAAGTGTAGTGGGAGGGGAAAGGAAAGTAATGGGTCAGAAGGTTAGAGGAGCAGTCCCTCTCCTTTAAGGTCAGCAGTTTAAATCCTCATACCAGCAGCAAAAGATAAAAACCTTTCCATTTGCCCTCATGCCAACATTATCAAGATTCCTTATGGAAACCAAATGGGAACGCTAGAAGTTAACTTTGACCAACTGGCGCTCTGGTTCCCATGAGGAATGCTAACAATGAGAGCGAGCCTTTGTAGGCGAACTGAAGGTCAGCTGTAGACACTTGTGGCCACAAGTGTCACAATGTAGAAACAAATTGTGAGATGTGTGTGATCCTTTTTCATGTTGAACACACCCCTGGTAAGAATTCTTCCGATATTTCCACCCCACAATATGAGATTAACTAAAACTTCAAAATATGCATACAGTGACAACATGCAGTATAAAATAATTATATGAACAACACGTGACAGTTTTTTGGGTGCTTACTATACCTTAAATTTCACTGACCTTTGATGTGAGAAAATTAATTATTAAAGACTAATTAATTAAAGACTATATTTCTTAAAAATGAAATGAACACCTAATTCAACCTTTACTACAACAACTTCATCTCCATAATTGTAATTAAGATTTTCATAAAATTAACACATGGATCACACGTGTCCTTGTCCTTGTACTGTTTTATAATCTTTAACCTTAATAGATACTCCAAGTAAGGTAGTCTCTGTCTTTTTCCTTCTCAGCATTGGGTCAATATGTCAGTGGCTGTGGACCTTCCAGGACATTATGTTCATAAATAATTCTTTTGGATAGAGAGCCAAACAGGTATAGCTGTACTCAGCAAGCATGTGTTGAGAAATGACTATAAAAACAACATCAACAATAAAATCATGGTCTTAAGTTCACTACAACATAAAAATGTAATTGCTTTAACAAGGATCAGCAGTTTTGGATTGACAACACGTAAGAAGATGACTGATGGAATTGATTTAAAATCTGAGGCAGCTTTAGCTCACTTCATTTCCTAAAGTGACAACATGTCACAAGTATTGTCCTCTTCTGAGAAGTTACACCATGTGAGATGTGACCCGGGAGGTGAAGAATTAGGAGCAAATACATGCTTAAACCAATTTTTTTTTTTTTCAGGGAGTAATCGAACACAGCTACTTGATAAATGTGGAACATCCAGCTTGTGGGAAAATGACATGTTCTGAGTGCTTATTTCATTTAACCTCAGCATATTGTCTATATTCACTAGTTACAGCCAACCATCTTGGTTGAGGAAAATGGTCTGTATTAATGTATTCTGCATATTCCCTGCAGTCTCCCACCAAAACAAATCTACAGTAATACATCACAACAAAAGTCTAAAACGGCTGTTAAGGTTTCAACAAACAATTCTTCTTGGCCATGCAGACAGACTCCAGCAGTAGTATAGTAAGTGTTCACATTAAAAAGTGAAACTAGTACCTGTAAACGACTGTGACGTATTGCACTTTCTGTAACTCATCATCCTCTCAGAAGAACTATCATATAATCCGGGCTTTGAGACCACTTAGGAAGATGACAGATGGGATTGGTAACAAATCCCCTTATCCTCAGCTAAATTCATTTCCATAAGTGTCGACATGTCTGAAGTCTGGTGGTGAGCAAAGAGAGATTTGAATAAGGAATTTTGTGAATTAGACCGTCCATGCCTCAGAGATGATCGGTCAGTGTAATAGACCAGAATATTCATTTGCAATGCAACATTACTGACATTCAGCAATGATACAGGGTGTTTTCTGTCAGCAGTTTGGGAATTATGGAGCTGCTGCTGTAAATGAGCATGTGTTTGAAAATAAAGTCACCTTAGTCATTCATTCTTACAAACATGCAGTGCACAAACACACATGGATACACTAAAGGAATATGCATGTGAGAGATAGTCACTGAGGAATGCAAGATGCACACCAACAATGGTAGGAAGCAAAAAGGTAATAAACTTCACTGTGTGTTGCTGTCATATTTGGATGATTCAGACACACACACTCACTAATATCCACACAATAAGAACGAATAAGATGATATTGGGTGTCACATCTACCCTCACTCTCTCTTTCTGTCTTGTGTGTGTGTGTGTGTGTATCAAAGAGAGTAGAGGTAATACAAATGCTTACTCTACAGTAAAACAAGTGATATACAGACTGTGAGACAGAAAGCCAGATCATGAGACAGACTGACAGTTTAATTGGCCAGGAGAAAAGAAGAGTGTGAACGTGTGAGTGAGAGATCAGTGAGAGAGGGAGAGAGAGGGGAAGAGAGAGCACGCCAACAGTGGTGTGTATGGGAGTTTGTCATGGGAGAAAGAATGCAGTCAGGAATTCTTTTAATTGTCCAAACTCCGCCTCGATGCTCAGCCTACTCACCCGTCCGAGGACACACACACACACACACACACACTGTAGATACATACACATACCAGTCATTCTGTCTGCACAATGGTCCTTTGCCAATCTCCATAAAACACCACCTCACTCGCTGCTCAGCTCTGGACACTCATAACTAAAATGACTTAATGAAATATTTTTCCGTGGCCTATGTCCAAGTGCAGTCAAACTGATTTATGTGACTCTCCTATCACAGCAGGTTCAGCAAAGAGCACAAGAGAGACGACAGAAATGTGTCTTCTTTTTTGGTTGTCTGAAAGGATTAACTGAGATAAAAAAAAAAAGTACCATCTTTAATCAGCGTTAATCAGCAGCCTCAGTGTTGATGAAAGCCGTCAGTCGGCTCTGATCAGCCGTCACACAGTGGTGCTGCGGTGTAGTAACTGCTTTATTTCTCTATAACGTTTAGCTCTTCCTGTAGTTTATCTTGCCTTTCTATTCACAGCTGTCCTCTTTAAAGCTGCCCTTGGGGTAGGATTCACTGTGCCCAGGTGTGTGCCTTCGAGTGCGTTTGTGTGTGTGTGTGTGTGTGTGTGTGTGCTGCTTGTATAGCGTTACAGAGGGGCCCCTGAGTACAGCTTTCTCAGATCTGGGTGAATCAATGAAATGCAACACTGGCAGAGAGCTGACAATTTCTGTTGACACACTGTCATTATATACTCAACTTAATACTGAGGAGCACACATCCATTTAAGAATAACATTTACTCTTTTCAAGATATAGTTTGAACAAAGTGAAAATCCAGTGGAAGCATACACACTTATGCACCTGTATGAGATGTGCTGAAAGATACTGGTCCATTATACAAATACATGCACAGGCACACATACACGCACATGCCCACATAATACAGACAGAGAGGCGACAGTCACAGAAACCTGACATCAGATGTCACCTTGTGATGTCTCTCTCTCCTTTGTGTCTGTCTCCTTCCCATTTTCTGCCGTACCCCCACTCCTCTATCTCTCTTGCTTTGTCGCACAAGTTTGCGTTTCAAAAGGGGAAATTACCTTATTCATAAACAAGACACACAATACCAACAAACCCTCAGTCATGCCCTGAAGCTCTGTTTTTCCCTCCCTATCTCCAAACCTCCCATCCTTTCCATAATGAGAAGAGCGCTGCTGCTTGGCGCTGCTCGCCGACAGCAGCTGAGAAGAGCAATGAAGGTTTTTTGTGAGCGGAGGAGAGACAACCTAAACAAAGCAAGGACGTTCAGAGGGGAAAGTGGTGTTTCAGAGTTAAATAACCTGCACTTTTCTCTTCAGCAGTTCTTTCCTTCCTACTTCTTCTTCTCTTCCTCCTCTCCACATCTCTTTTTTTCTATTCTTGCCTCTCCTCGTCTCTTCTCCATGTACTTCTGTCTTGTCTTTTCCTCTTCTCTTACTTGTTCCTGGTGCTTTTATTATTTAGCACCTGTCGACCGCAGAGAAGAAAACCTTGTCATGCAAACCATCTGACGTAGAAACACACACAGACACACACATAGACACACACACACACACACAAGCGTTTGTCCCGACAGAACCACACACTTCTGAATGCTGACGCACGCAGACCTGCATACACACGTTCCCAGATACTGTATACATGAACACGCCATACACACACATACACACTCCTGATGCACATTAGCTAATGTGAAAAGACGGCTGGGCTGAATTACCACTCACCTAATGACTATTTCATGTCACGATGAGAGGAGGAGCAGAGAAGAGGACAAGAGGCCAGAAACGTAACACAGAGTTGGATTCAGCAGATTTCACTCTCCCTTCTTTTCTTTTCGACCATCTTTCTTTGTCTCTTGTGATAATAAATTGATCTGACAGTTTATGGATGGACATCTTTCCTTTTTTTTCAAGGAGGTTGACTGACAGGCTTGATGGTGTCACTGTTTTTTTTTTTACCAAATCAGATACAAGCTCATTAATTCTTAAATTAAGGTCTACGGTTTAAACTAAGTAAAAAATTTTGAAGTGGATTAAACTGGTTAATTGGTTTTAAGCCTCTGTTTGGATAAAATCTCATTAATATCTAATGATAGTCATTATTATTAATATAACCTTGACACAATGTGGTTTAAATTTTTAAACTGTCAACAAAGCTTCAATCAACAACAGATTCTTCACAGAAAATGAGAGACAGATCTAATGCATCCAAACTCTATGAAATAATATCCCCTTTTTTCCCCTTGTGTAATAATTAACCTGTCTCCTATCACTTTTTTCTTATCCTCCATTGATTGACATGCAATAATAGACCACTAATAAGTGGTCTGACATGATCATTTGTTTTTATATAGAGCATAAATACAATTCATGCAACTTATGCCTCCCATTAGACAATGTATTTTTGTTTTCTGCTACATAACTTCATAGTAAATCAAAATGGAGTGATGCGAACTGACTGCAATGCAACAATTAATTTCTATAGTTTCAGTCTGTATCTGAGGACAGGAAACAGCAGCAGAGTGTTTCTTTGAACTGACTGAAGAAGTTTTAGATTCCACTTTTCATCTCAACCTCACCCTAGTTGACTGTCAGGTCATCCTGCACTGCACTTATCACAAGAGGTTCAATTAGAAGAGCTTGTGGAGCCAGAGTCACTGCAGTGTGCGGTTCTCTGCTGGGCTCTTGCTCACATCTTCACATTCAAAACTGGATTAATGACTGGTGCTTCAGCAGTTCTTCAGCAGGGGGAGTCATGGGAAGTGGTGTGTTGGAGTGAATTCAGTTTTTCATGGTAATACTTTGTGTTATATATTTTGATACTTGAAGATAATCACATAGATCTCAGAGAAAATGTGTTTAGGGTATTTTGTAGAAAGACAGCGGTTTGTGTTAGCACACATTTTGTTTTTCTATGGTTATATGGCATGAGGCAATGTAATGTACACTTAGAGATTTTGGTTGCCAATTAGATCTATTTCAATATCTATTTGGTATATTCAAATTATAACTAATACAATTAGTAAGTACAATAATTAGTATTATAGTTAGTTTGAACTTAAATAATGCCTTAGTCATTAAGCATATACCTTTATTCATACAGAGTCTGGCTTTGAAAAAGAATTGTCACACAGTTTGGCAACAAAAATAAATAAATAAATAAATAAATAAATAAATGAAATTAAAGCACTGAAGTTTTTTAAGTCTAATGTATCTCAGTGATCCAGAGATGAACTGGCAACTCTGCAGACTCTTCACTGATTTCTGTCCAAGAACAGGACCTCACATAAAGCTCACTGAGAGATCATAACACACAGCGTGGGATAGAAGTGGCAGTTCTTTGGCTTTCAGAGAGCTCTCGTGTCTTTGGCTAATAATTGTTCTTGACATTTTTTTTCTGTGCAGGAAGTGAGCATCAACAGGTCAGCGTGTAGTTCTACCCTGCTGTTAAACCTTCACAGAAGTCTTGAAGGTCTGATGACGGGGTTTGTGGACTGTATGTGTGTGTTCGGTTTTAGGGTTAAAGTTGGAAGGTTAGGGCATGTAGTACAGTGGTTAAGGTAAGCCACAATAAATGAGGAGTTAATAAAACGACTTGTGCTCAGGCACATATTTACATGTACATATGTAGAACTGACTTAAACACCTTGGTTAAACTGTTAAAAAGTTTTCCAGCATCAAAAACTGCATCATGACATTAATTCTAGTTGTTTTAACTTTTAAACATAATAAGAAGTTTTAAAAGAGGTTTTAAACAAAAATTCAAAATGGTGAAAAGAACAATGAAAACCAATAAAACCTTGTCTAAATAAAATGCGCTCATGAAAAGCATACATAGTGATTTTACATGTTCAGCATATTTACTTGCACATGAAGATTCATACAGTAAACATTTACTCAAAGTTTAAGCATGGCCAGCTTTAGGTTTAAGCATACATAATTTTTGTTTGTAGAGTGAAGGTGTGTCCAGGTATGTAGTTGAGATCAACTGTTTTTCAGCATGTCACAGCCTGCTCTTTCCTTTCCTCCACTTATATTGCCAGAGATAAGACTTAACTCCCTGCAGAATGCTGGTCACTAATAGCACTTCTGGCATTCATCTATCACCATTAATGTCAAAATACAGACAAACCCATGCAGCGCATGCACACAAACAAATACACACTTAGTGTTAACCCCAAATTCAGATGTTCTTCAGGAAAAAAGATTTGTGCATTTTTTAGGTTGCAACTTTGAACTTCTACTAATCACATATTGATGTTTTCATTTACCACATCTTGAGCTACATCTAAATGTCAAATGCACAATGTTTACCCAAAGAAAAAAATGCACAACCACAAACTAAACTTAATAATCTACTATACAGATATGTGCAAAAACTGAAGAACAAAATTTACATAAAGGAGCAAATGAAGGAGAGGGGGTTGGGGGCCCTTATTAGTCAGGTAGATACCATCAGCAGCCATTGACCAACATCAAGTATCCTAGTAAGATGTTGGGCCACAAGATGCTTCCAGAACAGCTTCACTACACCTTGGCATTTATTCTTTAAGTCCCTGAACTCTACCGGAACACCATTCTTCCAAAAGATCCCTTCATGAGATTCCTCCATTTGGTGTTTTTGTGCTGGTGGTGGAGTGTCCCCTAACATGTCCATCTAAAATCTCCCATACGTGTTCAACTGGGTTGAGAACTAATGACACCAAAGACCATAGCATATGATTCACACCATCTTCATATTCATCAAACCATCCAGTTACCCCTTGTTTCATGTAGATGGGGGAGTTGTTATCCTGGAAGAGACCCCTTCCATAAGGATAGACATGTTTCATTATAGGATAAAGGTGATCACTCCGAACAACATTATATTGATTTGTAGTGATCCTTCGCTGTACTGACAAGTGGACCTAAACCATGCCAGCAAAAGGTATCCGTCTTATTACCTCCCCTCTCTGTGTTTCTTTTCAACCAATCTTGTCAATATTTCCATCCATCTAACACCACAAAAGATAAGGCAGAAACAGCTAGACTTTTATGACAAGGGACAACTTGCTGCAGTACATTTCACATTTATCCATGGCTGGCTAAAAAATTTATTCCTCACTCTTACATTCACTTCTGCCTTTTTTCCACCTCCCTCCATCTTCTCTACCACCTCAGATCCTCCTTTACTCTCTTTCTCCTCTTAAACTTTCCCTGCTTCAGCTCTTTGTACAACTGTCAGCAGTCAGTTTACATTAAAGTGATCACATGACAAACACGCATGCATATACAACATGAATATATATATATATATATATATATATATATATATATATATATATATATATATATATATATATATATATATATATATATATACAGATATATATATATATATATTACAGAAGAAATAGAGTCTGCCTCTTTAATCAACATGAGAATTCACATTCTAGGTGGTCATCAAAAGACATACACACACACATACACATACACAACCACAACTAATGAGGGATACAGTCAGCAGTATATAAGCATATGGAGTCTGAAGCATGAAAGACTTTGCTGTTTGAAGCCCCCTCACCCACACATAAGACACAAGCCAATTCTCTTCACAGTTTAAGTTTATAATCACTGGTCACATTAAAGACAGCCAGCTCTATATTTGAGGATGGTACATTTTTATTCCTGCCAATAAAATGTTTGAATTTCTATCTAGTTCCAATGTGTTTGTAGTCCATCACCACCCATTGTAGATATTTCGTGTCATTTCTGGCCATTAGAGCAACATAAGGTATGAGATTGAGGGAAAAGTCTTGTAACAATTTACAACTCACAGAAACTCTTGACCTGTATGTAGAAATTATATTTATGTTGTTAGTCATTTTGTGTTTTTTAAATATATATTGTATAATAGCCCTATCTATTGATTACTTTCATTTGTTCAGGCTTGTTACGTCTATGCCTGTGTAGTCCATTGAGGTCAAATGCTTTATACAGTATGTGTATACATATTCAGCCAATAAAAATAATTCTGATTCTGAATCTGACAAATGTCTTAGATGGGACAGTAAGCAGCCTCACCCTTAATATGAATATGCTTTTAAACTTACTTCAACACAGTTAAAAATGAAATGAAGATAAGGTAAATAAAGGATTACTTGAAAATGAGACTGGGATTTTTCATTATGGAATCAATGGGGCAGTACCCTAAGTGTATTATGGTACAATCTTGAGTAAATCCATTTGTATTTTACATCAATTTATTCTTTATCAAATTTAAACCACTTACCTGGGTCCGAGTCATGGCAGTAGATGGCGAAGCAAAGTTGTTTAGCCTCCCTAGACTCTACCTCCAGCTCCTCCTGGGGATCACAAGGTGTTCTAATGTCAGATGACACATAAAATGTCTCCAGCATTGGTCTGCCATACATGCCTACAGTATGTCCAGAGAAAGACATGATATCTTAATCATATGCTGAACCACTCCAGTGGTCTTCTTTAACTGAGAAAGGTGAGTTCAAATGTACTAATGCCACATATACCTTTAAAAAAAAATAGGATTGAAACACTCCACCTTATTTATTTATTTATTTATTTATTTATTTTGTCTCAGTTTGCTGTAGCCACTGAAACACAATCCATATGTGTCCTGAGGGCCACATAGACAGATGGACACTGCTTAGACAGACCGACCAGTAGAAGTAGTCGGCCTAAAACAAGTGCTCCCTCACAGACTTCCCACCGATGAACAATACCAATCAGTTATGTGAAAAGAAGTACTTCTAAACAACTGACCCTCGGTCTCTGTGTTAGTGGTCGAGTGTAAATTTCTCTGAGCCACCTGATGCTGAAACTGTATATTTCTGATATGAATTCTGTTTTTTAAACATGCAAAAAGTTAAGGCATCTGGGGCCTGTTATGCTTCTGTAATGGTACATCTGTGTAAAATTGAAACCCTGCAGCTCCCTGATCACGCCAGTGTGATCAAATGACGTCAGTTGTTCCAGTACAGTATGTCAAAGTGAAAAATAATTGTCAGGTCATATAGGTCATGTTGTGCTGAAAAAAAGATAGCGATTATTGGGATGATAAACTATTTTAAAGGCAAAATCAGAAGTATTCATAAACAGCTTAAACAATCTAAGACTGCTAAGGGTTAATACAAGAATCTACCTCTCCTACATTTCCTACATCTATTTGAATGTAGGAAAAAAGGAAGTCTGTAAAAAGGTGTCAGTTCAACTTACTCATTTTAAAAATAGGGATACCTTTTCCACTCTTCTGCAAATATGAAAAACAGACCTGAAATCTTTCCACATACTGAGTTGTAGTAACAGCTCTCGTCACGTCAAATGTCTTTTCCACAAGACCAGCCGACCCCGAGCCTCCAGCTAAAATACCATATCTGTCCACATGAAAATGTCATTTTACTAATAGCCACAGCTACTGCTACATACCAAACATGCTTCTTGCACAGAATCTGTCATAATGCCTGACTTGTGCTGCGCTGCTGTGTCCTTCTTGGGTCAATTCTTTTAAGGTTTACTACTTTAAATACCTTTCTTAGTTACTGCACTGTTTTGGAAAATTGAGGAGGCAGTAGCTCAGTCTCCAAATTCCCAATCTGAGTAAGTCTATAGATTAACTTTAAATGTCCTCTGATTCAGAGGAGTGATACAGTCAATACCAAAATGTCTTTGTTCTCCATCTGTCTGCTTGTTAGTGAGATGAGGCTCAGTTTATGAACACACATGTGTGCATGTACACACACACACACACACACACACACACACACACACTGAGGAACGCCCATCATAGTCCCCAGGTGCAGTTTGTGAGTTTAGGGAGGTGGAGGCTCTCTGAAGGTGAACCCCATGGTGAGAAAAGGCGAGGTGCTGTGCTCTGTGACTGTGTGTCTATTGGTCCTTTCATCTATTCAGTTGTCTATTATGTCTGTATTTGGGGCTGGCAGTCATGTAGACAGCCAGCTAAAGAAACAATGAGGAAAGACAGAAACAAAAATGTAAGAAAGATATATTATGTATGCTTGAAAACGTAAGTTGAAGTATAAAAATGTGGAAAATACAATACTAAAAGCAAGCGAAAAAAGGGGATAGATTGATAGAGAGCGATGGCTTAAAGGGAGGGGGGGTAGCTTTTATCTGGAGGAGGGGAAGCCAAATTAGAAATGTGGCATGATCCCCCCCTCCTGGGACAGAGTCAATTAGCCTGCCTGGAGGAGCTGCCAAGAGGTTGGGGCTGGGGGATGGTGTCGGTAAAGAGTGTGGTGGTGGTGGTGGTAGGTGGGGGGGACGACTGGTTGAGACAGGAGAGGCCAAGGGCGTAGGCAAGAGTGTTTTTTTATTTCCATCACCAGTCAGATGCTGCAGTGTGTCCTGGACAATATAAAAGATGTAAGGACTTTTGCTGCAAGAATGAGCCTATTTTTAATTAGACATCAGACAGAAATGTCACAAAAACGTCTGAAAATTAAAAGTTAATTATTGAGCATTTATGTCAGACATCTGTGGCTCAGCAGAGACAGCATGTCATTCATTACATGCAGCGTTGATGGTTCGATTCTCAACCTCTCCCATCCACATGTCAAAGTGTCCTTGGGCAAGTTACTGAACTCCACATTGCTCTTGAGGCCAAGACCATGTGTGGGAGCTCTCTGCTATGTGTGTGAATACAGATGCAGTCAGTTTACCATTTGCTGTAAGCTTCTCAAATGCTGAGAAGTTGAGATTATTGTAAGTTACTATGGAACAACACACGCACACACACACACCACTGTATGTCACTTTAGGCACCTTAACATTTTTCAGCATTTTCACTAACTTAAAATACAGATGAATAAATGATGAATGATAAAAAGTTAGCTCTAGCCCTGCGCTGGCCACCTGTGTGGCCTCTGGCTTCGGCCTTCACAACCTGCCACTGCCATCCTTAATATTTTATATTCCTCCTCACTGCAAATTGTTCAGCAAAGCACAAATAATAATATTAAAAATATTCATTATTCTCTCTTTTCCCTTTTAACATTACTTTCTTCTTAAAATCATTCCAACTAAGTCAAATGGAGTTGAGCTGAGCTGTACTCTGCAGTGGAAATGCAGCGAAAGACAGACAATGGAATAAAGGGCTGTCAGTGTAGCTGACAGAAACTGTACTGTAGACTTTAACAGGAGTGGAAGGAGAGATTATGTTGAGGCTAGAAGGCTAGATGTGTTGGCAAAATGCCATTCTCTTATCAACCAGATCAATCACGCCACGCCAAATCACTATTGGCAATACAGTCTTACCTTGGCCACAAATTGGCATCAAAGTAAGACTATCAATAATGAAAACAATTTAGAAACAGTGGCAGCAGTGAATAAATTCCCACTCCAAGACTTTTCTTTTTCCCTGCTTTTTTATAAGTCTCTCTTTTTCTAACTGTGATCCTGAGCAGCTGCAGAACAGCGGTAAGCAGGATTACAGGTGCTGAGAAGAGAGGAAGACCAGGAGGGAGGAAAAGGAGGGGGGTATATGAAGGAGAGGGATGGAAAGGAGGAGGAACAGGGCAAGGAAGGGAAGGAGGAGGTAAGGGAGGGTGAACGCTAAAGAAAGCGGAGGGATGAGGAAATGAAAAGGGGAAAGGGAATGAGATAGAAAAAAATGACTGACAAAGGAATGAGGAAAAGGAAAGGGCTCTCCCTCAAACTAGCAATAATTTCCCCACTTTTGAATCAAATACTAACATCAGGACTGTTGTACGTATGTTAAAACATACATGCAGTGGATATTAGAAAACCTGCTTTCTTGGTGGATGAGCAACTTTGGCCTCTCCAGTCTCCTCTTCTCATTACAGCATGCTGGTCCCAGTCAAAGCGCTCTGACAGAGATAGAGGAGGTGTGAGGGAACTCAGCAGAAAAATCCTTGCCAGTACGTGTATGTTTATGAGTTCACCAAATGAGATATCAGACAGTCCCTGCGTGTGGTATCATCACCAGTAGCAGCAGAGGGTGGAATTTGACTTGAGTGACAGTTTAAAGAGGGAAGGGGAAGGAGAGGAGGCTATACTGCATGCTCTCAGCAGCGTGTCACCAGGCAGGCCTGCGTCTCCTTCCTTATCTGACAGGCACACTGCAGAACAGCAAAATCCCCTGCATAAGCCCCTCGAGCACTCCTCTGGGACATGGTGTGTGTGTGTGTGTGTGTGAGAGAGAGAGAGTTTCTAAAACTGTATGGGTGCTTGCATGTGTGTGATAATGTGTATCTGTGTGTGTGTGACAGGGATGGTGAGAATCTCGTTATTTTCCTATCTTCCTGCATAAAGCCTCCTAATTCCGCCTCACCTTCAACACTGCATGACCGCTCAAGGTGATGGGACAGGACAGCTCGGGTCCAAACTCGCACACTCTCACACACACACAGCTACACAAATTGAGAGTGCAATTACAGGTCAGCCTGGCAAAGGAGAGGCTGTTCTGCAAGAGTGCTGAACAGACCTGAGCACTGGAGGGGAAAAGAAGAAATTAGGAAGGACAGGAGCGGTGTGTGCATGTTTGTGTTTGTGTGAGTGTGTGGGGGTGTAAGAAGGGGGAGTGGAGGGTAGGACAGTAGAAGGAAAGAAAAGGTAAGAATGGGATGTTGGAGAAATATTTAGAGGGGAGCGGAGCAAAGATGTGTTAAAGTTTTAGTACTACTACTACTACTAATACTAATATTACTTTAACTTTTGTTACTTGAAATTGGCAAACTAAATCCAAATCGATTCAGCGAGGAATTTGATAACCCGACCCTGTTACCAGTAGTACAGTCATATATCTCGACCACTGAAGTAGAGGTGGGGTGTGTGGTGAAGGAAGTCAGTATAAACACAAGGAATGAAGGGGAGCATAAGTCTTGTCCAACTCAATCAGGGAGTATTGTATCGTCATGTGTCAAAAGAAAATACAAACCTTGTCCATAAAATCATGTTTTTTTTCATTATTCTGCAAGACTGTTCCTATTTTGTACAACACGATGAAAAGAAGGGGAAATCTTTTCCATCCAATTTTTACTTTTACTTAAATTTTGCAGCAATTTAAAGGAAAGACATAATTGCCATTACGATACTACTATTTGAGGTTTTACATTTTCTCTTGTTTATTCTGTTTCTAAATCAATATAAATGGTTTGTGTGAAACTGGACCTTAGCGGCAAATTGCCTTAAAGAGCAGTACATTTTTGTACAACAAAGAGAGTGGAGTGATATTTATCATGACCCTGAACAGCCTTCAAACCAGCCCAGGGAACGATACCTGATCACAGACCAGTGGACCCAATGGTCTGACATCCAGATTACACTTTCATCCACTGACTGTAAACAATCCACTGAGAGTGAACTCAGATTGACCAGCCTGTCCTCAGTCTAACCTTTACCTCAACTTGTTTAAGTGACCTGCTTTTATCTGATGACATGGAGCCAAATTACCATTAACCATCCTTTATCTACAACATCTGTGCGGATACGTAATCCTTATTAACGTCATGTCAATGTTTTGGGCCTTTTGCTTTAATCTGATGACACCAAGCTATTGATCCATCAATTATACAGAACTGACTCAGTCAGTTAGCTTTTCACTAACGTGTAGGCTTGGATGATTTCATACTGTGAAGAACCTTTAGTTTTTCTGAGTTTGGTCAGATACATACATATATGCATACATACATGTTTTTGGGGAATGATATGCTGTTGCTGAAAGGGGGGTGGGGTGGAGGTTGTGTCTTGCTAAAGCTTGGCTACCATATGGTTCTGGTGCTGAAATAGTTCAAACAATGGTCAGCCCTAGACAAGAGATTTCTCACTGAATGCCTTTCATTATTCTTTGGTTTTTAGTGATGACACCCAGTGCTGTTCCTTTAAATTTGACATTTTTCTCTTAATTTCTCATGTCTGCCTGTCTGCTACAAATGCAAGGGAGTATTACGCAAAGTTTGTTGTATTTTCATGTCTTTTCTTTCTTTTTGTTGTTTCATTCCATAAAATTATTTTTTCTCTAAGTTACTGTAAATATACATCTTTCTGCCTATAACATTTTTTTCGCATGTCCTTACATATTGTGGCTTCACTGATTCTTCGTCTTAAAAGGTTGAGCTTGAACATCAATTAAGATGTTATCTTCACTTTTATCTGTTCCTAAAGTTCTAACATCCTCTGTATACCTTCTTAACACAGTGATGAATTAGGGAAACTATCTTCGCTGACCTCAGGTTCAGCTCTTTTGTTTTCCACCCATCCATCCGTTTAGGTTATCTACACATATCAAATGGCACCTTGAAAAAAAGAGATTATCTTCCACGCTCTGCTATATCTCCAACATAGTCAAAATTCTTGCTCCTGGCTCATCGTGCACATGCCTCAGTCAATGATTAGGTGAAATGCGATGATGCAAGAATCACTAACTGCAGCACAAACCTTTCATTAAAGCTTTAATGACAACTGTTAAGGTAGTTATATCACTTTAAATATTTAAATCAGGTGATCAATTAATAAAAGTATCATTTGCATTCTACTCCATCATGTTGTATAGTTTAGCCATTTATTAAGACTAGATTATTTTCAGCACACTGTGTTTGTGTTTTTTTCCTCCATTCTCCATCCAGAATATTCTGAATTAACATCCTGACTAGAGGACAGTTTGCTGTAATTAACAGTGTTTTAATGGAGCAGGAAAAGTCAGACTACAATCATCCTTTCTCTTACTGTGAAATGAATTCATAGAACTCCAAAGCTGTGCGCACACATACAGTATACACACATTTATGGAGAGACATTTATTGTACATGGTCTCGTATACTGCAACACACAATCTGCAGTTGCACACAAATTCTCTCACTCACCCTTCATTATCCATGACTTCCAAGTCAAGGGCAAGTATCAAGGTTTTTTTTTTTTTTGATCAGAAGGATCGAAAAAGAAAACAAAAAATAAATAAATAAAAGAAACTGATGAAAGTTTGATGCTAACAGCCTTTTGCTTTTTATTTGAATGAGGGAACAACCTCCGTTCTCGTCTGTCCCCTCTGGCTATATGGGGAAAAGTCAATATTTCAAGAGAGCAGAGACACTCATTAAATATTTCAAACAAAGGAAAACTGACATCGCTGCCCAGCCTTCTTTCTCTCTCCCTCACTACACCTAGCCCAATCAGTTACCATGGCTTCACCCCATACTTCATACAGATTGTTAGAAAAAGGGGCAAATGTAGTGGGCAACCAAGACGGAGCTGACACTGACAGTCCAAGAGAAGATAGTTATCATCCTGTACTTTACAGACACATTGGAAACGAGACTTTCCTAAATCTTTGT
Organism: Scortum barcoo; assembly: GCA_023238725.1. Classification (NCBI taxonomy): domain Eukaryota; kingdom Metazoa; phylum Chordata; class Actinopteri; order Centrarchiformes; family Terapontidae; genus Scortum; species Scortum barcoo. The sequence goes on along the minus strand of CM041549.1, from coordinate 9,453,831 downwards.
GTTTCTGCTTCAGACATTTGTCACCGACTTTCTGCTGACCTAGGCTGTAGAAAGCATTATGAGGAAGGTTAATGGGTTTTTCCACTGAGGAAGGGTTGAGATGGGGGTTAATGGGTTTTAAGGTGTGGCAGTGGATCAGCGTATAACCACCTCAACCGTAAAGTTACCTTGGTGGTCGATTCATCACCAGGCAATCAGTGGACCCACCTTGAACCTACAGGAGCTGTTGGGTTAAATAAATGTCCACTTTGCTGCTCTGATGTAAAATAATTGAAGACAGGAGTGAATGCAACCTGTGGCCAGACGGTGAAAGCTATTAGATGTATGCTATCCCGCACACTGTGCTTGTCTCTCCTAAGAAAAATCCTATGACACACAGGAAGGTATGTGTTTTAAAATTACATTAATGGCAATGTGTTTGGAATTCATAAACGAGTTGAGTAATTAGCATGGGCAGCAATATCCACCATTGCTGAACAGACAACGCAAACAATGACACATACAGAAAGTCAACAACATCCAAGACGGGTACTGGCCCATATAAATATATTACGAACAATATAAATGAGCAACCCTGATGAAAGGAAGTATAAAGAAGTATAACTCTAATCCTTGGTAGCTTTTAAATATACAGTATACTTAGACATGAACTGAAGGAAGTGACTTACACAGGCCACAATGTCTGCTTTCAAAGTGTACTACAAACACTGAGAGAGATTGAATTTCATTTCCGGTTTTATTAAAACATTTCTCTGTTGCTGAATGTCTCTGAAGGCAGAAATAATGACACTGGTTGCGATGAAGAGCTTGTTTCTAACCCCTAACCTTTACCCTTACCCTAACCAGGCTAATATCAGACTAAAGGGCAATAAAAAAGATTTAAGCATCAGGGAGAACATACCACTGCGATGTACAATCCTTCATTGATCTTCAGGCCTGATAGTGTGACTTACTTTCATTTTACATGGCTCCTTTCCAGCACTTTTGGAAGATTTTGTTGGATGTGAGCACATTTCTTTTTATTCTACATACAAATATTACAAAGTCTCCCATCATTGGACTCAACAATAACACAACAATATCATCAGAGGTAAAGTCATCTTTACTCCATGCATCCTTCCTTGTCAAATCCAGGCACCCACATTACCTGCAATGCAACCTGATCACCAACAGTTTGGTCACAAATTAAGATGTGGTATGCGAGTAGCAGCCAGTGTAGCCTCAGGAGCTAGCTTCATGCAGAGAAGAGGAGCAAGTAGTAAGGTCACTTTGTCTTTAAGTCTTCAGCTTCAGCTGACTTAAGTGACATTGCCTAAGGAAATGTATCAGACTTCATTGTTCTAGAGCCACAGAGGGATTCATACTTTCCTCACATATTCTCACAAGATCTGTAAACTGTAAAGTTGGTGGAGCTCCACTTTAAAGAAGCAGAAAAAAAGGTGGCAATAAGATGGTATCAGATTTCAAATTTCATCATAGTTTTCGTGGAAGCCCTATTTTTGGGGGGTGGGGTTTAGGAGGGTACTATACACATGCACACGCATACATGAATGAGTCTTCATATATAATACAAATCCATAACAAAGATACTATCAATCCATATTCATACAGAAAATCAAATAAATAGAAACAATATTCACCATCGCAATGTGTCTTTTAATTGCTTTCTGCTGAGAAACAAAAAAAACGTAGTGGACAGGCAATGGTTTAGCTCTTTTAAACAGATGTTGGTCATGGAAAACACCAAGATAATTTTTGGCTGGCTGGCTTGTACTGGCTGCAATCACTGGATCCAATCACTATGGCCTTCATAAACTTGCACATTATTGAGTGCTTTAGTATAATTAAATTCTGGAACCTGAATGATTGATGATGATGTTCTCTGTACATGTGGCATCTATTGCATGTCTGTCCATCCCAGGGAGAGGGATCCCTCATCTGTGGCTCTTCCTCAGGTTTCTTCTTTTTCCCATAAAAGGTTTTTTGAAGTTTTTCCTGACTCCGGTTCGAGGGTCTAAGAACAGAACAGAGGGTGTCACAACTGTACAGAATTGTAAAGCCCTCTGAGGCAGGCAACGACGAAACGATGATTTGTGATTTTGGGCTTTAAATAAATAAATTTGAATTTGAATGTAGCTGACAGGAAAATATAAGTTTGTACAGAAAATAAAAGAGGTAACGCTCCCTCCAAGTTTCTCAGTGAAGAGCTCGTGTCTTTCAGGGGAAATGAGCTCCCGATAGGTCCCCTGCTCACAATCATTGTTTCCATTTAAACCGTCCATACATGTGAGCAAGCAGTAAAAAAAAAAAGCTGTAACTAAATTCCATCTTAATAGCGACTGTTTATCACCTTTGTCAAAAGACATTTGTATATGACCACATTACAATTATCACAACACAGTATAACTATCATATGACTCCTTGTTGGAGTATCCACTGCACTGAGAATACACCTCAGTGCAAAGGTAAGGGTTAATGTGGGGTTCAGCGGTATGATAATGGAAGGGTTACTGTGCAGGTTAAGGTGGGTTTGGGAGACTCAGACAAGACTCAGGATTACAAGACTGAAAAGGTGAGATGACAGACAAAATGCACACTTGTGAGCTTGAAAAAACGTATACACCCACTCACAGAAAACATCATGGTGATAACAGGGTTTAAAAAGATGATGCTGATGCTACAAATAGTATAACAGAGAAAAGATACTTAAGGCTCTACAAAGGCAGTCATGTTGTTATAAAGAGAGGTGAGGAAGAAAAAAGAGGGGTGGGAGAGAGGATAAGAGCAAGGCAGACTGGCACGGGATAAGTCTCTGTCATTAGTTGTGGGATTTCAGTGAAAACCTGCAGAAAAGGCAGAAGTAAATGAGATTAGAGAACAAAAGTGGCAGAGTGTGGCAGAGTGGAGGGTAGAGGAAGGAGTGGAGGGATGAGGCACACAATAACCGCAATGTGTAAAAGGACCAAGTATCTCTAATCCTCATTATGTCCACTGGTTTCTTTATTCTCCATTTATTTAGGTCTGTTAAAACTGTTAATATTATGCTTAAGCGTAAGGTTCTGAGCCTGCACTATAACGTTATATTTTCAAGATGAACTTACTTATTACTGCCAACTGAAAAAGAAAGATCTTCTGCAAAAGCAATAATAATCCTCTTAAAATCCCCGACTTCCACTGGTGGAGTCTGGAAACAAAACATCCAAGACAGAAACTCTACCACATGCACGCAAACTCTCTCTCCTTTCCTAATTCATGCTCAGATGAATTACCCACTGATCAAATCCAATTAACAAACCCAACTAAAATTGTCTCATTTGCATATATTTCCCTTAAAAGTCCACACTTCTTCTGTTCGGTCACGCTAATACGTTACTCAGGGAAATCACCCTAATGATCAACACAGATATGAAGTGAGTAATATAGCAGAGCTGACACACACTCCATAAGTCCAACACAAACACCTACACAGGGTATTTCCCAGCTTCTGTGAAACTTCAAGAAACTGGCATCATTCTTCTTTTTTGACTCAGTTATTAAGAACCATTGAATAACTAAATATGATTGAAAACACAGCACACACATTTCACACTCACATTTACACTTTAACCCCACAGTCTCTAACACAAACTGCTTCCTTCATCAGTTACTAATTAAAGTAAAACCTCTAATAAATATCCTCTGTTAACATAGAAAAAACAGACACTGAAGCCACAGGGATTCTGTCAGGAAATCAATCAAATCTCACCTTCAGCAGCAGCTTCCTCAGCCTGTGTCCCATTTCAGTCCTCAGCCCCTCTTAGTCACTTTGGCAGGTGCCATCATGGTCAAATACTCCACAGGAAAGGACTGGAAAGGGCTATTCTTTATTTTCACTGTCTCTCTCTTTCTTATACTCCCTTTCAGAGTAGAGATTTGTATCACCAGCAAAGCAGCGTGTGTGTGTGTGTGTATGTGTGTGTTTGTGTGTGTGTGTGTGTTCACACAACTCCAAAGGTCCTGGAATTCCTGAGTCCTGCGCTAAAGAGCAAGCGTGGTTGAGCTCCCTCTGTGTGTCTCTCTCGCTCTGCACTCCTTTTCTTTTTCCTCTCCTTCCCGGCCAGGCAGAGAGGAGGGGAAGACAGTCAGGGGGTGGGACAGAAGACAGAAGCTGCTTTCAGCCAACTCTTTCTCTATCTCTTCTTTCTCCCCCTCTTTCTCTTCCGTTGTCCTTTTCCCTGTGTCTCTTTCTCTCTGCCTAACTTTTACGCTCTGTTTTTTGGCTTGTTCTCTGTGACAGATACTCTTTCGCTGCTCAGCAAGGCATGAAAGCAAAGCTCTTTCTGTCTCTCTCTCTACACACACACACACACACACCCTATTCTTTCTTCCAACGCCACTCCCTCTGTCACAGTCCAGAGGTAGAGTCACTCCCTCGCTGTGTCACCCAGTCGCAGTGTCTTTTTCCTATTATGATTCAACATGCTTTATCCTGAAAGGCTCAGTCCTCTGTGAGTCCATGTGTCTGTGTGTTTTTTAGTGATCCAGCAAATCTTTTGGCGGTTCTAGTTGTAATAAGGATCAGGGTGAGTCTAGGATAAGGGTGCACTTAACACTTGGATTTAATTTCAGTTTGAAGTTCCTTCACAAAGTTCACACATTCTTTAAAATGTCCACTCCATGTGTTCATTGTTCGGTACATAATTCCTTTTTCCCTTTATCCTTTGTAGAATTGAAAAATACAAAGTGGTTGAGTTCAAGGTTTAGTGGTAATCAAGCCCTCAACCCTGAGGTCCTTGAGCTTTTTACTTCTGATGTACACTTCCATGCAGAACTGTGCAATATTTTGGGCAAAACTTGTCTAAATCAAGAAGGACAACATTTCAAACAATATGAATAAAAAATTGCATCTCTGAAACCTGCATGTTGTCATCTTCTGGGACAACATTACATACATAGATATCTTCTCTGTATGTTGTAACTATGCTGGAAAGACACATTTGTACTTACTAACTTAATAAATTGTAATATAGTATACTTTTAATAATTACATTGCTTTGACTTACACTTTTATATTTAGAGTAATTACTTTTTAGATGCTTGTTTTCAAATATAGTTCAATGTATTATTTTACTATTAAAAAAAATACCATAATAACGCACACTTAAAAACACTTTTAATATATTCTAAACATATTTTAAAAATATATGTTAAAAATATACTTTAAAAATACTTCTAAGTTTTATACTTGAACATAATCAAATAATGGATGTGTTCAAATTAATTTTTATTACTATGGTTGAGAAAATAAATTGATATTTTGTACAGTGTACCCTATAGCATACTAACATTTAGTATGCTTTAGACTACTTGTTTCCACTAGGGATCCTCTCATTTATGCACCCCCACGCCCATCTGCTGGTGCACTGCACATGATCCATAACTATGCAAGGAAACTTTCACAATGTGAATATTTCACATTGTATCAAAACAAAAAAAAACAGAGGATACTGATAGATAAAATGATAAAACAGAAAAAATAAAAACATAATAAAATAATTATCCTACAAAAAAACAAGTTATGTCATTGAGGGAGTGTCTGAGTCTATAGTATATTATCTGCACTCTGTTAATGATTTACTTTTATGAAACTCCAAAGAAGTGCAATAATATTGATAGGAAGGTAAACAGACAAACACAGGGAGAGACTGAAACCAAAAGAGACACATAGAAATAAAGAGTAAATAAAACAAGGGTGACAACTCACACCTCATGGGACACCCTCCCACAAAACATGGACTAATTTATCGTATTTATAATCAGACCCCAGGCAGTGTGAAACAGCACAGTATCATTGATACACACACACGGTCATGTAGACACTGCTGATGGGGACATTCACACCCACACATGGCATGAGGTTCACACTGCTTAAGGTACATTCATGTAAGCACAAACACATGCAAATAACACATAAACACACTGTGTGCCGTCTGTCTGGCGTCTAGCTGGCACCATTCAGACATCCATCTCTCAAGGCAGCGGAGGTAACCAATCACAACTGCCAGTCAGCAGCTTTCATTATCGCACACATATACACACATACACACAGTAGGTCCTTGGAGACTCCACACTGGGAGAAGTGTGCATGTATGTGTGTGTGAGATCTCCCTCTGCTTGTGTCTTCCTTGTTAACAATATGTAGAATAAAACAGAAGAAATTAGAGCAAAATAGAAAAAAAAACACTACTTAACAGATGACAGATGTGCCCTCTGTAAGCTGATGACGACTTTATGACTGATGATGACTCTTACTGTAATTAGTTTTCATCCAGCTGTTTGACCAAATATGCATTATATTCTGACAAAGACAGTTCAACCAGCCTAGACTGTTACTGTGTAGCACTCAGATCCAACAGCGGCCTCAAGTCAATTTCATTTCTACGTTTAATTTTCTGCGAACTACTACAGTCCACACAGCTTTCTATCAACCCTCTTCATCCATCCCTTACATTTCATAATTTCTTAAAAAGACCTTACCATTTTTAAGTATGTTTTATTCATAGGGCACTTTTTTCATTTTGTATTTTGAAAATTTGATATAAAAAATTCATAAGAAGATCCCAGTGAAAATTGGATTTTAAAAATACCATTTGCATTGATGAACCTTATATAAAAGCATGCATAAGTTCTGATGACCATTTATGATGGCCATCTTTGTTTTAGATGTATTTTCATACTTTCCAGGGAATAATCAACTCACTCATTTTACTTCACTATGAAGACAAACTTACAGAGACTTGAAGTTGCTTTCTGAATGACACTGTTACAGACATTTCTATAAATTTTCACATTTGTAGGAAATACGCAACAGCTACATATGTAAACATTTTATCATGAGGTCTACAGTGATGAATTATCAATGTGGAGCGAGGTGGCTATATCATACGCTGATCTGAATAGTAACCAATAGTTGCCAAGAAAACACATAGTGGATTAGCAGACATGTGAAGTGTGTGATTAAAAAGTAATGTATATGGATAAACATTCCCCCTTCTCTTGTTTATGTCATGAAGTAAACAAGCAGCAGATTTACTATAAAATATGGCCTGTTGATGATATTTTTAGAGGTGGAAAATGGTCTTGGTGATGGTCTAATTTGTTTATGGAAATACACCAATGACTTGTGTTTTGCAAAAAAATATACAAAAAACACAGATAATAAGTCTAAAATCAGTAAAAATAAATAAATAAATAAATAATAATAATAAGCAGCATATTAAAGCATCTGTCCAACGCAGCTCAACCCTCCTCTACCATGGTTTCCATCATCCTGGTGGGTTTGTTGTTTGTTTAATTTGTTCCTTCCTTCCCTCCTTCTCTTTCTTTCTTCAGCATGTTCACTTCCAGGCACCAGCAGCGTGAATGAGAATTTCCATTTAACTGATACCTGACACCAGACACAAAGGCTGATAAGACCGTAAAACAGTCTCTTGTATCACAAACATAAGCGTGTAAAAATGTCACGCCGTGCTGACAACAGCAACTGATCCGGCACACATTTTCCCCTGCAACAACAGAAACACACATACGTGCACACTGCAGTGCCCAGCCAACCTTTTTTTCCCTCTTGCAGCTTGTGAGTACTTGAATCATTTGTTTTTGCTGGTGCCTTTTGAATTTTTGTGGCTTATCATTTATTTATCAGTTATTGATTTGCTTCCCTTGCTACCCCAGCACACACACACACACACTACATTTATCCTCTCTTCCATCTGTCCATTTTTCCCTCTATTTTTATGCTCATACACGCCTCAATTTGTCATATTTTCTCCTTCCACAATTCCTCTTAACTCCATACATCCACATTACCCTCATTTATATCTTGTCCCTCACTCTTTGTCCATTTGTTCTCCCTCTTTCGTCTACTCCCCACCAAACATTGCCGCTACACCCCTCCTCCCTCTCTCCCTCCCTCCCTCATCTCTCCCTCCCTCTATCCTTCCATCTCTATTCTCTGTTTGTTCAAGGCCTCTTTTAACGAAGCTAGTCTCCTCCCAGGTCTCAACAGGCAATTGTCAATAGTGATGTCTGGCCTCACACACAAACACACACACACACACACACACACATACACACACACACACACACACACACACACACACTGAGACTCATGGGTGCGCACAAACACAGAAACATGCACACTCATAAACATGCACCTGAAAGTACACATGACTCTCTATAAAAGCTTCAGCCTCCTCTGTCCTTTGTCCTGTCCTCTAATCACTTAGTTTAGCCTTTAACACTCCCCAAACACACACACACATACACACACACACAGAACAAGTGCCAAATTCACTAGGTCTCCTTAATTGAACTCTTTTCAGGCCAGTATTCACTGACTTAGACTGACAAGACATTGTAATGCAGAGGAAAGAGGGACATCAACAGCATGCGGGTTGAATGTTGCCAAAATGGAAACTTTGTCCTTAATTATCCCAATTTAATTTTTTAATTAATTTGAGGGCAGTAAGGGTCTGTTCTTCCGTAATAAATCTGAGCATTGGCAGAGACTGTTTCTGAACTAACAACCCTCAACAGAGCCTGAGATATACAACATTACACAAGCCGTTCTCATTGTTGTCTATCTTACTTAACAGCTTCCTCATATTAGTTTTGGGTAGCATGTCTGGTTCCTCTTCCTCCTCTTTTTCAGTGGAGCAACAAGAATGAGATTAGTTTGACAGTGGCTGCACAAAGCCAGCTAGCATTATTAACTATCCATTTCTTCTGTATAGTACTCTATATTATGCAAGTAGCTAGGCCACATGAATAAATATTAGTGATAAAGGTCAAATATAAGGCTATCTAGGCTTAAAACTAAATCGCTAATTGTCACCATAAGATGTAGACAACATGTCAGGAAAACTCGAGGTAGATGGCATCTTGAGCTAGAAAGTGTCTCCTGGCTTTGTGAAGTGGAAGCCATCTCCATGAGGGGCTCAAACCCCATATAACCTCAAACAAATAAAAATAATGGCCATAACCATAGCTGCCCTGCGCAGATATTGTAAAAAAAAAAAAAAAAAAAGCAAATTTTACAAAGGTTGAGACTGGACGCGTAATCCGTAGAGTTATGCAGAATCATCCAATGTCGATACCGATAGGGTTGGGTCATATAAAATGTAGCGCTACATGTAACAAGTGACTATAAAGTGTCTGCTTGATTTGCCACAAGTTTCCACACATTTCTACCAGTCTTTGTATATCTATCTGCACTGTCCGATTTAGGTTAATGTGCCTTTATAAATGATCAAGTGTCATCCATTTACATTATTTTACACATAATTTTTAAAGCTAGTTATTTTCACTCCTTAACTTGCATGTTGAAGTATATCAACACTAAGGCAATTATCAGTACACACAGTGTAGGTATTACTGAATATCATGTTGATGCACATTTCCAGTCATTTCAGTCATTTCCATGATTATCTACACCTTCCCCATCTAGGCAAATTGGTATAATACATAGTTTATCGGTATCCAAGTTATGGAATGCCTCTGTTGATTGATTGATTTATAGAGAATCATAATGATACATTTTATAGCAATAGAACGTGACAGGACATTACAAAATTGACTCCAAAAGGCATTACCAGCCCATTAATAAATCTTTCCTTATTTGTTGTTTAAATACAATTTCTTGTCTCTGTCCTCATCTATCTTTCTCTCAACTCGTCCTCCCAAAGCAGCACTCCTGCTCATATAAATATTTCACATCCAAAACTTAAAAAGGCCTGTTACTTTACACTTCAAAGACCCCAGTGTATGCATCATTCCCTCATACACACATACATGCACACACACAAAATATATATATATACACGTACATATAATAATCCATACAACCACGGCACGGCACCCTCTGACTGACCAAACTCATACTCACATACAAATACACATTAGCAGGTATATAAACAATAAAATGACAACACATTTGCACATGCAAAAATGTGGATGAGCACACACACACACACACACACACACACACACACACACACACACACACCAACATATTGCTGTGCATTGCAGGCCCGGGACTAACTAGGGAGAGGTGCAGGCAGCTACACACACCTCATTAATGTTTTATGTCATGAGGATGAGAAGAGAGGAGCTCATAGATTCTACTCTCCAAAATATTCCTATAGCTTCCTGCTTGACCAAAACACAGATACTGCGGAGGGTCTCATGTATATTCATGTAAATATCAAAAGAGGCAAGTATAGCAACTAAAAATTAACCAAGTAATCTTAATGGGACGGCATTTTTATATTTTATATTTGATTGAATAAAGAAAAAAAGGCTTTCGGTTTTCATTTCTGATCAAATTTAAGTATAGAAGAGATTTGGGAAAGCTGAGTGTCTAAAAAGGGCAGTTTTATTTGCCATACCAGTGTCATATTTGGATACGGCATTAATAAGAAAACTGGATGACTAGATTTTACACTGTTGCCCATAAAGTCGGAATAAAATATTTTTTACCTCATGATTGTGACAATATGATTTATTCTCGATAGATAAAATGTATATTCTCTCAAAACTTTACTGATCAATCTCTTCCAAACATATCACACTTCTATCAAGAATAAACCACATTGCTGCAATCATTTCATGAGAAGAGGTAAAAAATATTTTATTCCAACTTTATGGGCAGCAGTGTATTTAGGACTCAAGGAAATGAATATCATGTTACATAGAAGGCCAGTTCAGAAAGAATTAAGAAAGAATTTTCTTTTGTGCCTACGCTATAATTAAACCAAATGATTCAATTATGAAAACACACTCATCACATCAGCAGTCACAGGACAACAAAAAACCCTCTGACTGACCATGAAATATTTTTTCAGTGACTGTAAGGGCTCTTTCTCAAAGCCTAACATGGTTTATTTTTTATATTATATATAATAAAATTTTAATTTCCTCACTTCTGACATACTTCAGGAAAGACATGCACAGCTGATAAATCTAGATGCTATTTTCAAGAGCTGTAGACTTCAAAATGACAGTCACTGTGCATCTAAAAAACTTAGTCTCCACTATGAAAGAGGACTCAGTCTACAGCATTGCTTTGAGGCAAATGCTGATGTCAGCATCAAGCTAACATGCTAATGTTTAGCAGGTACAATGTTTATTTTGTTCAACCACCTAACTTAGCATGTTAGCATGCTAATATTTGCAGAGTCGCAGTATGCAAAAAAGTGCAGCTGAGTCTGATGGAAGTGTCATTAGTGTTTCAGGTATTTGATCATAAGTCACTCACTGGACAAATTGAAATTTGGACCTGGTGGTGGCACCAGATGAAAAGTATCATCGGAGGTATTACAGCTCATCTTGTGGGGGTCACCCATGGCAACCATCAAGTAGCTGATATAGAGTAGAGATATTTCACTGGTGATAAAGTGAAAAGTTTGACCTTATAGTTGCACTATAAGACACATCCTCTTATGACTGTGAGTGTCCATGTTTAAACACAGTTTAAAATGTGCTATTAACATGATACTGAAAGAAAAATGTTCATTTGAATTTTACCTAAAGGTGTTACAACTGACTTGTAATTTCCTTGTGAATAATAGTGACCTTCTTGCCATCAAGGACATGAGAGCTGTCTCACAGGTGTAAAATTAACTCTGCTATCACTTTCCAAAACCTTTAAAACCTTATTTAATCTATCTCCTGGCCAGTGGGAACCCAGTCCATTTTTCTTTGTACTTTTCTCTCTCAAGGCCTGTAAATGTTCGCAGAAAAATGTCCTCTGTTGTATTCTAGTGTGTGTTTTTGTGTGTGTGCTCACACACATCAAGCAGGTGCAGTTGCAGTGCCTAATAACAGTCAGGCAGCCGTCTGTCAGAGGCTTTGTAGGCGGATAGAATTAACACAAACTCAGGGGTGTGTTAGACTCATCAAAGCCTGCTAATACTGGACCTAAAACCATTTTACTGCTCTGGAGAGTGCACAGCTGAATTTGATTGGAAAACCACCTGATCTCACTGAGAGTATGTGTGTATGTGTGTGTGTGTGCACGTGTGTGTGTACGTACAGCCCTCAGTGTGAGTGACAGGTGGCTACCCGGAAAGTAAGTGGGTGCGTAGACTTGGAAATTATAACTTTTCTGAAAGTGTGAGTCTTGTGGTTAGACTATGTGCATGTGTGTGATACGCTGCATGTGAGCCTGTGTGTGTGATCGTGAGTGTCACTGTTGTCCTGCAGTCTGTGTAATTGCCTGGCTGGGAAACCCTTGACTTCCTGACATTTGAGCCCACAGCAATCTCTCTCTGTCTCTGTCTCTCTCTCTGTTTCTCTCTCTCTCTCTCTCTCTCTCTCTCTCCTTGAGATGAGAAATGATCCATAAAAAAGACAAAGAAAGAGAGAGTGGTATGGAGACAGACTGTAAAAAATTTAAATGAAATGATGAGAACTAGAGAGAGAGAAAGAGAGAGAGAGAGGAGGACAAAGTGTTCCCTGTGCTCCGATTTGAGTCCCAGAGTTTTGGGCAATTCTCCCAGGACTGGGGGTCAACCAAATTTCAGAACCAAGAGCCAGTAATCCACAGCACAGGACTGAATAACGATGAAACTTCAAGAAAAATACACTCTGCAGTAACACAGCAGGTGCAAAGAGCCAGGGCTGAGAAAGTTTTAAGAGGAGAATTGGTCTGATATCATTTGGGTCTTTTTGACCAAACAGTCCCAGGAAGTGGTTAGCCCACAGAAACTACAGACAGACATATTGCTGCTGGAAACCTGCAGTAAAAAACATACAAACACAACCAAGCATATTCCCAGACTGTAACATGACTATGTTAGAACATCCCATTTAAGGGAGGACAGGAATCCAGGAGGCTCCAAAGGTAAACACTTGGCTGATCATCATTCACTCCCTCCATCGCTCACTGCACAGGGCCCCTCTAATTGGATAAACTGCCTGTCCAAACAGTGAAATCAGTAGCTACTGTATCTAGACTTCACCCTTCCCCTGTCCTCAGCTCCACTCCCCTCAATTCCTCATCTGTCTTCATTTGTACCCTCTTAAATTTGCTCCTCAGCTCATCCTCCAACCCCTCATTTCCCATATGCTGTCCTCTCATCAAGGCCTGTCCAAGGTCTCTCCGAGAAAAATGACAGTTTTAGTCACTTCAGCGAGTGCCCCAAAACAATATATGACAGAGAGCTCTTGCAGCCATAGTAATTATGACAAAAGCAAAGGAAGTAAGGTGAGGTTGTTACAGGATGACACAGTTCACGTAGGGAGGAGGTTGGCGTAGATGGATGGGTCAACAAAGCACTGAATTTGAACACAGATGTTCCCTGACCTTAACCAACTCTTTATTATTGTACCCATGACAACAAAGTTCCTCCAATCTAAACTCAAACAACGATGCTTCGATGTTGTTGTTATATGTCCTTATCTTCATTTATTGTCTGTGGTAAACAGGAAGGAAATTGCAGTATACAGAAACATTTTAAAATCCTTCCAATGAGACAAATTGAGCTCATGACAAGAGTGATAAATTCAAATTTAATTTAATAAAATCTGTGTGTCATCCATTTACAAAATCATACTACAAATCTGTTCATAATCTCATTGAACTTCAATAAAAACACAAGCATTTTTTTTTTAACTGTGATATGAAAAAGTCATGTTCCTCCCCTCCTTTAATGATTTCCACAGTGTTAAGTACCTGTTGTTGCTCGGCTCTGCCCGTCATTGTTCACCTCTTTATCACCTCTAGTACCTCACTCACTCATGCATCCATCACTATCACTGCATGTCTTCTACTTCTACTGCAGTTTGTTTTTATTGATACAATACATCACCTTTTCTTTGTAAGTGCAAATGAAAATATGAATAAAAACAGTTGAATGAATATGCACACAGAGTCATCTTCCTTCCTGTCCTTTGAAATCTTTTCTCAATTATATATGTAATTTAATAGACAATAAAATCTTAAGTATTTCCATTTGAATGCTGCTTTCGTTTGAAACTATAAATGAACAAAAGACACAGGAAATGAGCAGTTTAAGCACATGTCTGTGTTTGTCAAAGCACATGCAATGCAGATGCAGGCTTGTACATCTTGTTGTTTTGTCACTTTTTAAGACAAAAGTGGATCAAAATATTTTTTTGGAAGATGAAAGCAAACGTGTATCCTTTAATTCAGCTGTTAATTTCTAGTATTTGCCTTATATTGTTTGCCCAGCGTTACCAATGGTTTGATTTGAGTATTATAACACACTAATACCTTGAATTTGTTCAAACCCTCTGCCAACCTCTCTCTCGTGTTCACTTCTTTATTTCATACCATGATCCCTCTCACACACCATTTAATTTCCTTCTTATTGTTGCAGGAATGCTGACAGGGCCTCAGTGCCAAGTAGTGCACTGACCCGATGGTGCAACATGATCCTGACGTTACTCACTGCCACTAATCTTTCCTAGGAGCAGCTGTATTTATCAACCATCTCATCTCACCTGTGCCAATTTCTGATGTTTCACAAACACTCAACTATCATATTTCTCTTCCCTCTCTAACCTTGACTTATTCATCTTCCTCTGCTCTTCAACTTAATTTTCCTAAATTTTTTACAGATACTGTGGAATGGGAAAATAAGAAAGTCACACATTAATCAGTAACAGTAGCAGCTGACCTAGAGACAAAAAAATCTATTCCATAATAGCTGAAAACTCTTAAATTTTTTATTTTATTAAGACCAACAAAAAAAAACCTATAACTGCTGCAAATGTAAATGCTATTACTAGCTTTTAGTTTATTTTTTAAATAATAAAATGACATTCAGTTATATGTATTCTGTTACTATTTAGGACTGCCACGAGACATGAAGTCTACCACAGTAACACTCTAGATAATACAACTACCAACACTATCAGTATGACCTGTTCTCTCAGGTAACCTTGTTCTCTCAGTGTTATGACGAGTGGAGATAGGGTATCCTAAGTATCATTGCCAACTAAGGAGACACTCTCTAATACGCAGTCATACATGCAAAACAAACAAAAACAAAGCATTATCTTATAGTACCAGGGAAGTCATATTGTACTTTTACCAAATGCACAACCACCAGTGGCATTGACTAATTTTAAACTGTCATGCAAATTCACCATATTCAGCCGTGGTGAAAAAGCTAAATGTATGTTATTTTTTTAATGATAGAGTGACAGCCAACTTGCTGTTGCATATTTAAGAACAGCATTCATAGTAAATGTAAGAGTGTCCTCAGAAATAAAGCAAACACTCCCGTCTGTGTTTATTCTTGTATAACAGCCAATGTCTCAACTATATCGATCGTATTATTAAAATACTACCTAAAGAAGTTTATCTACATCTTGTAAAGAATAAACTCTTGGCTGCTACATTACTGTCGGTTTTTCTTCTGCTTTTCCTCTGTCTTTTGTTCTGTTTTTTGACAAATCACTATAGTACTATGATGTTCACACACACACACAAAATGAAAACAAAAAATAATAAAAGATTTTCCTTGATACTTCAGAAAACATGCAGTGCTGCACAAACATACAAGCTGGAACCAAATGTTCAAAAGTATAGACCCATTTCTCAAGTTGTTGTTTTTCCAAATAATACATCGATGATGTATATGGGCATAATAAAACCCTAAAGTGTGTGTGTGAAGCTAGTCTGCTGAAGGCACACCTGTAAGAAATGATTGTTACAACTAGCCAAATATTTGTTTTTACCAGACTTCATCCATTAATATATTATGTTCTAGTATTCTAGTATGATTGCAATTGAGAAATTAATTTTACCATACTTACTTAATAGGTAGGTGAAGGAAGTAATTGTTTAGCTCTATTTACCTGCAGTCTATCCCGTAGGTAGCCAGTTTTTACAAAAATACTTACGATCTAGTTTATTTCTCCTTTCCTCTAAAATTTTCAGTTGTTACTCAAACCATTAACTACAACTTGAAAAATTTTAGACATTTAGAAACTGTCTTTCTATGAATGCAGCCACGACATTTATGATCTTAATGTATCACGTTTGGGACAGGCTGAAGAAACAGTTTTAAAACCACTGTATTTTCATACATCTCTATAATACCATAAAAGTCCAGTCATAGCTAGTCAAATAATGGCCTTTGCCAGCAAGAAGTCATCAGGTGGTGATTTTCATCAGATTCTGTACCTCAACACATCTCCAGTTGGTGGGTCGGCAGTCGTAGCTGAATCACTGCTCTTTTCCTCCTGGCTTCTAGTTTATCCATTTGAACCTGCAGATAAAAATAGTTTAATGCTTATGTTTAATATTGCCCCAGGTCCCTTACAAATAAAATAAATAAACTTTGAGCAATTTATAATCTGAAATCTACACCTCCAGATCTTCTCAGGAAGTGTAGCTTGTTGATGTCACATTACTTACTGTGTGACACCATTTGACCTTTTCTGGGTATGTAAACATGTACTTACACCTCAAACCACACACACACACACACGAACACACAGCTGTTATGGTGCGACAGAAAGATAAGCCTGGCGCTTGAAGACCAAATATACTTACACTGTACCATGGGAAATTTTAGTTATTGTGTATAACTGTATGTGTGTGTGTGTGTAGGCAAGTCTATTGTTCTTTATTTTCCTCCGTCCAACTAAATTGCCTTTGTGTGCATTTTTTTATATATCCTCATATACTTCCCATCTTTTTTTCCTTCATGCATCACCACTTTTTGCAGCTGAAATATGTATCAATTTACTTCAATACATGGACATAAACCTGCACCTGGATATGTGTGCGTGTGTGTGTGTGTGTCTGTGTGTGTGAGACAGTCTGTCTGTCTCTGTTTTTCAGTGCTACTCAAGGACACTTAGACACTGATAAGTGGCACGACACAACACCTTGAGAGCAGTGAGCCAAAGTGTCTCACACGCTAACACATAAACACACATTCACACACATATACACAAGGAAACAGACACTTATTATGGTTAAAGAAATAGGCTGTTTTTGAAAATGGTAGATAATGATAAACACAGTTTCAAAGTCACAGGATGGGACAGCAGTTTATATAAAGTACACTCATGCATACATACATACATACATGGTTACTGGCTAAAACTAAACTAAAATACACACAATAAAGTGCATGAACACACAAAAGGTGACACTCTGCTCTCTCTCACCTTTTCTCACTCTATTTCCACCCAATTCACTCTTTTTCTCTCATGTTTATTCTGTTTCTCTTCCCCCTCTTCTTTTCTTTACTGTCCTTCTTTACTGTCCTTGGCTTTTATCTGTCTCTCTCCGCTCAGGCTTTTCTTCTATCACTTTCTTCTTCATTCTCTCTCTCTCTCTCTCTCTCTCTGTCCTGCCCTTGGCTCCCATCTCTTGCTCTTTGTTCTGTCTGTACCTATTATCATCCATGGCTTTTTTATATTTTTTTTATATTTTTTATCTGTCTGCCTTCCCTACTTTACCACCATGCACTGTGCTGATTTATTAAAGGAACAAAGGGTGTGTATTTGTAAGTGTGTTTGTGCACATGAGGCAGTCCATATAATTTTAAAATAAGAAGGGAGAGAGAGGAAGAAGCAAGACTGTGTGATGGAAGAGAATAAGATGTAAAAGCAAGAAGGAGACTGTATATATTGAGCTGTTGAAATTAAAGTAAAAATCCTCAATTTAACCACCGGTGAATTAAAAACTATTCATATCATTTTTGGATGTGAAATATTCTTAAATAAAGATGGCTGCAGTACAGAGACAAAGGAGTACCAGTGATGCGCAGGTCGAGTTTTTTTTAAATACCTATCAAATACCCAGTAAACAAAATTAAAGCCATTGATACCACTCAGGGAAAAACCTTTCAAAATTGGATATTTTTATTCTTACCAACAATTCTTATTCTTTTCTTGTAAACTCTTATTTCCAAACACACTTTTCATAGGATGGATTTACCACTTTATTTTTAAAAAAGGACAAGAATATATCCAAAATTGGATATTTTTATTCTTACCAACAATTCTTATTCTTTTCTTGTAAACTCTTATTTCCAAACACACTTTTCATAGGATGGATTTACCACTTTATTTTTAAAAAAGGACAAGAATAAAGCAGGCAACAATATGGTACTAGATTTGTTTGATGGAGGAATTGTTTGATGTTCAACCTTGAGCAGTGGCAATTTTTCCTCCCTGCTCTAGTTTACGGTGCGTCTCCACTACATAGTATGGATTAGCTCATCGAGATTCGACTTGCTTGGAACCGTTCTTTGTTGGGTTTCCCACTGTGAATAGTACCTACTTTTTTGGTATCACCTCAGTCAAGGTTTCAATCAAGCTGCAGGTAACATTAGTTAGTGCTATGTTTATGTTTGTTAAATTCAATTTGTTGTTGCTTTGTCTTGTGTTGTAGTGGTTCGTATAACAGCGTGTTGCTATGACAATCAGCCAAAACTCCCACCTACATCGAGAGCATACCATCTCAAGTGGAAAAATAAAATTGAGAAAAGTACCTGGTATCAAAAGTGAGTCGAGCTGAGTTGAGCCGTACCATTCAGTGAAAACACAGCTTTAGTTTTCTACCACTCAGAGTCACCAATTTTAGAGTCACCAATTAACCTGACCTGCATGTCTTTGGATTGGATTGTGGGAGGAAGCCTGCTGTGGAACCCTAAACCAAAAACTAGACAGAAAGGAAAGAAAGTATACTGAGAGCATTTTGTTTTATTGAGGGATGCAGGAATGTTTCTCAGAAAAAGGTTCAGTTTAAATGAATGAGGACATATGGAAGTATAGGGAAAAATATGGAAAGTTAAGAGAGACTGTATGGAGTGATTATTATGTGTAGCATCCGTAAATGAATACATACATCCCAGGCAGTAAGTAAAAGATGAATAGACATGAGTAGGGATTCAAATGATCCCAAAAAAACACAAAGGGCAGAATTGAGGAGGCAGCTGGATGGAGGGATTGAATGGGAGTGCTAGAGGGAGAGGAGGAAGGTAAATGCAGGCTTCGAGGGTGAGGAGATAGAGGCAAAGGTAGGATGAATGGGTTTTAAGGAGGATGGGAGAAGAGGAATGTGTGCAGCGGGGATAAGAAAGTGACCTAAAGGGGAGAGAACGGGTGCCAGACGGATCGGTTGAGAGATTGAGACAGAAAGAGAGATGGAAAGCAGAGGAGAGACAGACTGATAGAAGTACTGGGGATAGATATCACCATTGTTCAAAACTGTGAACTTGTGCCAGACATGATTAAAGACTTCGCCAAAAAAGCCTTAAGCATGGGTAAAACCCTTTGCTGAGCACTAAAGGGATGAGTGGGTGGGTTAGTAGGATCAAGAGAGAAAGAGAGGAGGGTGGGGAAGAGGGAAGGAGAGAGGAAGAGGAGGAGGGAGGGGTGAGGAAGATGAGGAAGAAGGTGAGAATCTCTTTAGGAGGCTAAATAGGCTTATGTAAGGGCCCTGCAAAGACAGGCAGAGTCAAGGCCATTTACATCTGTTTATATGCACACACACACATACACACATGGAGAACCAGTGACATGCTGGCCAGTGTCCCAGACATTTCCCAGGAGGATATGTACACACTGGCACCCTAAACCCTAAACACCAGCAGAAATGCTGATACTGAGAGACAGTGGTGAAGTAGAATATAAATCAACAGCATGATAACAAGCAGATAAACTGGACGAGGTTCCCATGTATGGATTCATCCTGAACCTCAAACCTTAGATTAAATAAAATCTTTGTGAGGACACTCTAGTGTACAGAATAACTGGCTAAAGATATAAAATACATATTCAAAAGGTCAGAGAAGAGGCAAAGAAAACATTTATCTTATATTTCCAACCAAATACTCTTATTTATATTTAACATAAAGCTAAGTCAGCTTATGGAACTGAGCAGAAGCTCTCTGAGTAAAGTGGATATCAGGACATAATGGGATCAGTTTTGTTTATGAAATGTATTTTCTTCTTTATATATTACTTATAGAGTTTTTGCCATACATGCAGCTGATATCACTCAACAAATGTTATGAGCCAAAGTGACAACTAAAAACCATTATGTTTGAATGTTTTCTAAATCGTACTGCAGTCACAAAGCTAAAAAATAATATTTAAAAAGTTCCTTTGTCAAATTTTTACTAACCATCCTATCTGATTTCCTCACCAGCACACTGGAGATGAGAGGTGGGACAGAGCTGCTGCTGAAAGCTTTATCCTGCTATAAACTGACACACCTGCAGAAACTTTAGAGAGACAACAGGAAAAAAAGGAAAGGAGAGGGGTGCAGGTGCAACAAGAGCAAGTTTTAACGATGGGTTTTGAAAAAAATCCCACAAATTATTGCCAAACTAAGGTAACTTCTCATGTGCATCTCTTAAGGAGCAATCAGCACTATAAGTTAGAGTCCATTTTTATGACTGCCACATCTGAATTCAAAAGTAAACTTAAGTCATTATTATTATTTATCAATAAAGTTCTCTAAAAATATTGACTACTTGTTAGCTTTATCAATTGCTGATTGTTTAGCTTTCACAGCGCATTAGCACATTAGCTCAGTGATAAGTATGTAGGTGGAATATTATGAATCACGTGCCTGTTATATACGCTTACAAAAGAAATCGAATAGCATTGTTTTTACCATCGTCTTTAATTTATAAGATAGCATGTCACCCAAATTTACATGCTTAACAAATTACAAATAAATTAAAAATCTGAAATACAAATATAAATACCCATTACCACAAAATAAAAATCCTGTAAATAAGTGAATAAATAATAATAATAATAATAAATTGTAAATACAACAATCAACATCAAACTATTTAAATAACCACACAGTTTGCACACAATAACTCTACACATAAGCAGGAAAAACGTTAGCTAGCCGGATATAAAAATAAAACAAATAATAAAAGCGTAGATTAGGCCAATGTAGACACCTACTGAGCATAGGTTTAATCTTTATACAAATGATCCATAACAGTAAAGAGCCTCCATGCCGCCCAGCTACAGAAATATAAAACTGTTTATTTACTGATTAGCATGTTGAGGCTAATCGCTCAGAAGCAAGTTATCAACTTCACAGTACACTGTGAGAGATAACTGATGGCTTCATTTCATTACTGTATCTTTACTTTACCTCTTTCTTTCTCCCGTTTTTCCTCCTCTTCTTTTCTTTTTTTCTTCCCTGTGCTCCGGACAGTTTAGCTCGTTTTGAACATTTTTACAAACTTCTCTGGTCACATCAATAAATCTGCCCCTCCCCCCACAGAGAGAGCGAGCAGGTACCATCAGCCGGAGGAGGGGGGGGACTTATTTGGTATTATCATTTGTAGTAATATTAATTGGGCATTGCTTTACATTTGAATCAGTGTGAGCTTTTCCATTTTAAGAGTTAATAGTAATAACTAGTTTTAATATAATTATATTGAAGGTGAATTTTTTCCCGATTTTGTGGCGCCCCCTGGAGGCCACGGCGCCCTTAGCATTTTCCTGTATTGCCTAATGGGCCAGCCGGCTCTGGTATGATTACAAAATAAATATATCACTGTGATTTATTTGCACTGAACAGATCAGGGTGCTGAAATAATGACATCATGATACCAATTTGTAAATAGTTGGAATTTACGCTTTTTCAGGTTTGTCCAGAAGACAAAAAACAAAAAAATGCTTGTTTTCAGACCAGAGTTTGTCTTGATCAGGGTTATGCTAACACTGTACATCAGTCAGATGTGTATAGATATGATGTAGTATCATAAAGCTAACTAGCTAGTGTTGCACACCGTCAGCGCTGTAGCAGAAAGCACCACAGCATCCAGTCCTTTACATAGAAATAATAGCTTAATACATGTACATTTTTACATTCATTTCCTTTAACATAAGTATGTTTCTGCTACTTTCAACAGTTATTAACATCATGTATATGTTTGCAAAACAGACAGCCAGCAGTCTGGTAGCTTAGCTTAGCTCTAAAGACTGGAATTGGTGAAATAGCCAAAAAAACAAACAAAATTCACCTACAAGCACCCCTAAAGCTCACTTGACACACCATGGCTATGGTTGATCCATACAAAAAATGTGTAAAAACACTATAATTTTAATTTGAGGTCATTTGCAAAACAATTTCTTTGCAAGGAGCAGTTCAGCATCTAGTCAAGATTTACTTGTGACAAGAATCTAGTCTAATCTAATTTGTTTAGGAGTGTGGCATTACTGCCTCAGAGGGATACTAGCAGTGCTAGTCTTATTTAACAGCTGGATGGAAAAATGGATTCAATGTGATATAATGAAAAACTGTTTATTTAGTTAAGAGGCAGCTGTACAACACAACATGCAAATCACTGGTCTGGCCGCTGTAAAACACTAACAGAAATTTCCATCACAGAGACAAGCAAACACCAACATCTTTTCCACATCAAGCGCTCTTTCTTAACCAACACAAGGACAGCAGAGCTCCCATGCAGCCAAAAAACAAAAACCAGAACAGAAGTGAGGGATGATTTTTCAAGTATATTAGAGAATGCTATTCATTAGCTACTAAGATGTTCAGGTGGTCGATGTAAACCGAACTATACGAGAAATAAAGGTAGTTTGATCACTATGAGCAATGGCTATCAAACTCATTCACTCATACTTTTTCTCATGTTTTCTGTTGTTTTCACCATCTCAAAAGATGTGTAGATAAACAAGGAGGCATTGAGCAGAGTAAATGAACATGAACAATGACAAATGAACTTCTCTTGTTCTGTCGTGTGCAGCAGTGAGCTCATCTTTGTATTGAACTGGATGTACACTACTGACACTGATGTCATCTGGTGACACACAATAGGACTGACAATGACAAAATAACACATAACGTAACACTTGTGGCTGAATGGGCGAAAGAGGAAGTCATCATTTTAAACCCGTAATTTTGGACAGCACAGTCTGTGTTTATGACGAGCCTTTCCCAAAGCTGCAAAGCAAGAGAGACTGTTTCATGAAGAGACACCTGGATCTGATGTGTTTTCACCTCAACAGCAGTGGTGATCACTTATAAAAACTCCCATGAGTATGTTTCAAAACATTACAGACAACATGTGAGAGAAGCCTGAACCACTTATTAATCAGAGCCAACCACTTCATTCTTGACCCATGAGACTCTGCCATTTGTATTGCGTGTCCCCAGCAAATGGAGGGAACAATGATTCACTGAAAGAAAATGGCTTTCTGTTCGCTTTCACTGCAACTGATTTCATGCTTCTTTATATTCTAATTTGAATCCCTTCATCTCTATAATTCACTCAAGGTTGCCCTCTCCCTGCGTGCAGCCTGTTTGTCCTCATGCACGTGTGTCACATTACCCTCACCACATTAAGGTAAAAGCAGCTTTTAATTCGAAAATGCACTTCCAGATGACTGATTTGTAACTGCTTAACAAGTCACCATAACAATAATTTCCTTTTGGAGTGTGACAGTCCTGAACACCTCTTGTATTAGCATGTGTGGAAGTCTACTGTTTTTAATGGGCCATAACTAAAGCCCTGAAATCTGACATTGTCAACATGGTAATTTCATTAAGTTAGCATGATAACCTTCTTATCAACACAGTATCCGACAGCACAGGAACTAGATGAAGAGTGTCGGGAAGTAAAGAATAGTTTCAATGTTCTTTCGTAACGAAGGGTTCTAATCTTTATTAAGTATTCTCCCAGCTGAAATGTCATTTAGTAAAATACTGAACTCAAAAGTAATGACCCCCCAGTGACAGAGGTTTCTTTAAAGCCAAAGTTTACCTCTTCTGTTGTTTTCAAGGTGTTATTGTGGTCATTTATGAGGTAATTGCTGAGATGTGGAAATTTGGTGACATCGCTACAAAAAGGGCAGGAATATAGTAGGAATATAGGAGGAAGTAGGAAGACAATCAAGTTTTAAACAAACTCAAAAACGTAAAGAAACAGCTCAGACCAGTTTATCTAAACAACTTCACTGGAGGTGAAGCCAAGATGTTCATCTATAAAATCGATGTTTTAAAATCAGCGTTTACATCGGTCATATTGGTTAATGGTAGTTTCTGTTTACATCCTGTCAGACTGTGTGGCTCCTCCTGTACCACTGCCTGCCTTATTGGTGATGTCACTGCTTTCCCAGATTTTCATCTAGATGTAGATGAATAAAATGCAAATGCATATTTTAAGGAATAATAACATATTAAAATTTTCTGATTGTACGCCCCTATTTGTCTGCCTGTTAACCAGTCACTCATCACTGTCTGCTGATAAAGTTCATGACAACCAAGCTCATGCCAACCAAACAACTCTCACAGCAGGATCTCTTAACTGGGTTCACTGAGAAATCCCTTGAACAATTTACTGCCATATCTATAAATGGCTTATAAAACCATATGCTAGAAAATGATCAAATTTGTGATATAAGTAAAGTAAAGTCCAATTTTTATTGACCCACCCATCCCTTCATGGACTTTGTTGCTCTGTAAAGTCACCTTACTTCCTCCTTTGCTCTTTGCCACTTGTGTGTAAACAGCTGTCATCAGGTGATTCGGACATTTGTCTTGGGAGGACAATCTCAATGATAAACTTCAGCAAAATGATTTGTTCACGTACACCTAAAACACCTGCTGTCCGGTGAGTGTACATGAAAGTGAGAGAGAGTCAAAGTGAAAAGAACAAGGTGTTTATATCTTAAGGTAATCAGGATTAGTGGTGTCTCATCAACATTTTTTTAGAATTGGAGTGGGCCTACCATCTTTTACTGAGTACAAGCAACGTTTAAAGCAACCTCACTCAAATGTGGCTTAATATAACTTTAAACCCCCTCGTTTTGATGTAAAACAAATAGGCCTTAAGATGTGGGTCTTTCAGTTTGCTGTAGCTCACAAGATAGGAACTTAGTCAGTAATTTTACATAATAATAATAATAATGTGTATTTTTAAAGCCACAGTTCATTATAGATATTGGGTGTTCAAGAAACATGCTTTTTGGGATGTGTTTGTGTGATTGAAGGGCATAAAAGACTTACTGGGCTGCCAGTAAAATGACACACCTCACCTCTATGCATACCTCTACTGTAGACATGTACTTACTTTTCATTTTCCGACATCATTTTTGCTCTCTACTCTCCCAAATCTACTATATATGCCCACTGTATCTCTCTCCTCCATCTATACTAATCCCTTCAACTACCTTTTTAAATTCACTCCTGCTCCCATCATTGCCTCATCTTTTCATCTGCCCCAGTAGTTTTCCTTCGGTCGCTTCATCCGTTCTTTCTCCTCTAGCAGATAAAAAGGTTTATGTCCCCAAATCATAATAATACACCCTTGCTGTGACCTTCAGATCTTTCTTAACACCTACAGTCTTCTTCCCTTTATCATCTATCCTAACATTAGCCTTTCTATCCTCACCTCCTTCTGTTATTTCAATTTTTTGCTTAGTTTCCTTTCCTCTGTTGAACTACTACTTTCCCTTTTATTGCACTCTTTTTTTTCCACCCACTGCATTTCCCTCCCTTTGGTTTTCATTCTTTCCTTCGTTTACTCAGCATGGTATTTTTTCTTTTTTTCTTTCTTTTTCTTTGATCTGTGCCTCCTAATCTCTTCAACTGTTGGAGTCCCTGGAAATGATATCCAAAGCCTCCCTCTTCACTCTGACTTACCCACTTTCACTGTTATTGCAGCATGGTTCAAAACACTGAATTTATTGAATTTAGAAATGGTAACATATTCAAATATTCGCCAAATTCAACATTCAGTGTTCATCATTGAATTCCTCGACAGTGGTAGTTTATAATAAAACAAAGGCTGATGATGTTGCTCTTGCTCCACTTGCTCAGCGTTCTCAGATTAAGTATCCAACAGCTACAGCTTTAATTATTATGCACCATGTGGTTTGTCTTTTTTTTATTTTCATTTTATTTACTTATCTTAAGTTAAGTCTCCTTACATATAGAATGAAAATATTTGTGATTCCTGCTATGGACACATTTGGAAAAAATACAACAGTTTTACAGTGTTGTGCAGCTGATGACCTTGAGATTGGCCTCCCGCATTATGTACTAAAAGATCTCTTTTGTGAATCACTGTTTCTCCCTCAGTGCAGTCAAACCAAATTTTAATGAGCTGCAGTTACTCCTCTCTTGATTCTTGGCTACCTTGTTCCATATTGTGAATGATGCTATGTTTAGCCTGTCCTGTTCTGGATACATTTCAGTCAGTAACCTTTAACTAACCTTTCCCTTTACTGTTTCACCCGACTGGATTTTTTTCCTGGTGGTTTCAAATCAGCTCAGCCTCTTTGTCTCTGCCAGTATTTTCCATGATGTAAGCGGTGCTGCTCTTCTCAGTCTCTGCCTCACCCTTGTTTCACCCCATCTCACCCAGCAGACGAAAGAAACTAATTACAGCAAGCCTTTTTTTATTTTTGGCTTTTTTTGATTAATTTTAAAGACCGCATTTCTTTCATATTTTTGCTGAATATTTGTTTCTTTGGCAGTATCCACATCAAATATGTTTTCACAAGGTCTTCTACATTTTATTTAGCCATGTAGTTTGATTAGTATGCAGTAGTAGTAGTAGTATGTATGAGTATGTGCTAGTTATGCTGGAGAAAAACACTTACTATAATAAATTCACTGCTCTCCTCCACATTGTACCTTGGTCAGAGATGTAATGCTTGAATTTAGGTTATTTATAACAAAACCAACAAGTCTGTGGATTGGTTAAAATGTTAAATGTTAAAATAGCCTTTATATTATACAGTCCTGTATGAAGTCAAGAATACAAATAAGAAAGATAACGTGACAAAGGCTAAAAAAATAAATGGAATGTATTAAAGGAATGTACTGAAGAATGCTCAGCTTCAAATATTTATTATAATCCCGATAAAGCAGACATATATTTGAACTGTAAGGCTTAAGAGTGTCTGCACAAACAGGAAATCATCCTACTATAGCTACCTGTCTCCCACTGACACTGACAAATGTGCAGTAAATTTGTGCAGATCTGTTCAGATGGCCTTGTACAATGCTTGGCACTCTGAGATGACCGTAACTCTCACCCTAATCTGTTGCAGTATAGTGCTGTTACACGCTCTGGTAGTTTTTTTTTGTTAGAGATCTAAAATATGTCCACAGTCAGCAGCTTTCACCGCAAGTCCTATTTTTCATTTAAGTTGTATTTTTACACCAAGGTTTCCAAGAACACACCATATTCATCTCATTTTAACACACCATTTATTATCTTTGTCTCTTTTCCTGTTTTTTTATGTATAATGACTACACACACTAATTAACATTTCTGTCAGTCTGCCAGTGCCAACCTGCTGGCTATTTTTTTATTGTTGTCCTTTGGCGAAATGTTTTGAGACCATCGAGATCATGAAACAAATAAATACTGCTAATATTACCCCCTGCGTGATTTTGACATTTAACATCAGTTGGTATTTCAGATACAAATGAACACAGTAGCAATTTTCCTTGTTGCTCTTCTGTTTTGCCCTCCACATGAGAGAACCAAATTTCAACACATTAACATAAAGCAGTAAGTTTTACAGCCAACTCATCATGCCACATACTTTTTTTCTCTAATTAGACCATATACCTTAAAAGTAGACTCACACCATGGTATTGTCTCTGATATAATAAGAGAGATGACAAATGTCATCTGACATCTTAATTGTTATCACCAGATCAGAAACTGGGTATAGCTAGACTGTAAAACCTACAGCAACAACAAGCATTCAACACGCATCTGATCTTATTGCAATGTAAACCTTAAAGTGGTCATTTCAAAAGTGAGCGCCAGTAAAATTTTAGGAATCTGCACTTTATTTTGTGAGGATTTATTGATCCTTGTGGCACATGCATACATCTGCATGCACACACACACACACACACACACACACACACATCTATATAATCAGCTATTCCCTCCATTTCCCAACAACCTTCCACTTATCGATACACCACCTATACCACCATTCTCCACTCCAGACACATCTCCTCTCACCACACCTTATCTTCTAGCCAATCACTATCAGGGAATCTTAAGAGCTCCACTCCCCCATCTACAGATGGTCTGCATATCCACATATTTAGGGCTGCACAGCATGTTTTGGACACAGTGGTAAATTGCATCTTTATGCTTTTCTTGGATCTTGATTTTATCAAATCAAAATCAAATTTATTTATTTAAAGCCCAAAATCACAAACATTGTTTGCCTCTGGAGGGCTTTACAGTCTGTACAGTTGTGACACCCTCTGTCCTTAGACCCTCGAACCGAGTCAGGAAAAACTTCAAAAAACCCTTTATGGGAAAAAGAAGAAACCTGAGGAAGAGCCACAGATGAGGGATCCCTCTCCCTGGGACAGAAAGATGTACCAGATGTACAGAGAACATCATCATCAATCATATATGGAATTATACATGGGTCGTAATAAACTGTAGATAAACTGAGTTCATGGGTTTAGGCCATGTGTGAAGATTTGAACCCTGTTAAGCTCATTCATTGTGTCTGTCCTATGGTTTATGTCATTCTTTCAGCCTGTTTCTTTCCCATTCTTTCATAGGAGTAATGCCAAACTGAACACAAGGAGGCTGCCAGGCACCACTTACCACATTGCAATTCGCTGCTTGTGAGCCGATCAATCGCACAGCAAACCCAAATGCTGTTTACGGCTGGCTTCCATGATTGTTGCTGTTTAGGGTCACAAATCAAACAGATTAGTGTAGAGGCTACATGGGAATGAAGCTTTATATCAGCAGTAGATTAATAAGCTTTATTTATTATTATTATTATTATTATTATTTATATATTTATTTACAATACAGCCTCTGGGTAAACCCTGCTTTTGCAAGGGGCACCACAGCCTGTGCTGCTTTATGATTGAGCAACAGTATGATCTGCACACAGATCATTTACTCAGAGTCATAGATTAGGTATGGCTTGGACTTGCTTTTTCTTTGGAAATTTTTGAGCTCAGTAGACCTTGAACGAAATACCATGGTAGTGGAAGTGAAACTGGAATGAACATTTAGAGGTAGAGCATATTGGCCACCACTTTTAACTATTCCAGGAATATGAACCTCTTCCAGTCTATACTCTTCCCTCTCCTCTGTCCCAGGTCTACATCCCAGCATGTTTTTCTGTCCTCACTGTCCTCTCTTCCCGCTCATCAGTTCTTCCCTTAATGTTATTCTGTTCCTCTTAGTCAATTTTCCACCATGTTCATCCTTTTGTTTTATTTCTGTGTCCGACGCCACGTATAACATTATTTTTATTGTTAAAATAATAAGAAGAAATAGACAGAGAAGAAATAGACCGTCCTTTTCTCTCCTCTCCACTTGTTTGTTTTCTTTCCTACCCTTTGTTTCTTACAGGACATCTTCCCAGTGGTTACTGTAGAATAAAGCGTCAAGTTTGACTGTAATGCTCCTATCAGTTCAAAGATCTGCATGTGTACTTTTGACAGGTTTTACATGCTGGTTTTTATGTTTAAAATGTAGAACTCATGAATAGAAAAGGTTTATGAAGGTTGAACTGTTTCCCTGCCATTTATACTTTTTATTCACTCTCTCCTCTTCCCATATGGTAGCACTGGTGTGTTTCTAACAGTAAATGTGATCCTTAATTTTCACACTCGCTTTGCTCATGGCCTCTCTGTGTTTTAACATTTAACCTGCTAATGCCAAAACCTCACCAGCCCCTTGTATTTCTCAGAATTTCCCAATTTTTTTCCTTCTATTTCCATTTCATACTTTCCTTCTGTCTCTCCAAACTCCTCTTTCTGTTTAACCAGTGATCGTGTGACTACAGCAGTTAGTTAGTTAGGAGAAAATGTCTTGCATGTCAATATGTCCTACTATATTATTCCTCAGAAAAAGAAAGACAGTTCTTTAAGTGTACATTACCTGTGCTAATTGTAGAATTACCACATTAAAAGATTTCTTCAGTCAAAAAGTCAATATTTGACCCTGTTTCATAGGTAAATCTATTTATAGAATATCTACAACTACTACTACCACTAAAATATATGTGATTTACTTATTCTTTAATGAAATTTATTTTTATATCAAAGGTAATGTATTTGAATTTAATTTATTTATTTTGATTTTATTTATTGTTATATATCAATTTCATTTAATGTAATCAAGTTAATTAAATACTAATATATAACTGATTTTAAGAATTAAATCACTGAATTAAACAGAACTAATTTGTTTATTTAAATTAAAATAATATTGAAAAATAAGAAAAAAGGTAATTTGTATCTAATTTAAATTTTTGTTATGTAATTTTAGCTCTTTGTGTTAGCTCAGGAGTTGTCAGTAGAGGTTTCCCTCAGCAGCCTTGTGAAAAGCTTTTATGAGGCTCTCTTTACCAGGAACTTTTAACACCTAATTGAATGAATGTGGCCCCCAAATCAGGACAGTGACTGCAATGTTGCTACACAGAGAATTTTCCTTGATATGACACCAACAGCACCATTTGAATCCAAAATATGCCAATACTGCCAGTACTGTTCTACAGTCAACAGGGAATAAATAAAACATCTGTGAAAACCTCAACCCTAACAATGTGAGAATGGTCAGCAGTCACTAATGCCACCAGTCATACTAATAGTGAGGAGGTGGAGTCCAGCTTTTGGACAAAAAAATACCTTGATAGTACAAAATCTTTTAAACACATTGCGACATGTGTTTATATGGAACTTTGCACACTGACCTGAGTGCACACATGCATGCAGACAGACTCATGTATATGATGACTGAATATTTCATAGCAAATTCATTCAAGCGTACACCCACGCAAGCATTCAGACAACTGAAAAACCCGCCGACATTCAGACAAAAACAAGCTATCTCACGAACAAATCATCCCATCTAGACTTCAGTGACCGCGTGTGTGTGTGTCTGTGTGTTCATTTTGTCATTTTGTATCCATTTTTCACCCCTTAATCCCTTTGCCTTTCTCTTCTGCCATGAGGGTGACTTCCTCACTGTAGCACCCTGAGCCCATTTCACAATTTGCTTTTTTCGTTTTCCTCTCTTCTCCTATAGATCACTTGTTCATTACACCTCTAACCTCACTTTTACTCCTTCAACCCTCACATCCTTCTATCCTCCAGCTGTACAGATTAGCGTCCTTGAAAAACTCATTTTCATTTGATTTCTACGTTCAATTCTATCTATTATTCAGACTGTAACCTGCTGAACTTTCAATGATGTATCTTCTCTATCTCAACCTCCTCCACATCCAAGGCCACTGCCATATTTGCACTGCATGTACTGTAGAGCCAACATAAATTAATGATTGTATTACATTAATACACGGGAGAGTCTAATACATGTTTGACTACCCATGTTTTAAATCTTTTAATAAATGTATCTGTTTAAAGATCTGTTTTCACTGTGACTTTAACACTGAACTACATATCACTGCAGTTGAGATAAAATGACAATATTGTGTGAAACTAAGTAAGAAAAGTTTATTCAGTTTAATTACTTCCACAGAGCAAGGCCACAAAGTGCTTCACAAGAGTAAAATTAGCTTAAAATAAGACCATAAAAACAGTAAGAAGAAAAAAATAGATGATACAGAGGACCTTAGGTCAGAGGACCTACTGCTGCTGTAAGGGTGGAGTAGGTCAGTGATGTACACAGGTGCCTGAATGTGTAGGGCTTTATACGCAAATCAAGTATTGTAAAATAAATCCTGAACTTGCTGGGAGCCAATGTAAAGAAAATAAAATGGGTGTGATGTGAGTTGATTTGCTGGACCTGGTCAACAGTGTTCTGGGACCATTTGTAGAGGGTCCAGAGATGACTTGCTAAAATGAGTGAAAAGGGAATTGCAAAAGTCCAGCTGGGATGATATAAAAGCATGAATGAATATTTCAAGCTCAGGTCGTGAAACAACAGACCTGAGCCTATGTTTCTTAAATGGAAGAAACATGTATGGGTCAATGATTTGCTTTGTTGATCAAAGTATATAGCCTGATCACAAGTAACAAAGACGTTTCCAAGACTGAACTGTACAGCTGAAGAGAGGGACCCAATATGCTTTGCAACATTGGCTGCTGTGCTATCTGAGGCAATGATAAGGACCTCAGACTTGTGCATTCTGCTGGAAAGAGTAATTGAAAATTAGCAGTCAGACAACAGTTTGTCATTCTCATCAGGTTTAACCCTTACAGGTCAATGGTTCCAGTACAGTATGTCAAAGTGAAAGAATAATTGTAATATGTCATATAGGTTATGTTGTGCTGAAAAAAAAGATACTAAACACTGGCATGGTAAACAACACACAAGACCCCTAAGGGTTAAAAGAGACATACAGCTGGATATCATCAGTACAACAACAATTTGACTTATATGATGATATGATAGGGAAGCATATAATATAGGCCCAAGACAGAGCCCTGAGGCACACCAAGGGAAAGAGCAGCTGTATCAGACATGTAGGAACCAACCAACACAGAGAAACTCCTTTCTGAGAGATAGGAGGAGAACTAGTCCAGAGCACTCCTGGAGACATCCACCCACTGCCGGGGCATTTCTGTCAGTATGCTTTGATTTACAGTGTCAAAAGCTGCACCGAGATCCGGCAACACCAAAACAGAGCATTCACCCTCATCAGAAGAAATCATTATGTCATTGTGGAAAAGATGTGAAAGTGAAATGCTTCTGACAGAAACCAGATTGAAATTTATCTAAAATGTTGTGGACAGCGAAGAACAGTGATCTGTTCGGTGACAACTTTCTTCAAACATGTTTTTTTTTATTTGTTTGTTTGTTTGTTTTTTTTTCAAAAGCAGCTGCATGTTTAAAATCAGCTGGGCGACATCCATCACAGGGAGCTGTTTATAATAGAGAACAGGCGTGGACCAACATGTCCACGGACATTCTTAAGCTTGGAAGTTGATCTAATGTTTGGCTTGAGGAAGTTGTCTACCTAACAGAAAAACAACATCTTGCAGGAAAAAAACAGAAAAGCAGTCCAGAATTGACAAACAATTTGGATAAGCAGAGTGAGGAGTAGAAGAGGGGCAAAGTTGTTGATGGTGTCAAACAGGGTTTTAGCGTTGCATTTGAAATTAGATTGGCAAGGTAAGAAACTCTTGCATCCTTAACCATATTATTGTACTCAGTTATACATTTTTTAATAGTAAGGATGGTGAACATTTCCAAAGTCACTCTACTTTCAGACGAGCGCTGGAAACAATGAACTGTGTCATTAAAGAGGGGGATGAAATGAAAGAGGGAACAAGTCTTAGTTTGTTCAGAGCAACTTTAACCAAAACAGTGGAGCAATCAGTGTTAAAGGAGCAGACCAGGCTAAGACAACATTACACCTCTTGGGTGAAAAGCAGCAGAAAACTTCTCAGCTGAAAGGCAGTTCAGGATATGCGAGCATTTTACATGTTAATGGGGCAGAGAATCTACATTAAAAGACACTCAGGTCAAAACTCACTCAGGTCAGACACATTTAAATAAAATCCATGTTAAAACCTATGGCCAGTAAAAGGAGATGTGGCAGGGGAAAATAATATTATCTTTAGTGTAGAAGGCAGGTGAGCTTCTTTTGTTTTCAAGCCTTTTTGCTCTGGTTCTGAAATATTTTGCAGTACGTATAATGGGGTGGTACAGACATGCTCTCACGAGTGTGTACTGCACACGTAAACACGTGCACATTATTCAGTGGTAACTGCCCATCGCAGTCTGAAGGAAATGACCTGTGCAGGTGTAGAAATTCAGACCCCCCTGACCATACACACATTGTTGTGTCTGAGGCAGAGAACGTACTAAATGGTGTGTTGTCTTTGAGTAGAAAGGCAAGAATCTGCTAATGCATCGTTGACAAACATGATGAAGTGATTGATGTTGTGATTTTTGTCCTTCGCCATCCATCCATCCATCCAGTCAAGGTTTTTTCACTTACGTAGTCAATCTGGCATTTTAGTTCAGATTGTTTTCTGTATGACCATTTCAAATAATTAAATTATATTTGAATCATTGTGTAAATACCCATATATTATGAAGAAACTTATAACCACCCCAAAAACCAGTGTTAAACAGTATTATAGTGATGTTATCAGGGGGATTATCATGTGGGGGATTCAAACTGAAATATAATAATTTCATTACGGTTACTAATCCCAGTCCCACTTCATTACTTTGGCATTTTGGGGTAAAATAGCTGGGATCAATTTCATCTCATTTCATCTCATGAAGCATGTTCGCAGTCCCTCTAACTCAGAAGTTTTCTAGTTTAAAAGTTGTGTGTGCTTAGCTATCTTGTTAACATTGACCAATGTTGGTTCAAAGTTAATGGGAAAGTGAACTGCACAGGTTTTCTGTGCGGAGGGGATTTCTGAAGTGCTGCCTGCAGTCACTGGGACTAACAATGTTTAGTAACTATGATCACTGGGCCTCATTCACCAACTGTTGCTCTGCTTTCAGATTTATGATGAGTTTCAGTTCACTATCACCAATCCACTAATATTGTTTTTGGTCACAGCAGGGCAGCGATTTTCAGCAACAAAAGCCAAAAAAACAACATAATATTTGAACTAATATCTCAAAACTGCACAGAAATGAGGATGGTGTTACAATTCAGCAAGAAAATGGTCCCTGTTTTTTACCTTTACTGATCCATATACATTCCTTCAATGTTCAACAAAGCTGCACAGACAACACTGAATACTATTCTTCAGCCCTTCATTGCCAAGTGCTTTCCATTCAGACATTTTTAAGATCTTCCTGTTTCTTTTACATGGCAATTTCTCTCCCTGTGAGAGGAAAGAAAATGAGTCACTTTATCACAAAGGGTCCTTATTTAGACTGAAGCGATGAAGGATGTTGTGACCTTATATGTCTTCTTTATTGCTGGTTAAATGGTTCTGGTGAAGTCTTTGAATTATCTTCCCGTACACACAGCCTCTGTAATGAAAACATCACATACCAGGACAGCCAGAAAGCCAACCAACTCCATTTTTACAAACAGAAGCTATTTCAAATATGTGATTTGTTAGGATCTATTGTAGTCTGTGTGGTCCACCTTCCTCCTGCTCCTGTTGTGGAGGTACCTGGGGGGCGGTCTGACCCCAAGTTCCTGCTCTCACCCCTAAAACACACATCTCCTGCCTCTACGGCTTTCACCTCTCCACTCTCTCTTTTCTGGTTCGCTATTCAGCCGACTGTTCTGCTCTGCTTCATTTCCTTTCCAAACAAACAGCAGTGGTTTTCTTTCTCTTTCTTGTAGTTTTTGAAAAGAAACTTTTCCTGGTCATAGTGCAAGCATGGCCTGTGTGAGTGTGTGTGTGAGAGAGAGAAAGAGAAAGAGAAAGAGAGAGAGAGAGAGAGAGAGAGGGAGAGGGCAGTGAACCATAGTCATTGGCTCACAATATGTTAAATTAGCAAAGAGTTGCACCTGCTTGCATTCATGTGTGCTAGTCAAAAATAAAAACCAGATAACAAACTATCCTTATAAAGTATGTTTTAATAACATGTACGGTGGTGATAAGATGGATCCTCTCGTGACATGAATAAATAAAAAGTAAGATGCAAGATGTAAAATATACACAGTCATAGTAAAATATTTTACCTGTTGTCATTAAGTATGGATATCATCCAGGGGGGACATAAATGTATAACTTATATAGGTTTTAGTCCAGTCTCACTGAGGACCTTTAAGATGCGCATTGTCTTTGTAATATATACATAAATGCAGTCAAAGTTTGATTTAAAACAGAATCATCTGAATCATCTTTGTATCCAATGCAGTACAATGCAATTTTGCATGGACAGCATGTGTTCTTCTCTGCACCTTGCATAGCATCAGTCTCAGATATTATCAAAACAATATTTCAAAAAGAACGCGCCAAAATATCTCTCTCCTCATGACATCTTGTTAAAGTGGATAAGACACCTCTGGAGCTCTCCTAAATCATGGCCAAAATATGGTCAGAGTAAACAAAACTAGAATGAGAAAAGAGATAGCTAAAGATATTCCAAGATATTCCAAGAAAAACGTAACAATCACACACGCACAGCTGTGGTAAGTTGCTGGTACAAATGTGTCACTCTGCACAAGTTTAAATATAGGTCAGGCTCTTCCAGCAGAGTCGGCAGTCTCTCACTGACACACATACCTTGCTTGCTTGCTTAATGGGGACAGAGTGGACAGGCTCTCCAGTGTAAAGGTCAGGAAGCACTTTACATCAAAATTCATGTCAAGTTATTTTTCCTCCTATATTTCTCTCTGACTATGCGGCAGCTCACTGGCCTTGATGGCCAAATGCAGCACAGAGAGATTTGATATAACCTAATTATGTCTACTGTCTCTACCTTCTCATGTCTGTACTTTTTACCTCAAACAGAGGCTGGTCGGCATACACAGGCCTCTAAAATGATTATGATAATAATAAAAGCCCAGCTACTTCTGTAAAATTGGCAGTCGCCTTCTACCAGCTAAACATTTCATTGCCATTAGTGGGACTTAAAATGCTGAATATAATTAATTTGTCAGTTTTACAGCACTGTCCCTGCTAGCTTTTAGACTGCTTAAACATCAAGATCTATGATCTAAGAAATCGCATCTTGATCTTGAGTCTGAATAATTATCAAACCTTCCATTCTTTTCAAAAGTACCAAAAAGATTTGTGTCCCAGCAACGTTTGACCTATATCAGCCTTTTTGAACCTTTTCAATCTGTTTTCAGTGCAAGTCACTCCGTTGAAACTACACTTACTAAAGTGGTAAATTAAATTTTGCTTACTAGTCGGACTAAGAGTCCACATTAGTGCTTCTAATACTGGACCTCAGTGCAGCCTTTGATAGCATAGACGATTGTATATTAGAAAATCACTGCCATGGCTCTCATGTTTCCTACAATCATATTACATTAAAATGTTCTAATGTGAAATAGGGAGTACCTCAGGGCACTGTTCTTGGTCCTCTGCTTTTCTATCTTTGTATTTTACCTCTTGGCAAAATTGTACACAGTGGTGGGATTTCCACTGCTACAGAGATGATACTCGACGATATATGTGCAGATGATCTTTCCTAAATTGATTCATCGTGTCTGTGTGTTTGATATTTTCTCCTATCTTTGTACATGGTTTGTTTGAATTACACCTTTTGTGTGTTGTGCAGTCTATCCTCCTCACTTCCCATAGTGGACCAATTGTGTGACTCACATCCTGTCTGTTTGCCAACTGGCCACTTTCTTTGACTTTCCAATGAGGAATTCTACAATATTAAAGAAATAACCAATAGTAGCCCTGGTTGAAGGTTATGGTGAGTTTGGGTTGTATTAGGGCTTATTTTCATGTATCAGACTTACAGTTTTAGCTGTTTCACTTATATAATAAAGATGAGGAGAGGGATTTATGATCATAAATGATGAAAAAGTATGTCAGTAATTGATAATGTGATTAGCTTTTAAGTTTAGTACCTCTGTGCTAATGAAAGTCCCCTGCTGTAGAGAGGTTTTGGAGGCTGCAGTTTGTATACATACAGTTCAACAGCATCACAGAGGGGTGTTTCTATTATTTAGTCTAAGCTATTTATATCAGTGTAGACAAAATAACAGAAACTCTTAGAAGTATAATTCAGTACAATTCAACAGCAGCATAAACTGTTTCTTCTAAAATGAGCAAACTGTTTATTTAACAGACTAAAATAGTTTCAACCAAAACTAAATATTTAACACATCCTTTAAAATGGCTTCAACAAAAACAAGAACATTATGACCATGAAGTTTTATTTCATGAAGATTTCATTGAAATTTATTTCAAAATTGTTGTAGGGTGACTGCAATATTCGATATATTTTAAGGTGTGCCTTTTTATAAATTGGTAACAGCTGTTTTTCTCTCTTTGACATACACTCAAATCATCACACTGGAGAACTGAAAAACGACTATAACAAAACACAAGCTGTATTAGGACTTTTCCTTATTTACTACCGTGCGTCAAATAGCAGAACAAATACATTTCTATGAAAAGTTTTGCAGTTTTTCATTTAAACTACAGAGCCAAAAAAGATGACTCTACTCACTCTATGCATTCCCACTATGGAGAACACAGCAACAGAAGAAAATACCACCCCTTAGCCCAAATTTAATTTCAACTCTATCTGAGTTTTGCGTAAGTTTGTAAACTCACTAATAAAGTATGGATGATCTAAAGCTCCTCAACTCTGAAATTAAGACATATACAGGGAGACTTTAGGTCAAGAAGTTAGGTTTGAGGGAGAAAGTGGAAAAGATGAGAATGAAGAGGAAGAATTCAATGAATAACTGAATTAGAGATTGACACACTCAAACCAAACTACCTATTGGTGTATCCTGAACTGTGACTGAATTCATAAAACAGTGCATTATTGCAATTCATCACATCACACATTCCAGTCGTGCACAAAAACCTGCAAGCTTCTACATGTGTAACTGTCCCTATGACCCTATTCAGATACATCCTTTCATTCATCCAGCTTATTTCATCATGGAATGAGCTGGGCTGTGCCAAGAGGCTCCATAAACCTTCCACCACTGACAGGACTATAAATCTCACTGTGATGGAGAAGGGTGAACATGATTGATAACTTGGGTGGAGTGTGTACATTCACTTAACATCTGTGTGTGTAACTTAGCAGCCAAGAACAATTTGGGGGATCTCATGCCGAAAATCACACTACAGCAAACAACCCAAAAGGCTGTCTTGGTGGAGGTGTGTTGTTTCAGTTTTAGAAGGTAAAAGATTAAGTAAAAAATGTACAAGAAGGCCAAAACCGAGCGTTTGATTCTTTTGTTGAATGTTGAAAGACTGTGAACTTGTCCCGAAGAAGCAAGTCACTTTTGAGGAGTTGCTTGCAGGTTTATGGTTATCATTGTGTTAAAATGGTTCCAATGGTTCACATTTTTTTAGGTCAATCTTAAAACAATTCTCACATTCAGAGTTAAAATCAGTCAGATTTAGTCTACTATCGGTCAGCAGAAACTAGACTTAAGCGTCTTTAGATTTTGTTAGGAGTAATTTTAGTTTAATTTTGTTGTGCATTCTTGCATTCAGTACACACTATATGTTTGACAGGAATATTAAAAGTTGACAGATAACTGACTGTTTACTTGTTAGTTAATCATTATTGATAATCAGACAAACCAACATCTTCATTATTAAATATGACCAGCATTTGTCAGCATTATAAACAGCCTTCACTAAGGACAGAAGGTTTTCCCTACAGTATGTTACCGATATGCCTGTGAAGATTTAACACGTGTGAATGACAGCACCTAAGAAAAGAACCAGGGAAAGGAACCAAAAAGATTTATGACACCTTTTTGTCACAGACACTTAACAGTATGTGTTGTTTAGGTGGGGTCAGGATCCATTTACACTTTATTTAGGCCACATGCCAATCATCAAACAAATCTGCTGTGAAGCAAAAGAGAAAGAAACAAGATCTGGGAAAATGCCTCCATGCTGAAGCTGCTTTCAACAGCATGACTGATAAAGTGAAACAGATCATTTTACATTGTATTCAAGCCAGATGCCAACTACTGATGAGGTTAAGGAAACCTTATGCCTGGAAAACTTTAAAGAAAGGTTACAAATTTAAACATTAGGCTGGTCTTCAGATTTCAAAAGCAAAATGAGTTGGCCCCTGGTCTTGAAATGTAATAACTTAATGGAATCAATGTATAAATACACAGATGGTGTAAACACAGTATCACTGGATAAAAGGACATGGGGTGTTGAAGTCTATTTTACTTGTGAAAGTACAGTCAGTGCATTGTTATTAAACTATAGATGTCTGCAACTTGATGCTAGCTGCTATATATTTGTCATCACTGTATTTAAATATAATCTGTTTAGTCACAGTAACAGCAGAAAAAGTGGATGCTGTAAATATTTTTCAGACATGAAAATGTAATGTGCAGTTGTGAATTGGAAATTAATCCCCCCAAAATACTACCATGTAAGTACTGAATCAGGACCAATAGTGACTTAAATTGTTACATTATTTCAGGCTATAAAAGATATGATAATTCTGATTTTTATTTATGTTTGCATCCTAAAAACATATGTAACAACAGATGTCTTTATGTGGTCATTGTTTTCCATATACAGTATATTGTATTGTAGTAGCATTTGCATAGGATAATAATGGTTTAATTTACATCACACACACATATACTTTACAGTATTTTGATATATTGCTCTAATACAGTATCACACCTCGACTGCATTTTACATTCCATTTTAAGACTGAATAAGCAAAAGAAGGCTGAGATCTCACTTTAAGTCACTGGTTATTAGGTGAAACTGCATTTTGTAAAGAAAAATACATTGTCACAATTGTTATATTAATGAATAGATTCACTCTCCCATTATGCACAGTTCCAAAAGGAGAAAAGAAAACAGTGTTAGGTATAAGAGTAATGGGCTCACCCGGACAGGTAGGGACCTGTTTGGCTGACGGGAAGTGGAGGAGGCGGAAGGACTGGGGTGAGGTTACCTGTGAGCTCATCCTGCCCCAGGCAGCACAGTCAAAACTCTCTTTACATGGACTTAGAAGGGGGCAGATGTCAAGGTAAAGACGAAAGACAAGTCGTAGAGGGGGTAAAAGACTTGGAAAAAACAGTTTGAGGACACCCTCAACATTTGACTCGCCATCCTGCAGTGTTCATGTTGATAAAATATATTTACAGAACGCTGAAATGATTCTGCTGCTCTTGTAAAATCTATACAATGTACATGTTGAAAATTTTATCTAACTACATTTACATTGTCCTGTTTACTAAGATGCTGACAATAATCTGCTATGCTGTTGAATAACCTGTAGTCCCTGATAATAACCAGTTATTTTGTTTTCTGTATATATGGTGAGGGATTAAGGGTCAAAGGTTAAGGGTCAGGGGTCAGCGAAATGAGCAGGGCAGTAAAGAAAGAGACCTGTACAAGCCTGCCTCTACAGCCCCAGGGCCTGATATCATGTTTATTCTGTAAACACACACCCAGCATGTGAAGCACACACATAACACACAAAAGTATGATCCAGTTCCCAGACACACACTGTAAGAACTGATACAAACATGATGAAAAGAAAGCACAGACATTAGTCTTGAATTCAGATATTCACATGATCTCTAGCACAACTCTATAGTCTGTATCACACCCACATGCAGTGTGCGTGTTATTTTTCTATATATATTTTTTTATTTGTTTGAAACTACATGAAAATAATGAGTTCCGAGCATAACGCTAGCTGTACGTGATGGCTGCAGGTTTTCCAAAACGCTACGGTACAGTTCACGTAAAGACTGTGACATAATTATCCCGTACCCTGTATCTTGAACATTGCAATTAGCCAAAAGTCTTTCAGCAGCTATTTTTAGAATATTCATTGACTGAACTGTTTAGATGATCAAACTGTTATTTTAACCATAGGACTGAGAAAGAAAAGACATGTCTGCAGGCTGATGTTGTCAGGGCCTGTCCCTAATCCAACAGCCATCAGAGACGCATTACGTCCTGAAAAAAAACACACATACAACCACACATGTACACTCATACACAGACATGTACTGTGCACGTATCCATCCGTAGGTTATAAAAACAGATATTACATTAACAATCCCATTCATAAAAACTGACAAGTTGACACGTGTAACATTAACCACAAGC
This sequence comes from Scortum barcoo, assembly GCA_023238725.1. Classification (NCBI taxonomy): domain Eukaryota; kingdom Metazoa; phylum Chordata; class Actinopteri; order Centrarchiformes; family Terapontidae; genus Scortum; species Scortum barcoo. The sequence goes on along the minus strand of CM041549.1, from coordinate 9,412,133 downwards.
AAGTCAAGTAGCTACAAATACATGCTGAGTACAAAAAGGATTAAAGCTTGCTGCAAACAGGGCCAAGTACATACACTTCTCATACTTCATTTGAAGTGGGTATGAAGACATGCCAAACACAAAACGCAGTGTCTTCTACAGAACTTGCTTTTCAAAGTTAACAATGCCAAGTTCAGCTCTAGAGACTCAGCAGTAGTCTATAATTACAAAGATTTAACATTAAATACACCAACCCGCCCAGAAACACAGCAGACACGTACAGGCAAAGACAAATAGGCAAACAGAAGAGAGGAAAACCACAAACACACAGACACCCCTTAAAACATCTAGGGAGCATAAGGTCAAAGCTCATGGTCTCTGGGGGCTCCTGAAGGGCCTATAAACACTGAGTTTGAACGCCATGACTGAGAAAACAGCAGTTACAGCAGGGTCAACCTAACAGACGCAACTGACAGGTCACCACAGAAACTGACGGGCGGTGAAAGATTGACCATTAAGCAAATGTATGTAAGGAAGCTGATTCATACTGACATTCAGAGAGAGGGGATTAAGTGCATATTGGGGCTGGGATTAGTAATCTAACCACAATATCCCTCCGCTTTGATGCAAGATAACACAGTGCTTTATGTCATGGTATTCTTGAGACTCTGTGTTGTAGTGATTACCAAAGAAAGACTGGGCCAAATTTGAACTAAATCTAACATCTGACTCAGATAAGGAAAATAGATCTAGGATTCGACATTATTCATTCATATTGCAGATTCATAAATGACACAGTCAAGTGCTGGTACAGAACCTTAATTAGTTGATTTTTTTCCTACAGATTTCCTCTTTTAACTTTTTATACCTTTTTTTGTTTTTTTTTCTACCCTTTTTTTATTGTAAAAAGCACATTCTTGTACCATATTGGTTTGTGTGCATAAACTCAAACTTATTATTTGCTCTATAAGAAAAGAAATACCAAAAGTAAAAGTAAAAAGAATTCTTAACATTCATGTTTGTATAGCACATTTTATGTTTGGAACAAACATGGAAACAATACTATTTCAATGTCACCCGCATTACAAAATTTACATTTTTAAATTAAAACAACCCTTATAAAAATACTTGAATGTAAAATGTTATTTGATGTTTACTAAAGTCTTGGTATTCGCAGAACTCATTAATTAATGTGCCTGCCCCTCACTGCTTGGAGCGTTGTTGGCACCCACCTGCTTGATCACAGGCCAAATTAAATCACCTCAAGGGGTGCTGTGATATCTACGTATCTGCTCCTCCAGCAGAGTTTGGACACTGCACCTACATGCAAAAACAGCTTCATAAAAACAGTGACTCATTTGTTTCAATATTATTATCTGAGTCTAACAAGTATTTAGGTTAATACTTACGGATTAGTATGATTATGCTTCCAATTTTGTGAAAGGCTTTTTTTTTTCCATTCACCGCTCTCAAGTTTTGTTTTATTTTTTTTAATATACGCTACAAGATAAGCAGCATGGCTCTTTGTGTCTTGACCCCAAACAGATGAGAATGCAGACAAAAATGGGGGTTGTGGGATGAAAGAAAATCATCACCAAAATGCAATGCAGCACTTGTTAGAACAATGTTAAAAAATTGTACTCAGCATACAGTAATCTGACCTGAGTTTGTATGAAATAATGTTGAATGAATATGTCTGAATGTTAGACAACTTTAACAGCAGAACGGGCCACCACTCTGCCCGACTTTAAAAACTGGCTCGAAAATGCAGCTCGTTTCTGTGAAGAATCAGAAAACTAACCAAAAAGAAATGAACTCCAATATACTCTAGTTGGAGGATTAGCAGCACATAACTAAAATGTTGGATTAATGAATGGAGTTTGGCACCACCCACCAGTAAAGAGGGAACCATGCAGTTTTTATATAAAACTCTGTCGCCTTGCTGCCTTAAATGGGTTAGCATAGCAAGGTGCATGGGTATATGTGCTAAAATCATAGTCAGACTCAGCCAAAAAATGTCAGCCAGGGAAAGCTGTTAACCACTGACAGATGTATTTAACATTCAAGCATGTATTTAGTTGGTTTGGTACGTGGTTTGTCCATGCCCTCTGACTATCAGCAGGATAACGTCATTTGCCCTCCAACAGCTTTACAAACCACTCTTGCAACAATATAACAATTTTTATGATGTGACAAACATACTGTAGGGGTTTTCTTATGCAACTTGGTTAGGTTTGATTAGGTAAATATCCATGTTTGGGTTCAAATACATACTTTGTTGAGGTTAAGAAATCATTATTTGTGTTGACCTGATGACTTTACTAATGTGGAGGGGAATTATCAACAATAATAAACTTGTGATGGAAAAGTACAGTAAAGTACAATCTTGCTTAGAAAAAAAAAAAAAGCAGCCTCCCTTTTTTAAGTCAGATATTTTGACCTGTCCACCCCAATCTCCCTGGTCTCCAAATGCAGACTATTGCTCTATAAAAAAGTCACCTTACTTCTTTTGCTCCCTACATATTTACTGAGGCCATTACAGAGCTTTCACTTCAAAGTGAACATACTGTATGTTGTTTTGGGGTCATTTCTAATTAGGCTGATGTTGTCGTTTGGGAAGTTTAGTGAATAAAGGTCTTACATATGTAATGTTTTACTTTTTTTGTTTGTTACTTCATTCTCATAAAACTGAATTAAGTCATCAAAACATTTTAATGTTGTGAATTAGGGGCTATATCAAACCTACAAAACCACACGATTTAACAGTTAATAACTTAATAAGTTACAGCACATATTAACAAAATTGTTTAAGCCAACCAAAATACACTTAAGTCAGAGGGATAAAGGACAGGTTGAGGCATGTGCTGGAAAGGAATAAAAGTTAGGTTGGTATATAAATATGGCTCATTGTAGGTTAGTGATGAAAAATGAGTACAGTGTGTGTGTGTGTGAGTGTGTTTGTATTCAGTAAGGTGCTGTAAACTGCATGACGATACTTTGCCCTCAATGCACTCAAGCCACACAAGCTGGCTCACACCCACATGGTAGACATCACTGCCAACACTTCCCTGGTACTGCAAACACAGCTGTGAACACACAAACACACACATGGAGTGGAACCTGGCATAGCAAACACACCTGACAGTGATGACACAAACCAAACCAAAGGCTAAAGGCTGGCATGCAGACACAGCAGCCGTACTCAGTCTACCTGGAATACACGTTAGCTAACCTGATATCAAATGTGTAATTATCAACAGTAAGACTGAAGATTTAAGAACACAAGCTGTATAACAAAGTCGGTCAGGTCTGAAGTATTATTTCATATTACATCTGTACTACATCCGTAACCTAATAGGGCCTTCAACCTACACATCAGCACAATGAGAATATAAATAAAGTGTTATAGTAGTTTCTGACTCTAAATGCATATAAATATTTTTAAAAAATGAGTGGCTCCAGTGTCGGAGCTTTATGCATGATTCTGTGGAGGTTTTAGAAACAGTGAGGTTTCACATTTCAAATTTAATGCATCTGTCTTACTTATCTCCTTCCTCCCTTCTTTCCCACTCTATCCTTCACTGTCCTCCCTTCCCTCTGCAGGCTCCTTCTCCTTTCCTTCCTGTCAAAAGGGAAAGGAGAGAGGGATCATGCCACATGGAAAAGAAAAGGATTATTTGTTGGTTAAAAATCCTTCACGTCTTAAATAATCCCAAGTGTTTAAGTTCTACTAAGCTCTCCTAAAGACCGGAGAATGACAGAAATGGCGCGTGTGTGTCTGTGTGTGTGTGTGAGCATGTTGTGATTTGAGAGAAATACTTGCTACATCGATCCAACCCCTAATGAAGCTCTGCTGGTGGTTTCATACCTTGTGTCCAAAAACTGACCAATGGCACACAAGGTCACCGTCCAGCCAGAGTGTGGGCTGATCCAATCAGAGTTAAGTACGGCAGGGGGCAATGAGGTGGCCAGAGGACATGAGGAGGAGGAGGCGAATTTGCTCCCAAAAAGCCCTCACAAAACTCTTATGGTGGAGCGTAATCGGATTCTGAAGAGCTTTGTGGGAATTTGCCCAGAGAAATTGTCTTATTATTATGACTTCTTTGTTTAGCGGATGCCCTTATCTCTGGGCTGAATTAGGAGGATTAATCCTTTATTCCAACCCATAATACTGAGAAACTCTTTCCTCAGTAATTATGTCTAAGTGCTCTTGTTTAGTTCGCCTCAGTACTGTTAACAGTCACAGCATGATGTGTTGTTATAAAGTGGTACCCCACACTAGTCTAACACTAACCCTATAGGAAAGAAATACCTCCACTATTTTGAATTTCACTGTTTTTCAGCAGGAACCTGTTACTCTGTGGGAAAAGTCTCTACATTGTTTTCTTACAATGAGTCGACATTCATTAGTGAAACAACCACACACACTTACAACATAAGATTTGCAAAGAGGGAGGCCTACTGTGTTAGAAGCAGCAGTAAAGAACTTAAAGGATCAGTCCCTGTACCCCTAGAAATGAGAAAAATGTGCCTTGTCTATGGGTTTGTACTGAAATACAAGCCTAAGAAAGAAATCCTTGTGTTTGAACACGTGTCACAAGCAGTAAAAAAATGTTCTCTCACTTGAAGATAGACGTTGTAAATGTAATTCACATATACCAAACGCAGGATGCCAAATTTTGCTTCGTTTCTCTGTTTATGCCACAAGATTTCTCAGGAACAGTTCAGGAGGCCTTGAAACATATCAGACTGCATCATCCCACCTGTATGACTGATCCTGTCTGCTCCCCCAAGAAGTAACTAGCATTGTGCAAGAGAGAATTTCTGTGTTCTGGCTGATGTTAATTTTCTGTCTTGACAAGGGCTCTTGTGAAGGGTTTGACACTCAAGATATGACCTGAGATGTTATATGTATCTAAATGTGGTGTTATGAGCTTTGTTTTATTCTTTGTTTTCACTCTATTAATCCAGCAGTATGACATTGTGGCTCAACCACCCAAGGAAGCCCTGGGTGGTTGTCATTCTCAAGCAAACACCATTAAATCAGTCTGAGTAAATGGACCTTTAAATCCTGCTTTTCAGCTTAAAGATGCATTAGGGGAAGACTGACAGGCATGGAGAACTGAAAAAAGATGCAGCATCCTTTCATTGCAGTAAGGAGTCTCCTGTCAAAGGATTTACATAAACCCAGAAGAGGTATGGGTGAAATTCCTGCATGACTGTGAATAAAGATGTTACGCCTGCTTTATGTAAAAAATATACATATTATGTGGATGCAGCTCTGATTATCCAGTCTTCATTTAAAGCCAGTGTATTCTTTATAATTCTCTTTATTTGTTTAAAAGGAAACTTAAAAAAATAAAAAATAACAGATACCAAATCTGTCAGCACACCAAGGTCAAGGTAAACAAAAAAAAAAAAAGCCACACATTTAGCTTCCATCTCACTTCTGTTGCTTTCCTTTGAAGTTCACCTGGGCACAACCTGCAGTGTTTCCTGCCCATCTCCTTACCAGCTCCTTGAAAACAGCCAAGTATATTGTCTTCCTCTGTGTTTGCATTTTTGTTTAATTAATTTCAGGCTGATCAGGTCCAAGCTCTTTGACTCTGAACTTGTTCTTTTTTCATGGTGGAGGTGGAGAGAGAGGTACAATGCATCATTTTTATTGCGAACTGTGTCCAACTAGCTCGTGTCTATCATGACAACGAATGACTTCTGTTAATGATCACTGCAACACATTTGAAGCTTTCTTTCTTTTGGTTCTATCCTTCTCTTCATCTTTCCTCTTTCTTTTCTTGCTCTGCCATGCAATTTTGTGCAATTTTGGCCTTATGGAAGACTGCAGGTGCACAGGCACATATTTGATCTGTCCAGTCATTACATTCGGTCAGAATGAAATGATTGGACAAGCTAATTACAGTCCTAAGACAGCCACAGATATAACATTTATTTCTTTTCTTTTCTTTTTTTTTTGTCAGAGCATTTGACTTATCGGTTGCTTTTAGGATGTGAAGAGAATCTCAACAAATATAACAAAAAGTCACACAGTAAAAACATACTGTCTACCCAAGCTTTAATGTGTAAGCTCTGTTTTTTGTTACTTGATAACTCATTTGTTTCAATTTTGGTGCAGGGTTGGCTGTGTTTAATGACAGTACTTAAAACTTCAGTAAACAAAAAGCCAAATCCTGCTGACAATACAGATGCCTGAATAAGATGAGACCAACGTTCATTCCAGGCTTAATTTCTGACTGATTGCTCTCTTCAAATTGGGTTTGAGCAGAACGATCCAAGCATTCACCTTTTTCGCGCTCTCTCTCTCAAGAAAGAGCCAGAGAGCAACAGCCTGTTCCAGATATGTAATCCCTGTTACATATGCAGCGATGATTTGGGTCGATCTGTGGATTTTTTTTGTGAATGGAGTGCCTAAATACTCATCAGTCATCCAGGTGTTACCATACAGAGATGGTAGAATTATGTTTATAGGCGAAACAAGCTCAAACTCAGGTTGATCTGTTTTAATCATCACTCCGCTTTTCTTTACATTTTGAAAAATTGTATTTAACTTTAACTGCATTATAACATTTTTAGGATTTGAACCTTTAAGTTTAAGCATGGCCAAAATGGGATAATAATTCAGGCTGGGAGTCTAACAGCAGCCCAGGTTTGTTGCCACACATTCATAAGAGACCACATAGATATTTTTTCTGTTGGCTTTTTATGCCTGTAACATATCTTTTAGTTTCATTTCTACACACAAAAGTGCTTAAAAAAAATAAGCAAGTGTCCTAAATCTCAACGGTTATTCTATTGCACTTCCATAATTAAGGCTGTGGAAATAAACATTCATATATATAATTTTGTGCACTTTCAGATTGTTTGTTTTGCAGCTGGCTGAATGAGTAACTTCCACCTGACAGAAAAACGTATAAACCACTTTATTTTCTCTCCTGCTTTCCTGCATAGCATAGCTTTTTTTAGTTTTCTTAAAGTATAGATTCAACTCAGCCCTGCTACCATATACAGCCGTACCCACTCCACGTGCTGACTGAACATGTTTTTGTGCATCCATGTGTGCAACCAATCATGTGTGATGTCAGGGAAGCTACCATCAGGTTAAAAGCAGATGTGGTGGCTGGTGGGTGAACAGTTCTCAGTGACTATAGCTTCCCACTGTTTTTTTTTTTGTGACTGTTGTCATTTTAACACTGGCCTGACAATGCAGACCAAATTCTCCCTGTGCTCCCAATGGCTATTCAAGGTCTGGGTTTAATACATGCAACACAATGTACAATACAGTAAATTCATCACACCTTTGCAGTGAGCGAGTTAACACTTTGTGCTATTGAATTATATCCAGTAGTGACAATGGGTATGACTTTCAGATGTTTTTAAAGACCACAGTGTGAACGCTGCAAGAAAGAGAGAGAGGGAGGAAGAGCGAGAGAGAAATGGGTTTTCGTGGACTAATAAGCTGTCTAAGTGCTTCATCTCTTGTCTTATTGTCTCTGAAGCCCAAGGACAAACCCAGCTGGTCACAGTCTGTCAGCCAAAGCCTTGTTCATCCTCTAATGACTTTAGATACAATATCCATCTCCGGCCACACCAAGAGTAACACACACACAAACACCTTTAACAGCCTACATGTCCCCGTCTATCTGTAACAACATGCACATAAATGCCTAAATGTGACAGTCTCCAGGTGTTTCTCAGACTCAATGTGCTGAGACTAGTAGAGCACAACAAGGGTGGATATAGACACACTGCGACAGCTGTTCTGTCTTTCTATCACATTCCTCTTGCCTCCACCACTTTTTCTTTCTTCACTTCACTTTTCTCTTGCTTTTATTAACCAGCACCTGTCTACTGCCTTGCACTGTTGCCTCAGATATACATGGAGAGAGTGATAAGGTGATAAGTTTAACTTCTAAAGCATCTTTATGCAAAATGATGAACACGAATCCAGTCTGTCCTCTTCTGCCAACATTTTGTACATCTCTCCTGTGGTTTCACCCCATGGCTCACCCCCACTCCAAACATGCATGGGTTAATATAATCTCAAATATTACAGAAAATATCAGTATGAATGGGCTTAGCAGGTCAGAAAATGATTTGGTAACATTCAGATATAGGCTGGTGCATCCATAGCTGGTTTGTTGGATGGGCAATGCTTCACCTACTGCCCCTCATTCTGTGGTCCTATTCACTCTCTGAAGTGCAGTTTCTTTTTTGTTTTTAAATGCATGTTTTTTAAAATGTGTTAATAATTTGTAATAATTGTTATCAAAGGCTGCAGGACTGTAAAGACAGAATAAGTTTATATTTTTAATCATACATTTTATGAAGCAAATGCAACCAGACAATCTTGCATCCACCAAATACGCACAACAAAGTCTAAGTACCCACACATGAAGTCAACCGCAACACAAACAAGGTGTGCGATATGCTACAAATGGAGAAGATAAAGTGCAGCTGAGTGATGGCAGAAAATCTCTTTTCCTGACTTGGCAGGTGCTCCAACTTAGTACAAAGAGCATCTGTCAGTCACACAGAAAACAACTGGGGAAACTCAATAGAACATGGCTGTATACAGTCCAGCTACAGATGGCACACAAGCAGGCAAAGATACCCACGAAGCTGGGAAACATTGACCTGTGAGTTCATATGTGGACGCAAATTCCCAAACGCACAAGCACATATATCGAGATATAGTTTTCACATGGTCCTCAAACAAAATGGACACACACACCTAAGAGAGAGACATTCATGTCTTTAATCAAGCCCAGTGCATCTGTCAACAATGCTGTGAACACAGGGCTTCACCACAACAGAGAGGCCCCTGTGTGTGTATGTGTGTGTGTGTGTGTGTAAGCGGACATGACTAAACTGAAACATCCCTCCATCCATCACGTCGACATTACAAATAAAGTGGAACTGCTCTTCAAGAAGAAAGGACACGTGGACTATAACCTGCGAGGGTGTGACTTTACAAGAACTACATGCACCTATAGGTGTATACAAAAACACACTCACACACACACACACTCACACACAAACACACTAAAAGGTTTCTCTTGGCACACAGTCGGATGCAGGCGGGGATGGTGCAGACAGGCTTTGATGTGGAAATCAAAGTGTTGTGAAAAGCTGCAAACAGATAAAATACATTAAACTGTCATGTAATGTATGTTTAAAATCTATCAAAGTGTGAGGGAAAAAGGAGATGAATGGCTAATTGCACAGAGAACAGCGAAGAAATTCAGAAGTGAAATCAGGGATCAAGGTTAAATAGAAATACTTTCAACTTCAGCTAGTTACCGAGGCTTTTCTGCGTCCTTTGGTTCGAATAATAAATGCAACCAAAGGAGGTGGGAGTCAAAACAAGTAATCAAATACTAAACATATTTCAGATATGTAGCCAGCAAAAAATATATTGGATGTCTAAATAATTCCTGGATGAAAAGTGCACAAATAATGAAAAATGAAAACGTTCTCTGTGCTGAGTGCAGAGGTTTTTTTTTTTTTTTTGCTGTGGTTGGAGGCTGCAGTGCTGTAATCAGTATGTGGGTCAACATCCTGATTACAGTCCAGCATTGCATTCCACCTCTGTTACAGTCAGCTGTGATTAGCATGTGGGCGAGCCTGCAGGGTGTGTGTATCTGTGTATGTCTATCTGTGCACCTGCCTCTGTGTGTAAATGTGTGAGCATGCTGAACTTTTATGTCTATATGATTGTCAACTTTGTGATGAAATTCACATCTGGAAACAACAAAATAACATTGTGGCTGTGAATGTTAACAAAATCTTCCTCTGAAAAGAGCTACTCTCAAAAATCCAACTCCAACATCATGTTTGTGCCCTTTCTTGCAGACTCACACAATAGCCTATCCCTGTAGGTGCTGCAGAATACTGCATGCCAAAACTACCAGATACAAGAATGGCCGAGACAAGCTGTAAATACAACAATGACATTATCAACTTAGAAAGCTGAAATGGCAAACTAATTAGTAAACTAGCTTATTTACACATTCCAGCAGATATGGGGTAATATTAGTATTCATTTGGAGTTTCTGGCCACCTGGCAAGTGCAAGTTCAGTAGTTACTCTTTTTAGCAGTGTTTTGCTCTGCTACACACTTCAGAGGGACATTACTCCTTAAAAGCTAAATGTTCCACAGTGTTCATCAGCTAGTAATTGACTGCATCTACCTGCTGAATGGTGCTGAGCAGGTAGCACGCAGTGGCTTTTCTGAGCTTTTTTGGAGCAGTAAGATTGTGACAGTAGCACTGCAGGCCTAAACACCAAAATGTGAGCTCCTGGGGTTGAAGGGAACTGCAGAATCAAGAGATCATTCTCTGTGGGTTCATATGAGCTATCTTAGTGCAGAAATACACTGTGCAACACATATTGTGTGATCACATGTATATGTATAATATACATGTGATATGGTATACATAAGTGTCATTCTGTCAGTCTAAACACACTGTGTATACTGTACATAAATCCCCAGTATATCCATATAAAACCACCTCTGTATATACAGTGACTAATATGTATTATGTATTGTCTCTGATGTGACACAATATGTATCCCAGGAGTCTTTGCACTGCCTGCACTCTTACCTATACCATGACCTAGTGTAAACAGTGCATTGTAACCATTTAACCTGTATATAGATTAGTTGTTGTTCAGCCCTCGTCTGTATATAGTAGCTACAATATGTGTTTAACTATGTTTCTACTATAAGTCTGTACATTACACTTGACCAATAAAAGTTGATTCTGATTCTTAAAATTCTTATTATTATTTCTCCACAGTGCAACACATGTCTTTACCTGTCAATTGTGTTTACTTATCACTTATGCTGGACAGTCTATCTAAATCATTATTCAAGACTAATCAAGACACATCAGTAAAGCGTTTTTTACATGGTTATCTTTGCAGTCTTTTCTTTGAAACAAGCTTTCCATTTTTTTATTCCCATCTCATGTATAATTCAGGACCCTTCACAGCTGTCCCCAGATGTACAAACCCATATTAAAGTCACCCTACAGACCAATTTGTGTATGCGTACATGCCCACTTATCTTTGTGGGGACTTGCCCACCATATGGGGACAAATTGGAAGTCCCCATAACATAAATCATTGAGAAATTGTGTCAATGTAATGTCCCCAAAAATCATGAAAACACGACTGTGTGCATGTGAGTGTGTGTCAGATGTGTATCAAATTCAGCTCTGGCTAAGGGTGCTGATAAGTTTTCTGAGGCTGTGGGTTTGACGATTACCTGCATTACCTCGACCTGATTTGTATCACCTATGATCTCTCCAACACTCTTCATAATCTCTGTCACTGACAAGATGAAAGATATACTGTCAAGACACTTTAGTACATTTGCAGCACACAAGGTCACAGTGTAGAAGGAAGGTAAAAACTTTTTTTTTGGGGGGGGGGCAAATTGAGTGGGAATCCTTGTGAAATACTTGATTACAAAATATTTTGTTCCCTTTAGAAACCCTTTGGAAACCTGGTATTCACCAATAACAGATTCAATGTGTGAATTCAAGTAGCTTTGTATCTTTTCATGAAATGTATTGAAATGTATTGAAAGTTTAACCTCCTGAGACCCAAAAATGCAGAAGAAATTTTAAATGCTTAAAAAGTAAAAATATAGATATGGAAGTGGAAGATTAGGAATGTCGAGTGTAAAAGTTGTAATAGTTTTTGCAGTCTCTCCTCTTCAGCCCACATACATCAGTCTTATTGACTGATGTATGTGGGCTGAAATTGTGGCGCATAACTATTGTTCTCAAGACTTAGCACTTATCATCTGCAGAGAAAGGTCATGAGTGTAAGAAGGGAGTGAATTGACAGTGTGGGAAGGAGGTGATCAAAGGGAGAAAGCAAAAAAAGAAGGATACAAGAGCAACATCAGCTAAATTAACCAGAGAGGGAAAGGACGTCACAAGCACGAGAAAGAGGAACAGAGCAAACTGTCACATAAATCTACAGCCTTTTAGATAATATGCAGCGAGAAGAGAAGATGGCAATTCAGTCTCATCACAGCTGGTGTCCTCTCACTGTAACGTCCTTCTTTTCTGTCCATCACTTCACCTCCTTTCACTTTCTTTCCACGTCCATCAATCCAAGGAGCCTCCTTCTCTTTACCAGTGGTCAGTGTCCACTAGGCTGCACTCAGGGGCAGATTCTGACTCACGTTCAGCCATGGACAGTGATTAGACAGTTATATTTTTTTCTGGCTGCCATATATTTGTACACAAACACCATTTCATCTCGGCAGCTGACTATCTACCATTATCAACTTTTAGACTTGAAGGGTGGAAGTCAGTGGGGCTTTGTACAGATGCTCAAGCATTCAGTAATACCAGGTACTGCCCAGAACTTTTGCCAGTGGAAAAAAGAACGGTTCCAAGCAAGCTGAGTTGAATCGACCCATGCCATACCATGCAGTGTAAACGAAGCATATCTTTATCTGTCTTGACGAAATAATGCACAGATATTTAAACTTATCAGATTTTTTAAAAGGGGTCGGTTTGAATTGATCCCATCAACACACCGGCAAGTATGTGAGGTACTTGTGCCAATATAAAGCACACACACAAACAGAAAAACATTCACACAGCTGTGCTCTTCAGCTTTGTGCCCCACAGCCTCTCAGTAAGCATGATCTTTAGAAAGTGTCTGGACCTCAGAGAGCTGCACTGTATTCTGGGTAATGACTGTCACTTCTGGGCTGATGATGGATAAATGACCTGGCGTATGTTGTGCCACACTTTACGTATTTGTAAAGGAATTAAAGTATCATTAAAGTTCTTCTTTTTGTCTGTTGAAACATAATTTCTCTTCATCTTTATCTTTCGTCTAAGCCTATAAATCCTGCTGTTACGCATTAGTCAGCCGATGGTCTGTTTCCACAAAGCTCACAAGTCATAAATCATAACTTCTACAGCAGCAGTAACATTGTCTTATGCATTATCCAAATAATTCCTACATTCTGTGTATTTCAATCTATTTTTATCACTGCTTGTTATCTGCTAAGCCAAGTAGTGGAGGGCGAGACAGAGAAATTTTTTATTTCATGAGCACTAAACTAATTACATCTCACACGTGGGATGGTTGAACATATAATGATCATCTGTGTTTATATCTCGCATATTAAGTTTAATATAATGTAAATGCTCTATCCCAAGATAAATTATATGTCCCTTTTTATTCACAGCTGCAGTAGATATAACTACTACATAGATATTAGCTGTAGTTAGCTAACAAAAGCTTCTGGTGCACAGTGTCTGTGTGTGCAGAGAGTGTTTGTGTGACACCTCAGCCTCTGACTGTCAAACTGGTGAATAATGTCATAATAACTAAAATCAGCATATTCAAATGTTTGTCCTCTGTGTACAATTGTTCTGCTAATTTCTGCAGAAATGCCTTGTTGGTCCAAATCATTGATTTTATAGTTGCTTACTGCACTCCCTGTACAGCAAAGGTACCATGCAAATTATCAAGTGTGAGCTGTATTGACCCAACAATACCAATTCAAAAAATGCTTGACTCTGTGAACAAATTAGGCCATCTCCAATTTTCTTGGTAGATCATGTGATGGGTTTCATATTAAGTGCTAATAGGAATATCACATTTTAAAGTTGGGCTATTCATTCTCCATGTGGAAAACAAAAGAAGCCGGCCAGGCAGGCACTGGCATGGACAGACCTGGTTATGAATGTGCTGTAAACCATGTTCGTGTTTGTAAGCAGTAAATCCCTTCACAGCTCGCTGAACTGACAGAGGAAGGAAATGTGTGATGGATGGAGCGAGGGATGGGAGAAAAGAAGATGGGAGGATAAGCTCATGTGTTCCACAAACACCAGTTGGGAAAAAAAACTGCTTACCCGAGGGCAAAAAGTGTAAGCCCGGTATTTTGTTTATGGTGAAAAAGCAGAATCAGGAACGCAATTTGTAAATGTCAAAGTGTTGACAGAAAAATTAAACTCACTGAAAGTTATTGCAGAATTACTCAGAAAAACATGTGAGGCAAAGAAACAGTGTGAGGGACAGGTGCACGGAGGTGTAGAGGCAGAAAGGCCCAAATGATTTCAAAATTTAACTAACTGCTGCAATTTGCATTAGAAAATGTCTTTCTTTTTGGAGTCAAATCTGCACACACAGGCATATACATATTTTAGATAAATGTCAATAAAAAGACACTCTTTATAACTATATCACTGCAGGAGAGCGGTTGTTTTATCTTCTAATGCATGTCTCTCTTTTTGAAACACTCACTGATAAATAAAGACAGAGAAGATGAAAATGTGACTCACAGGACAGAGTCTGTGAGATTTCAGAGATTTCACTGATGACCTGACGATGGTTCAAAAACATGGGCCAGTGCTCCCAAAGAATGTGCCAACAATAGAAAAAGGAGATGTCTGTAATAACAGCATCATCCTTAGATGCGTGTCTCCCTGAGGCTTGTTTATTCATCTTTACAACTCCAGACCGGAGAAAATGTTTTTAGTGTGTTTTGTTTCCATTACATCTTTACAAGGATATTACACAGGCTGCTCTGGCCCCTGTAATATCCATTTTTTACCATAATACAACTGGACTATTTTCATTTTTTAATCATTTTACATGAGCCCTGTTGTTTTGACCTATGCTCTTCTTACTGTTGTTTGCATAGAAAGGAATGTAAGTACCACCATCTGAGAAATATAAATAATGAAATGACACAACAAGGTTAATTCAAGTAAAAGCCTTTTTTTATTGAGGGATGAGCTATTGAGGAAGAGGAAGGCACAGGTAAGCAAATGGGACACCAGGATTTAAAATGGCAAATTTAGCATATAAACGTGGGCGTAATAATAATTTAAAAGGGACAGTGATGACATTGAAAAGGACAAATAACTTGAGCAGATTGATAATTATTCATTTTACTTCCAAATAGTACAAAACAGATTGAATGTGTCTTGTATAAATATTTATTTCTCATTACAGCTGACACATTGAGCCGTGCTGCCAGGTGCAACCACTAAGCGTCTTGCAGGAGAGACAAGAGCTATCCAACCATCTGTGAGACAAATGAACATCAAATATGCATCGTATGTTCTCTGGAATGACTTTTTTATTGACCATTTAGTCCATCCATGCATTTCTCACTCATATTCATTGTAGATGGGCTTACAGACGTCTACGCTGAGCTGCGTGGAGAAGGAGGGGAGCTGTAAGTTGTTCTCGTTGTCAGTCCTACTGATTCCTGCTTTAATTGTTTAAAAGCTGATGATGAATGAGGGTGTTTCAGATTATTCACTCCACCAATGTGGAGTTCATACAGGCACTTTATTTTATATTTGCACTAATATTAATATTTAAAGTTACCATCATATAATAATTTTAGAAAGGCACCTTTTTAAAAGAAAGTTTCTTTAACTCTAAGGTGACTTAGAGTATGTTTCTCTGGTTTTAACACAAAGTTTTTGAACAGTAAAAAGCGGACGTCCCCTCTGTCTGCCCGGTAAATTATGTTCCTGCTAGGCTAAGCTCCAACCTAAGGTAAAATCCTTGTCATGAAATGAGATACCACAGGATAAGATGGACCTATATTGATGCTGAGGGAGAACTTATGTTGTGCATTATAATAAAATCACAAAGACCTCCACATTCCAAGTTCAAGAGGCTGAACCCTCAGGTGAGCAGCTGTAATATCACCTTGCTCACTCAGAAGGCTGGAAGGCACAGAGGATAGAAATAAACATTCAAAAGAAAAGAAGGCTCAGACATCAAATTGTGACTAAAAATATTCCACACTAACAGTGTTACAAATAAATAAGAAAAAAGAATTCAAAGGCAAGTTTTGACATGACTGACTATCCATATCAAGCGCAATTTTGCGAATACGTTATTGAGGTTCTAAAAGAATTTTACCCCCTCCCAAATGGTGCAGGTTAGTCCGTTTTCAATATCATGGTCAGTATAATGGTCAGTGGACTGAATCGGGGCTAGGTGTAGAAAATGCATAAAACATCAAGCCTAGGCCTTTCTGTCATTTGCTGACAGCAAACAAACTGATAGACTGACAAAGTGGCATTAGTTAACTAGGTAACTGGGCAGGTTAGCTTCATGTGGGCTAATATTACATTAGCACAGTGAGTAGACTGTCGCAGCTCGATATACACACACCATCGTCATACTGAAACTCATCCTCTTATCCTCATACGTTCATTCACCTTTATTTAAATCTCAATACATTGTATTTACATACATCGAGGACTGTGAAAAAAATCAAACGATTCGCCACGGTGAATGTTTTGAACGTGACATTATAAACAACATGCATTTTCATTGGTCAGACCTTTATGTGTAAAAACTGCAATAATGCCCTGTGTGTGTGTGTGCAAATTTTAAAATGTGTCTCTAGTAAGGGCCTGTGCAGTGTGTATGTCAGTATATTTGTACCATTCTAGTGTGTTTCATGTCTGTATTCAGCAGTGTGTCTGTGTGTGTGTTTGTTTGTGTATGTGTGTGTGTGTCCTTAGTTTTCCCCTGACTCAGCTGTTTGAGTGATCCAGAGATTAAAGGGAGTTTGACGAACACTGCAGTGAAGTTTCAGCAGTTGATGAATAAACATGAGGTGGGACATTCATGCAATGCATGCGGGCACGCATACACACACACACACACACACACACACACTTTCCTTTAAGAACAGTAAGTGCACACTTGTACACATTTTTTAATAAAGGTCAAACAAAGTAAGACAAGAAACATGGCACGCATGATGTAGACACATAGTAGTGATGTGTGTGTGTAATTGTGTGTGCGTGTGTGTTTCATTAAGAGGGACTCAGCTCCTGCCTGTTTGTCTTTGTGCAGAGAGGAGCGACAGGGTAATCCTGCATTTATGAAAGACTCACAAAAAATGTCCTTACAAACCCTCACTGTCTGAAACTCACCCTGGATGAGCCAACATACACCAAGCAAAGTCAAGGTACACACACACACACACACACACTGACAGACCCACATAAATGCACATGCACATATGAAAGTGGATGGGAGAGCAAACACACACTCATACACACTCTCTCTCTCACTGTCTCTCACTGTCTGTGCTCCACCCCATAAGGAGCAGAAGCCTTTGGCAAACACTCCTGATGGATAAAGTGCTATGGACGTCAGAAGCCAATAGCAGGTTAATCTCTAGCCAGCCCAAACAATAGATTTATTACAGCAGAGAGAGGAAGAAGAGAAAAAAACGAAAAAAAAAAGAAAATTACAGGGAGAGATGGTAGCAAAAAATCTTATTTAAACTTAAAATCTGCAACAAAACTCTTTAGAGCTTTGAATAAAGCTGATTAAAATGACTAGTGTTGCTTTTGTTAAGTTGTTCATTTAGTTAGAGCTCAACCAATGATTTGAGAACACTTGGATATCAACATATGGGTTGGCGTTCACTTAAGTAGCATGTAAATATACCTCAGATTTATCTTTTGGTATTTCTGGTCAGTAAATTCCTGGTTACATATCACTCCGTATATACGGTACATACTAATATCCATGACTAAATCCCCCCTTAACAGCCACACTGATGCATTAGTCAGGCTCTGCTGTAGTTTGTATGCAGAGATGTGGTCATGACCAGCTATCTCAAATGTATATTTCCATAAAATTATCTAATTAAAAGTCACTAACATTTTAAAATGAATGAAGCGCGGCCCAACAAATGTTACTGTAAGATGTACTATGATAACGAAAGGAGCACTGAAATCATACTAATATCTGTCATGAGGGCTGATGTCAGACCAGCTGTGTGGTCAGAATAATCTGGTTAGCCAGTTGAACTGGGACAAGCCATGTTTGTATTTGTTGAATTTCAGTTACCAATAAAATCTTTCAGCCTCAAAAAAGCTAATCATATTTACCTACAAGGCTATTACATTTAGATTCATATTTATGGTTTAATATTTAGGCTTACCTTTTGCATTACATTTAGTGAAAATCATTGTTTGACACTTGATCTGAGCATCTCACACTTAAATCATGCCACATATATGTTAACTGTCTGTATTCAGGAGTATGTGTCAGGATTTTAAATACTTGTTCCCATTGTACTCTATGAGCAAAGCACTGATCTAATATAAAATAATGATTTTTATAACCTTACTGGCATCACTATACAGTAAAAGTAAATAAAAGCCATGAAACCATATAAAGCAGGCTTCTGTATAATCCTAAACATAGCAGCATAAATTGTATTTACATTTTACTACTACTACTTACTAATATCAAGTGCAAAGCTAAAGACAAAATTATATACATTAATCAATGCACACCCAGACACACACAAACACACACACAAACACATAGTATGAATCACTGAGCAGTGTAATTATAGGTGTGTCCAGGGTAGCACCCTGATTGGTTTGACTAAAAGTGCATCCCATCTCTAATCAATGAATTATGCATCACGCATTACAAAACGCCCCACTGAATAGATTATTAATACACGCACATGCACAAACTCTGCATACAAGTACAGGCAGGCACACTCACATACTGGTATAAAATCCTGAAATGAACAAAAAACTCAAACAGAAAAAAAGTGCTTAATGAAAGTTTTGATATATTGAATAATATTGCAGCTTGTTCTACACCTATTCAGTGTAGTTGCATGAATTAACTAAAAGAGAATAAGCACAAATACAGTGGAGCGTAATTCATTGTATTTCAGATTGAAAGTTGCACAACACAATAAAGATCCTGTACTGACGGTTTAGTAATCCAGGTAAATCACTGAAGTTAAAGGCACACAACAACCACAACAACAAATTCCTCAGATAGCTGGTACTAAAACATACTGTTTCACATTATGAAATAATTTGTTTTCTGATCTAATATTGTTGAAATCTGAAGTCAGATTTTAGAAGACATGATGCCACCTGAGCCTTTGCAAAAACCAAAGAAAAACTGGGCAGACCACTAAATTCCACCAATGAATGTCTTATTCCTAGACACTGTGGCAGTATCCATCATGATGACATGACGACAAAAAAGCATTATTTAACTGAACTTATGAAACATTTTATAGGTTTTCTGCATTGTACAGCAGAGAGTAAGCACATGGTGCACAGTCTCTAATCTTAAGGAGGGAGACGAGAGATGTTTTCTATTCTAATCTACATTTGTCATTTGCGTAATGTCAATTTAGACATTACACAAAATGACCAGAAAAATATTGTTATGCAGTTGGACATTACGCGAGTTGAACAAAACAGCATCTACCATAATCCACCCTGCTCTTCACACATATTTAGAACATGTTCTAAATACTTGATTAATTTTTATTCCTATTATTATCATTAGTTTTTGTTCATTTCCATATCATGAAATTAATCGCTAAAGACAGCCAGAGTATTTTTTTTCTCTTGTGTCATACAAAAGCCTGAGGAGATCTGTGGAAGGTATGTGTGTTTTCAGGTAACCTGAAGCTTTAGGGATTTTTTATTAACCTAGAGGTCAGTGGTGAGGTGTTTACCTGCAGACAGAAGAGGAGTTAAAGCAGATCAGAGAATGCATGACATTATTTGTGTGAAAAGAGAGGAGGTCTTAAATATACGTATAAAATACGTGGTCCCTACCATTTTGAACATTTATATTGAGGCACCAGTGCTAAGAGGCCACACAACACTGCTATCAACTCATGTTCACAGAAAAGAAACGTGTTTGCAGCATGTGATCAATCACACGTGGGTAAATCCTAATGTAAGTAAAATCATTTCTGAATGTTCTGAATCTCTGCAGTGGAGAGCACATTCCTTCCTATTTCCTCAGGTAGAAATGAACCCAATGATCACCCAGTTTTAGAAAATTCCTCCATTTATCTGATATAAGAAAGAAAAAAGTATCAAAGCAGTAAGCAAAGTGCACAATAAAAGTGCACATCTGCAGGGAAGTATTTTTGTGAGTGTTTGAGGACATGTTTATTTCAGTAGTTTTAACAGATGGCCAATGTGGGCTGAGTTTAGGAAAGGCCAAATATATGTTGAGACATTGAAGTGATGTACATATGAAAGACTTTGAGCAGAGAAAACTTAGAACTATCTTAGTTGTGTACATAATGTGAATGCTTTCTGGTTGTGGTAATAAAGAAAGGTCATAACATTAGGAAATACTGCAGTGACAGAGAGGTAAGCCAGGTTCAAAATGTTTATAGGTGTTTAAACTGTTTAGACAAAGAGAAAGTTCCACGTGGCACAAGATCTGAGGGTCAGAGTTGTCTTCTGAGTTCAGGGAGTCCACGCACGATGGAGTGATGGGGAAACTGCAAAGTGAAGACTTCTACAGTTTCAGATGTTATGATATTCGAACTTGGCAAGATCATGTGACACTTTATCACAGATGAGTTTAAAAGTGCACATGCATGTTTGAGTGATGAGGTGACAACCTACAGTTGAAAAACAATTGACACAAATGAAACAAAGATTCAAAGAAAGTTAACAATGGTTAAAGGTGAGCTGAGGAGATTGCACAGTACACATTCACATGAGCTGAGAATATTCCCATAGTGCATATAAAAGTAATTATTTATCCAAAAAATTAGTCTGTTTTGTCTGTTGATGGGCAAAGGTGACAGCAGATACTTTTCAAAGTGTCTTTTTTTTTCTTTGAAGTTTGTATGATCCTTTCACTGCTGAAGCAGTCTCAATAACTCCAGGAGCCACAGAAAACACTCATGGCTGTAATTCTGAATTCTTGTCATTCCTGAGTCCTGACACTGACATTTTGAGATGTGAAAGTTATTGCCTGACAGCAGAATCATGGCAGTAATCTAGCAGGCACAAGTCATATTTGTTTTCAGAGGAGCTGACAGTTGGATAGAGAGGCTGCTACTTTAAAGAAATGAATGACAGTAAGTGGACAGTTTCAGAAAAAGGAACATGTCAAGAGGACTATATTACACTTTTTGGTAAATTTGAATGTCATATGAGACCTACATGTCTGACCTACAAATCTCTTATCCACCAACCAAATAATCAGTGGCTTTTAGAATTTATTGAGTCTGATTCCCATTTTACCGTACCATTGTTTGATCTGGTTCTGAACATGACTCTGCCTCATCGTGTAGCTTAATTATATGAAACCCTGTATTATAATATTTTGTTCTGTCTACAGAAACTGTTGTTCCAAATTATAACAAAAACATTAACAAAACCCACATATAAGTTCACAATGTGTAAGCACTCCTTTAAAGAGGAACTCCAGCAATTTGCTAATATACCTCTTTTAAATTGGGGAACTTGTGAGAAACAGATACAAAATATTGCTTGATGATCTTCAGGCAGCAGAGGAGATATTAATACATTTAGTCACTAGTATGGGTGAAAAATACTTGATCCTATAATCCCAACATGCAGTAGCATCTTTCTTTAGACCCTCTCTGTCTGATTAATATCCCTGTGTTTCGAACTCCAGCCCCTCAGTTTGTAGGGCCACAGGCTAATAAATTGACCCTCATGTTTAAATTCAGTGGAATCAGCCTTTAATTCTCCTCCACATAACTCACTGAACTGTTGTTAACCTCTCTATCTCTATCATCCATCTGTCCCTTTATTTACACTAGATAAAAGCCCTTATGAGCTCTCCCAGCTCATATCAGCAAATTCAAGTGAAAAAATGCTGTGTATAAACAAACATAACTACCTTCAATTATCGCTAATTCTCCAAACAACAAGTCTTTTAGGCTTGCATCATCTAGTAACCGCAACAACAAACAAAAGCAACAACAATGAGGTCAAGAATGATCACAGTATCACCAGGAGGAGGGGTTTGCAGCTGTCATGTCATTTTGGTTTCAAGTTGTTCTCCGGATAAGAATGCCATGCTAAATGCCAAAACCGTTAACAGGAGCCAAGAAATGTCTCCCCCCCATATTATCCTGCATGGCACTGGTACAAAAGTAGCTTAGGACGCAGCTTGGGAATAGGGAGATGGATAAATGTGACAAAAGAAATATGGAGTCGAGCCAAATATAGGCAGAAGTACAGATGAAAGTGGTTTGTGTCTTTGACAGAGTTCAGATGGCTCCCACAGCTAAAGAAGAGCAGAGAGGGAAGATTCCCATCATCTGCTGAGTACTGTGGATTTACTCAATTTTATTTATTTAGTAAATAGTACAGCACAGGCATTAATACGCCCACTATAATGCTTTATTTACACATGCAATGTAAAACAATAATGATTAGTGCATTATCTGCTCAACATGATTTAAGAACATTTAAGGTAACGTTTGAGCACTTGACACTGCACAAATCCTCCATCTTAAGTTATTTAGTCTATTATGAACAGGATTTTATCCAATATTTAGCGCAAATCTCAACTGAATTTTGAGAAAATCAAAAAAAAAGAAAAGAAACAAGAATTCAATGCAGCTCTCCAACCACTACAAGTATGTGAATATCTCCAGTAAGGTGCCATTAAACCAGCTCAGAAGATGACGTAATTAAAGTGGGCTGGTCAAACCTCAGATAATGGAAAACCATGTACAAAACCATGTAAATATGGCATTTATGTTGGACATCATCAATCTTTTTATTGTCCTGCACACATCTGATATTTCCATCTGCTCTTACTGTTTTTAGTCTCTTCAGAAGGCAACAAGGGTATATTCTTCCAGAGTCATTGGTTCCAGGACGTTCAGTTCAGTACAGAGCTTCCATGGTTTTGTGCGCCATGTGACCTAAACAATTACTGTCAAAATAATCCATTATTAGAAATTCTAGACCACAGGTTTTTCTGGAGTATTTGGCAATGCACCAGCTGTTGTCTATGGTAGCATATGTCTGTGAAAACACATCATTAAAGACAACATCACCTGATTGTGTTGATTAGCAGAATAAGACAAAAACAGACAGGAGGGCAGGTCCTTCACCCCACAGAGTGCAGATGTGGACTGTGCCAAAGTAATAACTATCTATCACTCCAGATATAAAAGCATACATGATCACAGAAATACAGTTCATAAGGTTCATGAGCCTTGCTACAATGTGCCTTTAAGAGTGGCTGCTCTGTATAATCGAGTGCACGCTGCAGTTGTTTAAAAATGATCTACAGGTCAGAGTCTTAAGATGGAGCTTTTATTTTTGTTGTCATTTATTTTTTCCTATTAACAATAAGTCAGTATTTGAGTGTTTAATTGTTACAATTATGGCCAATATATAGCCAATAAGCCACCACTGAATGTTTACTTTTGTCAAAATAAATGACTAAAATTTTATTTTCTAAATTTTTTTTCCTGAACTGTGACCCCAAAATAGATGAACTACAGACTGAACCATGAACGTTTTGTACTGTTCCACCCATCCTCGTCAGTGAAACAAAGCTTCAGTGGAGGTCACATGCTTCGTGTGCAACATAATTTTTTAGTCACAATTTTTCCACCTCAGCCTAGCATTAAAACATTTTGATTCTTTTTTTATTTCTTTTATAGTGAATGGAAACACACCTAATGAATCCAAAGCACCTTACTTTCTTAAAACAAGGGAATAATTCTGGCATTGCAGTAAATTATTTTATCCTGTTTCCACTACAAATCAGTTTGTTTGAAAAGAGGCAAATCACACAACTAGAATCAAGAGAAATGACACCTGATTATCTGACATTTATGGGAAAAAAAGCTTATTTATATTGGAAACAAGTACATATGTTTCATTACACTGTAGTGGACTTTTTCATTATATTACTGCCAAGCATGTAGGTATCAACACACAGCTAAAGCACACCTCCAAAGAAAGCAAACACAAACCAGACCCCAAACCCATAACAGCGTCCTCGTAACCACCAATCCACCCCACCTCCCTCACAACATGGACAATCGCTCCACCTGTTACAGACGACAAACCCAAAGCCATCATAGTCTCAGCAGCTGTGCTGTAAAGCCAATGTGAGTCTCTGTGATAAACCCATGCTGATGTGATTTTTCTGCATTTAAGCAAACAGCTTAAAAGGTTGTTTGGTAAAAGGTTTACCAAAAAAATGTAACTGTTAGTTAGAAAAAAAGACAAAGGGAGTGAGGAGGAATGAATCAGAAAGAAAGAATGACAAGAAAAAAGTGAAATGTCACAGCAGACGTAACTCTGACATCAAGGAACGTCCCATCCTTCCCTGAGCCAGGCCGTCGCTATTCAAACAACTTTTAACAGTCAAAGGCTGAATCACAAGGCACACAGTAAAAATGTTGCCTTCCCCTGTTAAGGCCTTTGTCCACAAGCTTGTGAATAAATGCTGTGTACACACACAAATGGAGACGCGTGGTAAAAACAGAGAGACAAAGAAAATGACGAGGATGGAGGTCAGTTCAGAGGACAAACAGGGAAAGGAAAACGTAATGAAGAACCAGAGGCTGAGAGCCACGTGTAATGAATTGCATGAAGTCGTACTGTAAAAGAGTCATTTTGCGAACTGCCTCTTTTCAAAAACACACACTCACATGAAGATGTAAGGCCTTGGCACACACCCAGTGTCCACAGATCAAGGTCATATCTCAAGGGTTTGGATGAAAAAAGGGGAGGGTGCAGATGTTTGAACTTCATGGTTGAGAATTCAATTTATTTGCCTTGTAAAACCAATTTTTACATTTGTTCACCAGGAAATGGATGTTTGAACAGGACTTTCCAGCTTGAAAGTAAGTGTCCTAGTCCAATTTCACATCATTCCTATCAAACACAGTGTGCATTTTCATTCTAGTTTATTCTTTGGACTTTAAAGAACATTGAACTAAACCACACAATATATTAGTTTCTCAATCCCATAACACGATGAGGTCTTTAAGGCCCATTTCCTCTAGCAAGACATCACACAGCCGTGCAAAACTCAGTCAAGGATTACAGCCAGGCCTTGTCCATTGTGAGTTTGAGGCCTCGAACTCTAACAGCAACCTGGTGTTGCAGATCTTAGAAAAGATAAATTCTCACAGAAAATCGACCTCCAACAACTGTGATTCAGATTCTTTTAATTAAAGCAGAAAGAAGCAGAAGAAAAGTAAAGAAAAATATTATTTTATTATTCTATATTAATAGGACAAATCCACCAAATTAGACAATGTCATTTTAGATGAAGTGAACATTTGTTAGATAGATAGTTAGGTAAGAAGATCAGTACTACTCTTATTTTTTTATATGGTCAAAATGAAGCTATAGCCAGCAGCCAGTTAGCTTAGATTGGCACAGTGGCCATACAATTTTCAAACCACATTCATATTGCTCAAACGTTTCCATTTGCACAGTCCATGAGCTCCCTACCAGCACCATCCTCAGACCAAAGTGTCTTCTGGGAAGATTTGCCATGAAATCTGCTGAACAAATTCATGCTTCCTTAGGAATAAAGCCTTTACTCTTTTTGTAGGTAAATTAAATAACCCAGTTGAAAAAAATGAATAAGCTAACCTGGCTCCCTCTCTTTTATTCTGTTCAGCTCTTTTCCATCATCCTCTCCTGTGCTGTGTTCCACTTTTCTCCGTCTTTCTTTGCAGCCGGCTGGAGAGGGGAAGCACCAGAACAAACCAACTCCAAAAGGCTCTTTGTCCCCCAGCATCAGAAAACACACTTGCACTTTTCCTCCCTTTGTCTGTCCACCTCCTACATACAGCCAGCATGAGCATGAGTCTTTCCCCTGTCCTCAGCTTTCAACAATGCTTCATCTCTGTGCCCCGGCCCACACAGCAGAATACCACGGCGGGGCACACTGAACTTCTCCCTCTGTTCGGCTCATTCATTGTCTCACTCCTCTTTTCTTTATCTGTCGCTTCCTCGTCTCTCTCATCCTCCGTCCTTTGCTCTCTCCATCTCTCAAACTGATGACCTCACCCAACACCCACATTACAATGACTGCATCAGGCAGCAGCTGCAGTCAAGGCCACAGAGCGCAGTGTTGGTGGATGGGACGATTAACACCGCCACTGTGTCTGGGACAGCGGGGTGACTGCAGAGGAGAAACTTCTGGAAGATATCAACTAGATTAACAGATTAGCAGATTAGCTTCATATTGACCATCAGCCACATCAAATGTCTAGCAATAAAAATAGGATAGGTTTGTGAAAATGCTCTACATCAAGGTTTGCTGAGTGGTAGAGGATGAAAATTTATAATGTTGACGTCAGACGTCGTGGGAAGCCAATGATTAACAAGAACTCCAGAGAAGGGGGAAGGGAAATGGAGGAACCTGTCTGATGAGGAGATATAAATGTCTGGCAAGAAAACAGATATTTTTTCCCAAGAGTTTATTACATCACAAGAAATCCAGAGAGAAAGAGACAGAAGAGATTCCTTTGACAGATCTGGTCTGTAAGTCTCAGTTTGACTGAACGATTACAGCAGATTATTTGTTCAGGCAGCTCCGTGACAAAGGTGCTCAATTAAACCCCTGATAAGTCAAGTGGTTTCGGTGGCTCACAGCTCTGTTGTGGGTCTGTGTGGTCACAAGTCTTCAGATGTAACCTCAACAGCCAACATGATGAGTCATGTTTTGGGCTCTGGGTCTCTATTGTTTCCTCTTTTTTTAGTTAAGGGACCAACCACCACGAGGGTCACACTTGCATGACACACAGCCATATAATGTTATGCGTAGTTCATCTTATGCACCCATGTAAATTACATTAAGTTATTTATCTAAAACTGCCATCATGGATGTAAAACATACATCCAGTACATATCTCAAAGCTGGTATAATAAGCTTCAACAGAATAAGCATTCAAGCACAAGGAAAATCAGTGTGACAGGCAGAGACTGCCATCTGCTGGACAGAAAATGGCTAAAATGGTTTGTCACAGACTGTAAATGTAATGTATACAGTCTATTACATTTGTAGAAGAACACTGTAAAACTGCAGCTGTGACTTAGCCTCAGCAGGCATAAAATTAAGGTTTTTTAATCACTGCGAGGGGAAAAAGGTATGCATAACAGAGACAGTAATAGGTTGAGCCACTTTTTCTATGTAGCACTGAGAAAGCAAACGTGACAAAATATAGAGGTTTGTAAGATTTTCTTTATTATGTGTTTGATTTGGAAATGTTATAAAATTAGGTACATGGTAGCATACAAAATTTTTTATGTGTTGTTATAAAAGGCAGTAATGTGTTCAAGGATGTCAACTGCTGTGATAGAAAAACTCATTTATCCCTTTTTACGAGGCAACTGCAGCAGAACTATATAACTCAATAAAGATTCATCACAGTTTGCAAGGTTTGTGTGTGTGTATGTATGTGTGTGTGTGTCGTCAGAGATGCTGCTGCAGCCACAGCACTGTGTTGAGGAAACACTCTGCCTGTGTGTCCACTCGGGACAGAGAATGTCCATCTTCTGGAAACCACAACAATCTGAAGAGACAAACAGAACGATGGGCAAAGATAAAAATCTGTCTTAATAATCACAGTTATTAATCTTGATAACATACAGTTATGAATTAAAACCTTTGTTGTAGACTGCTATATGGGATCTGAATGTCGAGATGTGTTTATTACATATATGTATATGTATGTATGTATATAGCTCTGTTGTACCTGACCGGTAAAGCTCTGCTCTTCAGTGCTTTATAGAGCTCCAGACCCTGATGAGGAGACACTCGTCTGTCTCTGCCCCCCAGCATCAGCAGCACCGGAGTTTTAATCTACAAACAAACACATATATAAACATGGTATACAACACTTGGTCTCCTCTGAATAAATTCTAATTCGGCTCAACAGTTGATAATTCATGTTCACCATTTCTAATTATGTTTGAAAACATTAGATTCACTGTATTTAAAGATTGCGTGTGTCTGACCTGAGCAGCGTGTGTAATAGGAGACTTTTCTAACATGGCAGCCAGGGCTTCAGCAGTGGGTATCTGGTCATATGAGTACTGAAACCCCACACTGTTGTAACGCCTGTAGACACAAGAGAGCAGATACCAAGATTCAAACTTCAAAGTGGTCTGGATGTAATTCAGCGTGTGGAAAAGTTGTTGTGTACGTCCGTGTGTCTCACCAGTCCACTATGTCACTGGTGCCCAATAAAGTGGCAGCGTTAATGACAGGGTTCCTGGCTGCACATGCTCTGTAGTACTCTGGGTACTGACCAACCAGATGACAAGACAGGAAGCCCCCGTGAGAACCACCAATAACAGCCAAACGTTTGGGGTCAAGGGTGACGTCCCTCTGCAGCGCAGTACGCACGGCAGTCTGGGTAAAGACGCTCAATTTCAGTTCCACGATGACACTGAACACATGACTGGCCCATACTGATACTTTGTCATTTTTTTATCTTAAATAATGACGATTCTAGCCCTGAAATATTCTCAGATATTTCACTTTGTTATTCTATCCAGGACTCAGCCAGTACCTGCACATCTTTTACATCCTGGCTTCCAATCTGACCTATCAGAGACAAGATGCTGTCCTGGCCAAACCCTGTGGATCCTCGATAGTTCACTGGAGAGACATAAAGAAGGAGAGGGAAAGAAGGCAGATAAATCCAAAGGGAAATGGAAAGCCTTTAATAATGGGAATTTAGAAATTTTCTGGTAATCGAAATGAAAAAGTGTTAGCATGTTTCCAGATTAGCATACAAAAGTCAAATTAGTAAAGGACAATTAGTTGTAGGACAAGAAGCTCTTCATGTGGAAAATCTCAGAGATCCAGCTAGCCACTAAGGTAGACAGAGTGGTATCAATCATCTCATCTAAAATGACAAGAGAGCTAAATTCCCAAAATGTCCATCTAACTCTCTGTGCATGCTGCCTGGCTCTGAGAGAATCAGAGGTATCTCACCCATGAGCACAGCGAAGCCGAGCTTAGCCAGTCCAGCTGTGGTGGAGTTCCACTCTGCAGGGAACTGAGAGTGAGGGCCACCTGGGGGAGAACACAAACATCCAATAAAAACATCATTTAAAAAATAAAATAATAAAAATAATAAATGTTTCTATTACGTAAACAGAAATACAACAGCCACACATTAAAGGAAGTAAACACAGACCATGGATAAAGACAACCAGAGGAATCTTAGCTTCACGAAGGGGATGAGATGGTTTAACCAGGACAGCCCCGAAGTCTAAACCAGCTGAGAGAGCGAGAGGGAGCGAGAGGGAGCGAAAGAGAGAAATGCAAGAAGAACAGAGCTCAGCAAGTTTTATATTAAAGGAGTGATTGATGTGTGTGTGTGTGTGTGCGTGTGTGTGTGCATGCTCACAGTATTGTGTGTTGTCTTCCTCTGGCGGAGGTGTAACATCTAGAACTGTCCAGGTGAAGTTAAAGGTCATGACAGGTGGCTGCAGCGTTTGCCAAGTCACAGCTTCACCTGCCGAGGGGAGGAAGCCCACCCTCTGCATACACACCCAAATACAAACAAACACACAAACACATGCCGTCTTTGAGACAAATAAATCACGTCTAAATTCATTTTTCATCCAACTAATCATCAAAGCAGGAAATGGTATTTTAGCATAGTGCTTGGTGCTGTGTTTTTTTATGCCGTCGTGTGTGTGTGTGTGTGTGTGTGTGTGTGTGTGTGTGCGTGTCAAAGCTGTCTGACCAGAGTGGGAGGTGTGTTTGGGCTGGAGCAACAAATGACCATCAGGTCCTTCTGGACAGTTAGCAGCTTCCAGCTGCCATAAAGTTTGGAGAGATCAGAGAGACCTGCAGATGGCAACAAATAACAAAGACGGGAATAAAGAGAGAGAAAGAGGTGATGATGGAGAGACATGAGAGATAGAGGGGAAACACACACAGAGGTAAAGGTCTAGTAAAAGATTTGGTAAAAGATTTTGAAATTCTATACTCAAACTGTACACATTTTAATAATATTATGTCCATGTTTTATATCACAAGTGTAGATTAAATCATTTCAATTAAAAATTTAAATGATCTTAATAGTAAGGTAAATGTTTATTGTCAATAACATTCAGCTCTTGCAATGAAACAGTTTCTTTTCATTCTTTCATTGCTTTAAAATGATTTAAATATTAAATAATTTAAACATATAATTGTGATGAAATGCAGTAATGTAAAGTAATCCTCATGTTTCTTTTTACTTTTTTTTTTTTTTTTAATTCTCCAACAGGATGTTGGTGGCAACATTAAGATTGTTGGTGTTGTCGTACCTTCCTCTTCTCCCTCGTGCTCTTGATGATGAAGATGAGAAGGAGGGGGAGGAGGAGGAGGAGGAGGAGGATCAGGAAGGAAATCTGGAGAGAGGAGGAGGAGGAGGAGGAGGAATAGGAAGAGAGAAGGTGAGAGTCAGAAGGAGGGGGAGGAGCTGGAAGTGAAGGGAAAGGAAAAGGTGAAGGGGGAGGTGGAAGAAGAGGAGAGAGAGGAACAGCAGGAGGAGGGGGAGGAAAAGTAGGAGTAGGAAGAAAAGCAGAAGAAGGGAGAGGATGGGGAGGCCAACAGGGTGAAGGGGGAGGGGGAAGCAGAGGAGAGAGGGGAGGATGAGAGAAGAGAGGAGGAGGAGGAGGAAGAGGGGGGAAAAGAAGAGATGGAGATGAGGACAGAAGAGAGAGAGGAGGAGGAGGAGGAGGTGGAGAAGAGGATGGACTCTTACTATCAGAGAGGGAGATAACTTTGTGTGATCTTCTGTCAACCATAAAGAGGCCCTGAAAAAGAGAAAGAGGGAAACAGTGAATTAGTCATGAAAAGTGTGTATACGATGATGTGATGAACACAAAATAATACGAAAAAATATGCACCAAAATAAAACAAAGAAAACTTTGTACTTTTATTTTTTGTTAAACCACTCTCCTGTCTGTGCATGGATTTTAGCTAGTTGATGAGCTAGCCTGGCTGTGTGCAAAGTCGAACTATACCTTCCAGTTTCTGCAGGCGCTGCTGAACACCACTCTCTGACTGTCTGCAGACCAGCAGCAGTGTGCCAAAGCTTCATAAACACCTGCAAACTCACCTGGAACAGAGAGACACAGAGAAAATGAACTTTTAAGCTTTCATTTTTTTATATCCTGTACGCTTCCTCTCCATACATCAGTGTTTTTTATCCTGTTCATTAAGAGTTTCTTGCATTTTGTTGCACCTGCCAGTTTTAGTTGATTCAAGACTTACTGGCTTGAAGCATTTTTTATTATTTTATTTTATTGGGTCAACCAAAGGTACACTACAGGCCAAAAGTTTGGAAGCAAGCAAGCCAATACAGGCCAAACATTTGGAAGCAACTTCAAGTTTCTGTTCACAATGCCTTTCTTAAAAACCAGCATGAGTTATATGTATTTTGGGATGTATTTACTGCCATGATCAGACTTTGCTTTCATTGATATGCACCATTTTCCTCAATTTACCTTTAGGTATACATTGATGTTACCTAGACAAAAAAGAAGAGGAAGGTGTTCTTCAAAAGATGGTTTGGCCCCCTCAGTCTCCAGACCTCTCTCCAATTGAGCTTGTGTGGGATGAATTGGATCGATCAGTCAGAAAAGCGCGTCCCACAAATCAGCAGTCTCTTATTGATGAACTTAAGAAAGCTTGGAATGCAATTCCTGGCACAAACCTTAAAAAACTTGTGGAACGAATGACCTCGTATATGCCATGCTGTTGTTAAAGCCAGAGGAGGAGGTTACTTTGAAGAAAGCAAAGTCTAAGCAAGAAAAACTCAAATACCTGATAATTATAGTAAAAATGTCTTCTGATAAGTTACTCTTTATATAATAATCATGTTTATTTTGTTGCAAAGTATACCAATGAAACTATGATCTTTTTTGTACAAATTTGATCTTGCTTCCAAACTTTTGGCCTGTAGTGTATATTCAGGTCATTAACATAGAGAAGAGGGTCTGATTTGTAAATGTGCATTACTAGTTGGAAAATACACAATAAAAAAAATAAAATTAAGGTTTCAAAATATCATCTGTATTAATGATAAATCTGGAACGACTTTAGTTCAAGATAAACACCATGGAAAAAAATATATAAAAATATACAAAAACTATGTGCAGAAGTTCCCATCTGGACGGTCATGTTCCACACAAGAAAAATGGAAAGGAATTCGTTTTTAAACTAATCTCAGACCTTACTGACGTTAGCAACACTGTGAGGCCATACATGAACAAAACGCTAATGTCGACATTTTAACATGATCGCAGTGAAAATGTTAGCATGCTGATGTTTAGCAGGTGTTTACTATATTCACCATTTTAATTCATGATGTTAGCATGCTTATGTTTACCCAAGAACAAAAAGTTAAACAAAAAGTCAAGCTTAGGCTAATGGGAGTGTCATTAGTTTGACAGGTATGCAATCATAAACTAAAATAATGGAGAAATTAAAATGATGAGCTGATGATGGCACCAGGTGAAAAGTCAGAGGGTCACCCAGGTCAGCTGGATTCATCAATGTGTGGCGGAAAATAGAAAAAAACAGTATGTTACCTACCGGTCTGTGGTCTACTGACAACATCCAACAGTGTGGACGTCTTCCTGCTCCTGAGGTCCAACTGTGGAGGATTAACAGTCCCTGTTAACACACAAAGATACACATGTACAAAGACACACACACACACACACACACAGAGCACCTGCTGCAGACTGAGACACTGGTTGTGAGGACCAAACACTCGGCCCTGCAGGTAGATCAGCGTGGACCCATCCGGACTCAGCCTGGGACACGACACCGACAGGTTGTCCCCAGACAGACACTCTGGTTGGGAGGGAGGAGGGCATACAGGGATCAGATGAGGCGAGCAGAGAGTGTGTGTGACTGTGTTTGGTTCACCAACAAAGAGACAAAGACAACATGCTCACCACAGTTTCCATCCAGGTCGAGCTTGAATAATGCTGACCTGAAACAACAGTTTAAGAGATAAAGACAGAAAATGAAACTGTAAACTGTAATTTCAACTGTTTAGTTTGAGGCCTGATGCACAAATAAACTTTACTGTTATATGACTCAGTAAACTAAATTCCTGGACACACACACACACACACAAGGTTTAACATCATTTCTGCTTTTTTTTTGCTCAGTTGCTTCTGTTTTACATTTTCCTTTTCAGTTTTAATTCAGCTTATCCCTTATTTCCTAGACATACTACACTAATAACAATCACAATCATAATCAAGTGGCATTATGCATGATTTTTGTGCTTTTATATACAGTTTATCTTAAAAAAGAAGAGTTGTACAACGGACCAATAGGAAGAATTAAAAGAGCTAATGACCAGTATAATTTGTGTTTTTTTTCATGATGGTTTCTATCTTTATTTTTTACCTTTTTTACCTCTAAATCAAAAGTTGTGATTTTTTATCCTATGTACACACATTTCACTCTCTAACCTGCGGTTGGAGCAGAACTTCAGTCCCAATCTGAAGGGTGTGTGGTACCAACCAACAAAAAACACAGACTGACTGTCGGGAGCCCAGAGAGCCTGGGGGGCGACACACACACAAACACACACATGTTAATTGATAATAAGATCAACAAATCTGCACTGGCATTAACACTTCAACACAAAGGCTCACTGTGGCACTGCAGTCGCTTGACCTCAAACATAACATGAAGGTGTTGAGGGCCTCTCTGTCCTCACCTGTCCAGGTGAGACATCAGACGGGACATTCTGCAGCACGGTCACAGAGCCGTTCTGCAGATTCACCACACAAATCACAGGAATGCTCTTATTGGTCAGAGCCTCACCCCAGTCTTCATAGTACACACTCCTGTCCTGTGTGGACACAACACACAAGCAAAACAGGAGACATGAACACATGAACACACAAAATTCTTTTTGCTTATGGTGGATTTACAATCTGCTTGTTATTCATCCTAATGCAAGATCATATCCATCAGGTGTGTGTGCGTGTGTGTGTGTGTGTGTTACCTTCCCACAGGCAGATTCCCCATCATGTGTTTCTCCTGATCTGTTCCTGCTCTGCTCAGCTACATACAGCAGTTTGTTCTCACACTCTGACCATGACAGACAACCAAACTGGGCTGGAAACACACACACACACACACACACCAATAATAATTATTCACATAACCACACAAACAACAACACACTGCAGTAGCCACTGTACTTCACAAAAGTGAAAAAACACAATCTAAGTTGAAGTGACTGGGTTAGTGATGCTTGTGATGCTAGTGATGATTACAATTCATCCCTCCAATGTTTAAATAAATTTACCATTACTTGGCAGCTAATATATCTGTGAAGACAAACCTAACGAGAAAATAACAGAAGAGATGAGCGCATGGGAAGTAAACTTAAAAAGTAAGACACTATGTATCATTTCCTTCACTACCAACTGTATTTCCTTGGGAGGTAAAAGTCTAAATAGAACCAATACTTAAATTTAATCTCAGCTTCAAATCATTCATGTCTCAGATTCATCTTTGATTTACATCACTTAAAGCTTGCTACATGGTATTGGAAAAAAGAAAAATTAGTGTAAAAACATGAAACGCGTCTAACCGTCGTCGTAGACTCTGCCGTGTTTGTTGAGGGCAGTCAGGTTGAGACACTTCCTGAGGCCGTGATGGTCCCATATCTGAACAGCAAATATAAACAACAACAGTCCATCAAAATGCTCGACCACTGATTGACAGAAAGTGCTGCTGTCTGTTTTTCTCACCTCAAGGAGCTGGTGGCCACATGTTTCCCTGACAACAGCCCTCAGGCCTTGAATGGGAGAGAATCCACTGAGTAACCTGGAGAGTACGAGAGGAACATTTTACGATTTGTTGTACTTCTGTTCACAGCCAGCATTACCCCACCTGTACAGTGACCACAGTCACAGTGATGCCTGCTCTGTATCAGCCTTCTCCCAGTATCTCGTGTGTGTGTCTACTCACTCTCCAGACACAGGTACGCAGGGTCCCGGAGGGAGGACAGTCCTGATGCTCCTGTGGTCTTTGCTGTCTCTGATCAGAGTCCACTGCTGCGAGTAGCGAAGTCTGGAGCCTCGGACCAGGTCGCTCTGACTCCACTCTGAATGTGGACACAGTGACAAGTTTTCCCAGTTGGGTTAAATAAAAAGAACAACAGAGCGTAGCACAGCTGGATACTTACTTACTGTGAGTGTCCTCTTTGATTATTTTTATTGTTCAACTTTACAATACATTGCTTCAGACATATATTTATGACAATTCTTTAACAACTTGAGGATGCAGAAAATGTTATGTCATTATATCTTACAGTATAATGTTTATGTTATTTACCCTGAAGACAACATTACTAATGTCCAAAATGGCTTTGACCAGCAGGCAGTCCAAACAACAGCCAGTCATTGCCAGAAAGATCACTTTTTCATACTGGCTGGTTAAAATAAGTAACTGAACATCTCTTTCATTTTTGGCATTATTTACCGGCCGTAAGCTTTGATCAGAATATCCATTGATCCTGTATGACTTTCAGTGGATATGTTAAAAAAACTCACACACTCATTAACAAAGTGGGTTGTTGGCTGTGGGCATTCATATTCCTCTGGTGATTGGCTATTTCTGTTGCAGACATTGTGAGTTTTTACTGCTGTGCCATCATCAGTCCAACATGGCAGCTCTGCACACAGGATCTGTCAAACTGGCAGGGACTCTTATCAATACAGTAGTGGGAAGGATGTTCCTATCCACAAATGTACATGGTATGTAGAATACAAGTCTAAATTAGACCTTGAATTAGACAGCTTACATACTGTTTATCCATCTTCAAAACAATTCATACTGTCTGTCAGTGAAGTAAACTCCTCTTAAAGGAGCACACCACTCTTTTGTTTTGCAAGTTTTACCTCCTCATACAAATCATGTGTTCTTTATGTTGCTGCTGATCAATCTGCTGACATCTTTTAGAGTTTCAGCTCTCTTAAGTCTTTTCTGATTTTTCAGGCCGGGATGTTGTTCTCCATTAAATTCCTGACAGTAAGAAACACAATCAGCTGATAGTTTGAGCTTCATGCAGTTGTTAATCCATCCCACCGAGGATCATCAGTGCTCGATTATTGACCAGTTTGTTGTCCAATGACATAACGTTTTACTGAAAATCAACGCAAACAGGTGTCTGACACAGTGTAGTGTGTGACAGACAGACAGACAGATCTCAGCTCACCAGCAGTCACTCTGTAGATGGGGACCTCTGGGTGCTGCTCCTCACGGACATGAGCAGATCGCGGAGCAGGGAGGCCGCTCACCTCTCCGTACAGCCCGGCGACGTGTGCGGGCTCCATGTGCGCTCACAGCAAACACTGCTCGGAAACAGCAGCAGCGCACTCATGCGTCAAACAGCGACGCTCAACCTGCCCCCGTTTTCAGCTGCTCCAAGCGTGAACACTGCTCTCACTTCAGCTCCCTTCATGAATGTGACACTGAGACTTCCGCTGAAGCTGCGCCTCCATGTTGGATCCACGCACGGACTGTACCACTGTTCACTTCAGAGGGGTGTGATGGAGGAAGGTGACCGCAAGGGAGCAGCAGAGGATCAGAAAATGTGTCTCATTGATTTTAGTTGTCAATAGCTCGATTGGCAAAGATAAATATGGAATATTTTTGTTACTGACATGAAATCTAATGCCATTAAAGTGTACTTCTTGAACATTACATTAACAGCAATTTAGCAAGTAGTTTCTTACACTCATTTGTACAAATCAGCTATTCTTCGGTCAACAGAAGAAAAAATATTAATATAATAATATGAGGGAGTCCTCTAAGTTAATATTTAAAATGGACAAACTATTCAGTTCAGTGTGTTTAAAGAATAACTCGCTCCAAAGATACATTTACGACTGTGATCTTATTGTATCGTTTCACCTGGATTAAAAAACAAATTCATTGTTTATCATTCATTATCGTTCTTATGTTTCTTTTAACTGCAACTGTTCTTCATCACAAAGTCTCAAAACTTTGTGGGATTAACAGTCCACAGTATAGATTATCATGTCCTTTTCTTCAGGTTACCGCAGCAGTAAAGTTACTTTCTACCCCAAGTAACTAACTTGTTAACTGCATGTGTATTAACATTTATTTTCTCCACTCATCCACTTCTAGTCTTTCCAGTACAGAAACAGCTGCTTTTCCTTCCAGAACTAACTCTTGTAATTACAAAAGACACAAGGAAAGTGCTTAAATATACTTTATTTCATTTGATCCTTCTTTGCCCGTGAGCTGCAACACCAGCTGTAATATGGGACAATCACCACCACCAAACCAAACTCTTCTGAGCAGCAGCTCTGGTTAGTGACCTGTTCATATTTACTGTTTGACAGAGGGGAAAATCATTCAAATGCATCTCATGATTCAAGTACACATCTGAGCATAAATCCCTATGATCAGTCTATCTGCAATACATACATATGATACACGATAGATGGTATGACCCACCAACCCGCATTAAAAATATACATGGAAAAAACACCCTAGAAATTCTTGTCATCATCATCATCCCATAATCGTCTGTAAACAGTTAATTGCATTTTTTAAATTTCTTAAAAAAAAAAAAAAATCACACAGTACTGTCTTTTAATAAATTAGAAAGTAAAATACAATTATCCACCAGAAATGGTTAAAATGTATTTTCCTTTCAAAAAATATGAATACAAAAATGACAAATAACTCTTTGATTTCATATCAACTTCTAGGCATCATCTTGTTTGTTTTATTTCATGATGTTCAATAAAATTCAAATAAAACACACTCTCATGCAAACACCACACACATTTTCTTTTAGGTTTGCATTGTTTGCTATGTCAGTTTCTAGTTTGGCCGCTCAAGTACCCACTCTGGGTGGAGAATCAGAGACAACTAAGGGAATAACGAGGGGTCATTAGCCCACAGTGGAAGCTGTTTCTGTGGCTCTTTTTTTGCTTTTTGTTACAGATGTTGATGCTCAGACATTCAGAGATTATCCCAAACTGCCTATGTCATGGAAAAGCAGTTTTACAGTACGTGGAAATTAAGTCAGAAATTAGGATTAAAAAGACATGACTGACCTGTCAAGCCACAGAGCAGCAGTCCAAGCAGTGTATCAAAAACAACACCCACCAGCACCAAAAGTGTTTCAGTGACTGTAACATGGAGGCTTCAACAGATCTCAAATATACTAGAAGGCTTCAAAATGTTAGACTCTTACAGTGAGACTCTGCACTTTACTTTCTCTGTGTTTTTTTGTTAAAATTAATAAAAGATCCTTTTGATAACTGAAGACCACATTTCTAGTCTGCACAGAAAACTGACTCTCCTCTACAGTCAAGTCATTTTAATCCCACATAAAAGGTGTTTAGCATTGTTTTACAATCAGTATCTACTTTAAGCCATCGGAACTGGTGTTTAGTAAATACTGTGAGCAAATGATGCAATTCACTCCATTTTGTGTCACAAATTTTTGAAAAGCACGTTTGCAAGGAGGAACAGTAAAACTTTTCCTCTGCCTTTGGAAGCTAAAAATATTTTGGCCATCTTCAGTCTGGGGAATCAATTTGCAGGTGAAGAGCACAAGTAAAAAAGCCCTGTTAAGAGTTTGTTGAGTCTTTGTGGGTTTGACAGCTGGAGCGTCAAAGGCATCATTTTGAATCTATCTTAATCAACCCAAGGAGTTTGTTGCTTACTCGTCTATCCACTCCATCCTCACTGGTCTTTCACATGACATCAGCACGTTTATCCCTGAATTTGTTCCTCTGTTTAGTCCTGGCCTTAAAGGCAGCTGAGTTGAAAAGATGCTGTTGAAGAAACAGATCAAAAGATGAGTGCAACAATATTTATACTCGCAGTTTTTTTGTGGCACTTTTTAAACTGGTGCTGCAACTGGTGCTAAAGGATCCAATATAGATGCAAGACGATGAGAAAAAGCCTAAAAATGCACACTCCAAGCTTAGCTTGTTGGAGTGTGCAGGTTGAGATTCGAGGACAGAGGAGTTGCTGTTACCTTCTCAAATCGAGAGATCTTGTTGCCTTTGACACTAGCATCCAGGATGAGGGGAGGGCCCAGGCCAAAGATGTCTCTCAGTAGTGGGTTGAACTGCACCAAAACAGAAACATGCTACAATTAACAACAAGAGTTGTGGATAAAAATGTCTAACCGTGAAACCACTGATTTAGCTGTTTTAACCCTTCACTAGTTTGTATACGTGTGTGGGTGAACGGATGAATAGATCAAGGTGGATGAGAAATATGTGCATTATGACAGCTTTGAAAATTGAATTTTCACCTTCAAAATCTGACAAAATATAGAGAATTTCATTTAATTAACAATGGTAAAGTTACTTACCATCGACCTCAATTAGCAGCAAATATGGCATTATTGCTTTTTTATTTTGTACAAAGTGCCACTTCAGTAAACACTAGATAAGTGTTTGTGCATTATTGTTTAGCTTATTCATACACAATAAAACTAGACAAGGCAGTGGGATTCACCCACACAAGTGCATGTGTAGGTTTGTTCATTGTGTTTGTGTGCTGACTGCCATAGTATATCATATTCCACATATATTTGCTCACAGCCTGCTGCTGAAATTGGCTTTGCACGTGTTTGTTTAATGGCTTGCAGCAAGCAGTCATGACTTATGAGACTAAAACTAGTATCGATCTGTGGGTGAAAAAACACATGGCTCAAATATAACCACGACACTGCTGACCAGTTGCAAGTGATGCAAAATTAACTAACTGTAAACAGAGCAGTGCCAACATCTTCAAATTTCTGCTGTAGTACACTGCTGACTGCAGAGCGTTTCCTGACCTGGAGATGGTGACTGACTCCAGACTCCAGGATCTCTTTGAAGGCATCGTAGATTCTTCTCCTCATCCAGCTGTCGATGTAAACACTCTCCATCCCAAACCTGATCTTCTCCTCTGTGAAGTCTTCATTCTGAAGAAGAAACAGAGCACATCACAAAGTGATATGGAAACAAGAATAAACCCTCTCAGTGATAAGGTAAAAATCCGGGCACAAGAACAATTTCACTAACTGATGTACTGACACAGACATAAAATAATACCATTAATAATAAACATTTTCACAAACATACCTCTATATAATGTAGCACTTCTCGGAAGATGGAGCGTTGTTTTCGCCTGTCGTTCTTGGCTCTGTGCTTGTTGCCATCTGTGGCTAAACTCTTCAGACATTCGCACAGACCTTCACTGTCCTCCACCTCGAAGTCCTGCACACACCAATGATGCAACTGTAGCACAGAAATATGACATTATACCCAGAAAAGCCCTTATTCTGTAGATGTCTGTTTACCTCTTCAATATGTCGTCCCTGCTCCACCAGCAGGGCGATGGTCTCTCCTGCTGCGATCCTGTAGTTGACGTCGGTGCTCTGCAGACACGCCTGCAGTTTGGGGAGGTGACTGCAGGGAGGGCAACAGAGGGAGAGAATCAATAATACTTTTCCTACCTTAACAGAAGTTAACTAGAGATGGTGTGATACTTGTCAATGTTCACGTCCCAAGCTTGTACAACAGAAGTGATTCTAAAATTCGGAAATGCTCTGCTGAAAGTTGTGTCCTTGCAGATAACATTTGAAACATTCTGTCCAATTTCAAAATGTCTTAAATGATTCATGCGAAACATACAGTTTAGAATTAAATGAAAAGACTGACAATTAAAGCGGTCATAAATAAAAGATTACTAAAAGATCTGACTCCACAGATCATTTCTTTCATTCTGCACACTGAGTTTGCTTCACTCACAGGTCAAGCAGCACACTCAGTCTGGATGTGGGACAGAGGGTGACCAGCAGGGACCAGGCCTGCAGGGCGGCCCCATGGAGGCCCGGACTGCCAGGTTTGGGTGTGGGCAGCGTCCCATCTCTCTTGGGATAGGAAGACATAAACACACTCTCCAGAAGGGCCAACGACTTGATCAAGTCCTGGGAGAGTTCAGTGGTGATGTTAAGGAAAAAAGGCATAGAAATGTAATGAGGAATGTGAAGGTTGTTGTACAGTGTAATGGCAAAATAAGGAATAAACCATTTGATGATTTAATATGAGATTTGTGAGTGTCACGATGGATTGAGCCATTATGACAGAGTTGTTCTCACCTCTCCATCTTCAGCAGCAGAGACATAACAGCACATCCCCAATGCTCTGGCACACTGATGGAGACAGACAGAAAAAAAGTAAAATAACCAGACATTTAATTAAAACAAGGACGGAGTGAGCTCTGATGTAAAGCTGAGAACAGTATGAACACTTCTGCTAGGTAATGTGAGCTTACAACAGTTATTCTGTCAGCAGCTAGGAAGCTACTGGGATAAAAAAGGAAATATTACTAAATACTGTGTATGTGTAGGCATATAACTTAGTCCTATCAGACGATATTTGCTTCTCCCAAGTGTGTTGCCATCCCTGAGAGTAAAACATGGCTTCTATTAATGCTGCGTGGTAGGAGTGGTCCTCAGGAGTACCCTAAACCATTTCTAGTAGTGATGGGTGGATTGCTGTTATATCCAGGAGCACCACAGATAATCTGTGGATTGGGCAGGTCAGGTCATAAAAATGAATATTCTGATTCGTAGTGGATGGCTTTTGAATGGGTGAAATACTACATCATTAATGAGAAAATATTACTAACATTCTCTAAAAGATTTACACAATGTAAGCTTTATCTTAATCTTTGTAACTTTGAGTTACATTACTATTGTACAACAGTGAGTTGGGAGGTGAGACTGACGTCAGCTCTTAGTGAGGTTGAGTTTTAAGTTGCAGTCTCACATGTCCAAGATGACAAGGACTTCCAATTTTCAATTTCTGTTTATCACAATAACAGAGAGGGTTTATTTGATTACTCACGCTCTGGCGGGCAGCTATGCTGGCACTGTTGTCATTTAGAATGGCGGTGAGGATTGGACGAACCATCTTCAAGCCTTCCTCTGCCTCGTCTCCGCCCCCCAGCTGGATACAGAGCAGGGCGAAGACTGTAGCCGCCGCCGCCTGCTCTTCCCCGCTGCCTAGAGGGAACAGAAAGTTTCTATGTGTTTATCAACCATTGTTGATATATTTCTGTTCCACCCTGAGAAACAGAGGATGAAATGCCTTGTACACTGGCACTTGAGCTAAGACAAAACTATTGATTGTAGTTACTTCAAAACAACAGTAATAAAACTAAAAGAGCCACTGATGGGGGGGAATTGGAGTAAACTGGTTTCAGATGCTAAAACTAAACCAATGTCCAGTGTGCTGTGTGTCGATCTATTTATTCACAGTTCACAGACATTCTGTACACACATCAGGAATACAGCATTTGTTTATAAATCCATGAATCACAAAGGTTTCCATTCAGCAGACTCAGAATAAAGGACATCAACCACCCTGACATGGGGAAAAACCCCAATTCACACACCTGGTCTCCATCACCCGGAGCTTAGCTAGATGCACTTCAATATCAACGCTCCACGCTGTGTTGAATTTAAGAACTGCATTAATGCATGACTTTAGGTAAGGATGAGACACATGCTCGTCATATGATCCATGCGTGATACTACACAAAATGTATGTGTCATCAACAAGTATATACATTATACTGAATATACTCTTTCATCTTACCTTTTTTAAGGCTCCTCTCTAAGCAGTCACTGACAGTGAGGCGTCTCTCTATCAGGAAGTCGTACAGCAATCTGGAGGAGAAGGCTTGTCGCAACGACTCGAGACCTGCTAGACGTGTCTTTGCACTGCCAGAGACACAAACAGATGCAAGGAGAGTGGAGAATAAGATTTAGTGACATCACTTCCTGCAATATCCACTACAGTCTGTTGTTGCACCCTCACTTTGCATTTGTCTTGTGGTTTATTCCTAACATTTCCTATTTTAATTATCGACTGTGACTAAACAAATAAAAAAGATAACCTCACCTCTTATCCATCAGGTTGTCTATACACTGTTTGAGTTTGTCTTCCGTTTCCTCCTGGGCAGTCTGCTCATCCACCTGCTCCCCTCCTGTCAACACACACAAGGATTATGTAAGTCATGCAAGTATGGTGCTCAAGTTTGGGAGTAAAAAAAATGTGTAAAAATATATAACTAAGTTGTGAGTTTTAATGTTAATCGTCAACTAAATGCACTATAAATATTGACTAAATATTGTTTAATTCAATTGCTGTATAATATCAGTACGTCAGCATTTCTTAAAAATAGGCACAATAAACCCGACAAGAAAAAGCATGTCTCTGCATTGTCTGCATTTAGGTACAAACCCTCCTCCAGCACAGAAGTGCTTTCACTGGCACTGCTATAGTGGCTGAGGACATCAGATGTCAGTTCATCATCGCTGGCACCAGACTCTCCCTTTACCCCATTTTTAATACCTACAAAAAAGACGAATGAGAAATAGTGAGGCAAAGGAAGAATGAACAAGACAGGAGGGACAAGAGAGATATGAAAAAAGGACAGAACAAGGGGTGTGTTATAGTTACAT
The DNA here is from genome assembly GCA_023238725.1 of Scortum barcoo. NCBI lineage: Eukaryota > Metazoa > Chordata > Actinopteri > Centrarchiformes > Terapontidae > Scortum > Scortum barcoo. The sequence continues at coordinate 9,368,776 of CM041549.1, read as the reverse complement.
GGTGAAGGATGAGAAATATCAAGAACAGCTCAGCTGTAAACTCACAGTTGGAGTCTCAGTTAACACATTAGCTCTGATGTTTGGGTGATGTCGAGGAACAAATATGAATGAATCATCTCTGAATCATGAACACAAGACTGAGTGCTGTTTTCCGTGGCAGCCAAGTCCTGCTGCATGACTGTCGTCAGGTCAAAGGTCACCAAAAAAACACTGATTTGACCTACAAACTCAAGAGCAGTTGGAGCAGTGACTGTGTACAAAACAAGCTTGTAGGAGAAGGAAATAATGAGCAACACTTGGTAACAGGTTTTCAAAACAAAAAGCGACAGCGTTGTTGGTCAAGATCAGTTACTTCCTCCCTTTTGTGTTTAAAATGTTGCTGACTTGTTCATTGTTTTTTTGCTCAGCAGGCTGTAATTAAAAGTGAATGGACAACATAGCAAACACTCCTTACACTGACCTACATCAAATACAAGAGCCCTGCAGTAAATAATGACGTGACAGCTTTTAGTGAAAGTTACTTGATGATGTTACTTCAACTCTAATAATTTAATATAATAATTTATGGTGTGGTTTTATTGGATGTACCTGCATAGTGCGATGTCAGGACAGGACTTTTTTATAGCCAGTTAGGATTTTAATAAAAAAGCATCAAAATGGTTAAAAAGCTGGTTAACTGTATTTTGAGAAGCTGACTGTGGGCTTATTCTGTTCAGCTGTCTTGCTTTGTCAATAACTGTACACAAGCAGACACACACCCGCACACACACACACAGGGATGAAAGGCAAACGAAAAATTGTCATCTATGAACCTCAGCAGAGCTTCAAACCAAGCCTGAGGATTTATAGTCTTCCTCTATGTATTCTCCAACCACCTCCCGAGCGAGTGGAAAAGTATCTAAACTTGACTGATTCTCACAACTGAACCGGCGGCTTCTTACAAAAATGACCAGAAAGGCCATTCAAACTGTAATATGACTTAGAACTGGTGTAACTACACCCATGCAGTCTGCCTTTAACTAAAATAAGAATAAAATGTCAGACTGCTACACCCTTTACATTAAGATGACTAAAATACATTTTATTTATTCATGTCACTTTTTTAAAATCCTACTATTGCACTCCAATATGCCACCTTTATATTTTATTGTCAATCTCACCAACATGGGAGCAGATGTTCTCTTACTTAATGACAGAAAATAGCAGATAACAGAGGGAATTTCCAGTAAGTAATTCATCAATTAATTTCCTCATTTTATTTTTATTAGTACAAGGCAGTAATGAATGTTTTAATGCTCCAGCACAGCTCTTTCCTGTGTGTCTGGACAGAACAGGGCCAGGCGGGTTAAGCTAAGCTAACCATGAGGTTCCTGCTGGCTCAGGACTTTCTACTGTTGATGGGATTACTGAAGACCAGAGGGGCCATTCATTTATTCATTCATTCAGCGTGTACGATCCAGAATGGTCAGAGTGTGTGTGTGTGTGTGTGTGTGTGTTCAAGTCAACCAGGGCAGTAGAGGTAACCCAGTGGTCACTGTTGTAGTTGTGGGTTACTTTAACAATGAAAACATTATGTACAAACTCAATGCCTTCCACAAGTTGACAGTAAGTGTCCATTTAGCCTGATTGCTGAGTCCTCACTGTCTTGTCTGCTATTCTGCCTTTCTTTACAGTACAATTTTTAAGCATTTAGGGTGAAAATGATCTTTATGTCTATAATTTAAAGCAGAGCAAGGTAAAATAATTTTTAGTTATATTTTCTAAAATTGACCCATGGACTGTATCTTGCGTTGGTGACGTCATTTGAAGGCAGAGCCAGAGTTGAAGCCACATCACCTGCTAAATTTAAAGTTACACCTACTCTCCACTTTCCTACTCTACATTCAGTTCTTCCGTGACTACTTCACTGTGATTGACAGCTGTCAATCATGACATTTCACCCAGTTTTTATAGCATCAAATAACTAAAACCAAAAAATGAACACTTAAACAAACATCAGCGTGATAAGAACTATGTAAAATGATAGACACCATTTTTGTTTACTCGACATGTTCGTTGATTTTTTTAGTTTGGAAAACATTGAGGGGCGGTTCTTTTGACCTATACTGCAGAGCCAGCCACCAGGGGGCAATCGAGATGTTTTGACATCACTTTAGGGGAGCTGTCATGTCGTCCACTATTATATACATAGTCTATGCTATGTCCTGATATTAGAACATGAGACAGATAACCTGCTGTTACCTGCTGCTCCTAATGCCAAAAATCTACTGCACCCAAATCAAAACAACCAATCAGAGCAAGGAGGCGTATCAATCACTTCTCTTGCACACACTGCTAGCACCTCCCCTCCCCCACATGTACTCGGTTAATTTTCAGTGAGCAGATGCAATGGTGAAACAAACAACCACAGAACAACCAAGAAAACCCATCCCTCCTTCGTCAACTTACACAACAAATGAAAGTAAACAGAAGAAGACGAATGACGAATAGTAAACTAAAAACAAAGAATTACACTGACCAACTCTGTCTGGTAGAGTTTTGGATGTGAATTCGAGCACAGCGTTGACAGAGGAGGAGGATCCTGGAAGTTGTAATCATTCAAATTTACAAGCTAAGTCAACTGTCTTCTTAATCCTCTCAACTACAGCTTTAAAGGATCCTCTGAAATTGTTACTGCCTGACACAATTATATCAGCACTTACATTTTTAAGCCCAGAGTTTGCCATTGTGGCTTTAAACTGACCTTTACTCTTGGCTGGATAATTGCTCAGTGCCACAACTGTAATGTACAGTAATAGTTGCATGTTGCAATCTTATTAATAGCTTGTTCTACTTGAAATCATAAAACTTGCTGGGGTCTTTGGTCGGAGTAAAATATTAAAGTATCTCAACGCTTTCAAAGACACAAGTTGAAAACTTTATGAATTTCATTAACATGGCTGAACCAACACTAGTCTGCTGTAGTATGCTTATGACAGTGTGCTGACCTATTTTACAGCTGTAGTATACACTGGTTGTGTACCTGTGTAGCCAAACAAGCACAGTCAATATGCTCAAAATCTGGGACTTCCTAAAAAGATTTTTAATGTAGAAGTGGATGCTGCTGTGCTAACAAAATTACACAAAATTCAGGGAAGCCGGTCTTCAATCTTTTAAATACATTAATTTTTTTCAACTGAGTGATAACCTCACACAAAATGCAGTTTTCCATCGTTTTAAACCTGAATGGATCCTAACCACCCTGCTTATGGATTATTCAGATTTCCACAAAGTCACAAAGCTAGTGTTCACAGCTAAGATAACGCCTCCTGCGAGCTGCTTATCAGTCAGCAATTTCCCAGTCATCGTCCTTGATGTCCGATGTCCAGGCTACTCCCCTGAAGCCATACGCATACACACACAGTTACACAGCTTCACACACACAGGACTGCCCACACACAGGACACTTAAGGCAAGTGTGAGCTCCCTACCACGACTCACGTGTCATCTCCACTTTGGTACATTATGCTTACATAGCAGTCACTCAAACAGCTCCAGTCAGTCAGTCCCTTAGGAAGACAAATCACAACCTGAGCTAAAGGGGAGGGAGGTCACTGAGTCCCCCTGCCATGGCCTGTTGGTACAAGCTTTAAATACAAGACTAAATTAACCTGGGTTCTCTCTCAGTGTTCTGCTGAGTTCCCTTAAGGAACACTGCCCTCACAATTTATGAACCTATGAGACAAAACTCATATTTTGACATCCTTAATTCTCATCATCTGCCTTTGTTCCTTTAAAATGCTGTAAAGATCTGATTAAGGAGATCCAGTTAACAGCCTCCTACTGAACTGAACTGAACTACTCTCCTGAAATAAAAATAACTTCCACCATAAACAGTTGTGCAGAAAATGCTGTATAAGAAATTTACTTTGGAAGTTAGGATTTCTCTGAAAAAACAAAGACCAAGCAGAGGAGCAGCTGCTGCCTCATTACAAGCTCACAACTGCATCATCAGATTCTGTCAAATCTGCTGTATTTTGAGATTTGTGGAAAGTTGCTGATTAATCTGTAAATCAAGCAGTCAACAAACTACCTGTACACTACCTGTATGAGTATTAAAAATAAACAAACACATGGCAGCAGTAAGGCCTTGTGAAATATGAAATCCACAAAGAGTAATTTAGACAAAATTACAAACTCAACTGGGTCGTCCTGCTTTGTGGTGATTGAACAAGAATGTTACACTGATGTGACAATACTCACACGTGCATAAGAGAGCAGAGCAGTGACTGCCTGCACCCAAACTTATGGTGTCAGCGCAGGTAAGAAAAAGACACTGGCTGGTTGGAGTGATGTTAACCAAATAAATGGCATGATGTGAACACACTCAGACTTGATGAAGCAAGGCAGCAAAGTGACCGGGTTTGTTCTATGAGGTGGTCAGATGTGGATAAACTACTTTCTTGTGATGCTTGTCTTTTAAAAAGCCATCAGTATTAGCATGAGGGTGGAGGGTTAACTCTTGGTGTTCCAGCTTGACATGCATATGGATGGAAGAAACTCCACTGTGCTACTAAACCACAAAGAGGCTGTGATAAGGTCAGCCAGGCAGTCAATACAGTGACAGTAAACAGCCTGGGCAGGTGATGTATGAGGGGTGGAAGAGTTAACACTTTTCAACGCAGCTACAAAAAACACACAGTATGATTAGAATGATAGTGGCTGCTGGGTTTGCTGCATGCACTGTGGAGAGGTTCAAGAGCTTCTGGACAAGCCTTTAGTAGCAGGGGTCAAAGTTCAAATATCAGAGGAGTTACCTTTCAGGGAGGCTTTAGCTGACAGCTGCAGCTGAAGAACCTCTTGACGAAGAGAGCCTGGAGATGACGTATGGGTGGGAAAATGAATGATTGGATGGATGAAATAAAGGGTGTATAGATTGGAAGGAGAACAGCGCAAGGACGCATGAATGAATGGAAAGATAGGTAGAACGCAGGAATGAACATGATGGAGAAGAACACATCAGGAGTGAGTTTCATTTCCCGGTTCATTAAACTTTGCATTGCAAAAATACTGATGCACACTGAGCAATACTGCACAACCCTGGAGCTTTGGATTAAAGTACATTTTCATTAAATTGACAACAAACAAACCTATTGGTCTGTTTCTTTATTTCCCTCACTCTCTTTAATCTTTAACAGAAACCCACATAACAGAAAATGTGCTGTGTGCATTTAGACCATGGCACGTGTGGACTTCCCAGGAAACGTCCCTCTGTAACACGTGAGGGGGCTGCATCGCCCCACCAGGCACATGTGTGGCCCACCTATATTGTACATTGATAAATATGTGTAACTGTGATTCCCAAACAGCATGTGAACTCATTTAGTGTGTAAATACACTCATTTAGTGTGTAAATACACCGAGAGACACTGTTACACTTGTTGCATGTGCTGCTCTTCTTCAGTTTTCACCTGCCTGTTTGAGGTGGCATTGCACTGCTGCTAAAAATAACAGGCAGTTAACCACGACCCTACTTTTTGCAAGCACGAATGGCAGCAGAAACCCTCATTAAACCAGAAAATGCGTCACACTTGATCAGATAAGTCTTCAGTGATTCTAACTGTATGTAAATCGTGATGATTAAAGTGACTGACTTCAGCAGAAAGTGTCACAAACACGCAGACTGCGCTGCTAAGCTGCAGCCTTCATCGTGGCTGTGCACAGAGGACTAAAAAATAAGCAAAGTAGTAAAAGTTTGAACAACAGCAACCTTTCTCACTGTATCACTGACGCCATACGGCACAAATACTCAAACTGCTGCCGCTACACTGACTTTACGCTAAAGGTGTAGTGATCCAGCTGTACGGCGTGTATTACCACTGTGATCGTGGCTGTCACGTTTATTTTCATTTAGTCACCACATTCCTGCTGGCTTCTTACCACAGGATGGATGCTGAGTTAGCATGGCCGCTGTTGTGACTTACCCGGCTTGCTGGAGCCACGTTTCCCCTTTTTACTCCGCGGCATTGTCGGTGATCCACAGTTAGCTAGCTGAGCTGAGCTAGCTGAAGTCCGCCTGTCTGCGGCAGCTCTGGCAGGAGACGTGAAAGCAGCGGCGGCAGATGGCTGGATAGTCTCCGTGGGTTATCTCGACAGCTGAGTAAAAAGCTCCCACAATTCAAGCTTCTTTGACACTTTTGTTGACACTTTGGCTAAAGATGGCTAGCGTCCTTTACGAGAACCGAGCAGCACCGCAACTCCCCGCTCCCCTCAGTCTGGGAATAAACACTTGAACGCCGGCGACAAAGCCACTTTTCTAAACGGTTTTCACAAAGCGTTATCTGTGAGTGTCCCCGGGTAATCTACATATAAAACCAGGTTGAAATAATACGTTTTTTCCAAAGTGTTTGGGACGAAGTTTCGAGCACGCTGCTGTCTCCAGGTCCACCATCTTCCTCAACAACTCCTGAACAGACCGGCAGTCTGGGTTGCCAGGTTAGTCCTGGTAGTATCCCCCGTTTCCGCTAAATCTAAAACCAACTCCAGACTTGCCGAGTAATTCTAAGGAAAACTCAAATTTGTACCACTCAAGTCAGATTTCTACACAAAAAGCCAACAGTGTGAGAGTCACTGTTGAAATAAAAAGCAAAATAATGAACTTCCAGAATTATATGGCCCTAATCTTGTCCAGGATCGAGACAGGAAAGTCTGTACAGAACATTTATACACCTATTTTCATATCTCTGTTAATCTCAACAGAAAAACAACAGTGAGTCATGAGAATATTATATTTTTTTAATAATGAGAAAATATTTTCTAATCAAATAAACAATGTTATTTAAAATGTTTACATGAAAATTCTGTTTAAACATTAAAATCCAGTGATCCACAAAGTTCCCCTTCAAGACAAAGTTGACAAAAACTAAACCTATAAATCAGTAGTATTATTTCTAGTTTAAGCATTATTATTTTCATAAAATAAGACATTAAGAGCTCCATAGAAAGTTCAAAGACAGCGCCCTAGTTTAACAGAGGAATTGCATCCCATTAGCTCCCAGACAGAACAAACATAATGACAATTAACATCTTTTCAAGTTCGGTTATCAATATACAACATTAAGTGTAAATTTCTCTTTCAGGTTAATCATATTATAGTATAAGCAGATACAATAACAAAGCTCCCTTAAAATTCCCCATCAAAGACCTTGATGAGGAAATCTACTAATTAATGCAGAAATGTCAATTCCACAAAGTGAGCTGGTATAGTTGTGTTAATCAGCATACTTCAGCTTTGTGTTGGAGGGACGAAGAGCTGGCCCTGTTTGACTTCCCCTGGTAAACCTGTCTACAACTATCAGTAATATGAAATGGAAATTTGGCTCTGTGCTATTTGAAATGCCTTTAAAAAAAAACATAAAACAAAACTGCAGACATGTCGTGATGTCACATCAAAGGAAACATTTGGAATCGTTTTCTTTTGGTCCAGTGGTGACAAAGTAATTGCTGCCATGTTAAATTAGCAAAACTTATATTCTACAAACTAAATTAATTCAATTTTATGTTTAATGGAACCACACAGCATCACTGGTTTTGTTCTTACCGAAAATGCAGTAAGTTGATTCAGTTTAAGCTGCTGTCCAAAAACAGAACTTGGTCTAATAACTGTGTTAATAAAAACATCTAGGCCCGTACCGTCATACATACATTCAACAATACTGCTTGTAATTTATTTCATGCACACCCATCCACAGGTAAAACCATGTTACTGGACACTGTATTTCATAAACACACACAGGTAACATACTGACTGTTTGTAGAGTGACAGCCTGCACAAAGTCTCTGTATAACGTGTGAGGTCCTGTTATCTTCAGACCACCTGTTAGTCTGTTAATGTGCCTCTGATTTAAGGGCTCAAATACAAACTCTTTTCCATTTAATGTGCTTCACGATGTCAGTAACTGATCACAATAAACCAGCACACACACTGTATTGTGTAATAGTTCATCATTTTGGATTACTTTTTTTTTTTTTCCAAAGGATTCACCAATGAACACTTAATGTGTTACACTGGTGTTGCATTGCTGAGGGTGAACAGAGGGGGGCATCATTGGTGAAAATGAACAGGGAGGAGTAATGGTCCAGTGTGAGTGTGTGCGTATTGTATACGAATGCTTGTGTATGGCTGGGTGTATACTGCGTGTGTATGTGTGTGCCCCTCCTATCCAGAGTAGTAGTTAGTGGGGACAAAGGGCATCTTGCTGACGGTGGCGGGCACTGCTTTTTTCCTGACCTCAACCTGGATGGCTGTTCCATTTTTAACGAATGCCGCATCCACATAACCCATGGCGACGTTCTTTTTCAGGCATGGGGAGGGGCAGCCGCTGGTCACCTCACCTAAATAAAACAACAATGAACAGGTCATTCCTTGAAAATCTCTGTCTGGCATCCTTTTTGTACTTACCTTTTGGTAGACATTTAGACTATTTTTTTTTTTTTTTTAATATGAATTTTTGTGTAAGTGTTGGTGCTTTTCGTCATTTAAAAATATTTTAACATTAGGTTTAAAATTATTTTATTAAGAAATTAGTATTTTTAATTATTATTATTAATTATGTTTCATGTTTACAACAGCAGTGATTATTTTCTTCCACTTGTGCTGCATCATTCTTAATTCAAAAACAGAGGCACCATGGTGTTTGTTTCTGACCTATGACTTTTCCGTCAGGACTGAGTATGGGTGTGTGCTGTCTGACAGGGGGGCCAGTGGAGACCAGACCAACTCTCTTCCGGGCTGTCTTGGCTTTGATCTGAGGTACAATGATGTCAGCCCCGGGGAAATCCTTGTTCTGGCGCCGGCGCTTTCCTGTGTGACAAGATAAAGCAGTGGAGTTAATACACAAGACAGACTACACCGTACATTAAAGGGTAAAGTACAACAACATGCACAAATACTTAATTCTAACTTCAGCTTCTTTATCAATAATGTGCTGCTCTTCCTCATCATCACAACTGAATGTAACAGAGTTCAAAAGTGCAAAAGCATCGCTGAAAGAAATTTTTGGTTAGATGGAAAGAAAGGACACTAAGCTCATTCATTCATTTAAACTTTCAAATCACTCTCAGAATACAATCCATACATCACCCTTTAACCTGCTGATTTTTTGGCCACTCGGGGAGGATGTGAGCACACCTTTGGTTATAGTGCAACCTAGTCAGCAAACAGTTGTTTATTTACACATCCAGCAGTTTAACTCATTCATTTGGAGGTGTATTTCTGGCCATCTGCTGAATGTACATTCAATATTCACTCTGCTTTAGTTGTTATTGGTCTCTGTGTAATTTCTGAAAAAAAAATCTCTCTCTTTATCAGCAAAATGCTCCATTATGTTCACCTGCTGGCTGCTAAAAGTGTTTACTGCTGTTTGGTTGTAAGCAGAAAGTGTACAGTGATTTTTTTCTTTTTAACAACACCTGTAGTCGAAAACCTCTGCTATGCTTACCAACCTGTGAGACTAGTGAGAGTGAACCAAAACAGTAAGGATGCAGATCGGACAGATAAAACTCACTATGAAACACTCCTAAAAAAAAATGTTTGAAATAAAAATATGTTATAATGAACGATAAAATCCTACCTATGGTCCAGACTAGGGTGGCCTCCACCGGCGTGGTGGTTTCATCTATGTCGTTGCCATAGAGACAAAGCCCCGCCTCCAGCCGCAGACTGTCTCTGGCACCGAGGCCGGCCAGCTTCACCTCGCTGTTAGCAAGCAGCTTCTCCGTCAGCTCCACCACTCTGGACTGAGGGACGGAGATCTGGGACACAGAGACACAGACAGACTGCAGTGTTGGGTCTCCATCAAAGGAGTCCTATTATATGTACTGGAAACATAGTTTAAGTCACAGATATAAAAATAAAAATCTCATTTGAGAGAAGTATTCTTTCAATGAAGATATATTAGAATTAAACAGATGATGGAAGCGTGTAATTACATGGAGTCAGTGTTTTTTTTTGTTTGTTTTTTTTTGTTTTTTTTTTTTGTTTTTGACTTGATGTATTAAGGGTTTTTCATTTAACTTTCATTTGACCTCTAAATATTCATGGAATGGAGCCAAAGGACAATTTTCATGTGGTATAAAGTATATCTTGTCTTAAAATCATAGAGTGAGTAAAGGGAGTCTTAGGACTGAGGGGCAGAGTGAGAGAAAAATGAGTTTATGTGACAGTAGAAGTCAAGAGAGAATAAAAGAAACAAACTCCCACACTCCCTCTGTTGGACAGAGAGAGACCCACCCACATTCATCCTGCTATCTACAGAGCTCCAGCAGAGTGGGCTGATAGAGGGAGCGTGAAAAAAGATAAATCCATTTAGTAAACCATTAATCTGGAGTCAGGCAGCGGGCTCCTAGCGAACAGAATATTTGGAGTGTTTAACAGTGTCAACAAGAGATATATCATCATGTCAAATGGCTAACAACAACAGGGAAGATTGTTAAGTTGGCAAACAAATGGCATAAGCACAGTTAACCACTTTTTGCAATGATCGAGGCCATAAATGAGAATATTTTACAAGGCCTACAAATGTACAAATGTATAAAAGTAGCAACTTAAATTCACTTTATCTAAAAGTAGAGGAAGAAAGCAAAGCGAGAGAGAGACACACTGACCTCCACCCCGTCTTCTCCAGTGTATCCACAGCGGGTGATCCTGCAGTCAGGAACACCAAACACAGTGGCCAAGGTGGAGGTCATAAAGGTCAGCTTACTGAGGTCCTCCTTCAGCCCCTTCTGGAGCACCTGAGACATGGATGGACCTGACAACACACAACGCACCTGATAAATTATTTACATGAACTCAGACTTGGGGAGTCCCAGGCAGAGGAGGTCAAATAGTCAATTAAGAAAAGTTTCAGTGAGGAAAGAGTGAAGCAAAACTGCAAAAAAACTGATCGACTGAAACATAACATGGATTTGGAGATAGAGAGAAGAAGGTAGGATGGAGCGGGAGAAGGAATGGATGGACTGACATATGAGAGGAAAAAGAGATAGAGGAAGGAAGGAAGGAACAGGGGGTGTAAAAGTCAGGAAGAAGAAAGTAAGCAAAAGAATTTTTCACCTTGCAGAGCAATCAGAGCTGCATCAAGGAACTCCAGATCCACATCAAAACCTGCAGCTTTGAACTCTGCCAGTCTGGCCTACAGGTGAAACACATACACACACATCAGACATTTTCCATCAATCTACCTGACTTACACTCCGTCTGCATGTACCTTCATATGAGCCGAGTCCTTCTCAGCACAGCCAGCATTGGAGACGACATAGAGGTAGCCCTGGTCTGTCTTAGTCACTATGAGGTCATCAATAATTCCTCCTTTCTCATTGGTGAAGAGTGACAATGTACCCTGGGCGACAAGGAACGAGAGAGAAAAAGATGAATGAGAATTTGAACATGTTACCTTAAATGGTCTTAGATTTCATTCTTCAAATAAATGTGTGAATTTATGAGTATTTACTTTAAGTAATATAAAAAATAAAATAAATGAGGACATTTGACGTTTTTGTATGATCATTTCTGTATGATAATTGAAACTCAGCTCAGACATTTTGTTTTGCTGTAGTTTTCCAATATCACTTTCTGCTCTATGAAGGTTATTCTGAGCTGTTCCCACCACAAAAGGACCTTGTTTAATAATAAAGTCTCCTTTAGAGGAAAAACAAAAAAATTTTGGATGAGGTTTAAACCAAGATATTTTTGGTGGATATCTGAAATTAAAATGACTTGGCTTATCAAGCCACAAGTGGACAGCTCGTTTGCTGAACAGAGTCATGCAGCATCACTTGCCAAGTTGAAATTTGATTATCCAAAAGCTGCCTATTCAGAGATATACTGTGGAGAATGGACATCATCTTCTCTCAGCAGACAAAGTAAAACTTTTTATCAACAAGGGCTCCTCTTTCGTAGGCATGCCTTATTATGCCTTATTATACTGCTACACAGGTTCAAGGAATGGAGGGCTGCATTCAGAAAGTTAAAGGATGTTTTCACAACTGCACCAGCCTTGGGCTTAACTATAATTTGCCTTTGCAATAATATCAGTATTATTATTACTGATGGTGTAATGCACCTATCTATCCACTGTCTGTCCACAAAGGATGTGTTAAAAGGGCTACTAACATTGTTGTTAAGCAAACTTTAAACTCAGAAACCATTGAGAGTTCCACTGATCAGAATCACACCACCTACCTTTCTTCCTGTAATATGCAATTATTCAGATCATGATTCAGATTTCGCCAGTGATTATTTTCACATATTTGAGCTGTCCACCGTGGGACAGCTCAATTTGTTAAAATGTGTTAAAATGTTAAAAATTACATTGATTTCATTACATTACTTAAGACAATGTGGAATGACCAGAGAGGGTTTTTCTTCCAGTCTACCACAGTCTTTAGTTATGTTCCTTTTCAGAGGCCTTTGGTAGTGGGATCTTCTGAGAACGGAGTTACAAGTGACAAGACAAGACTTTAATCAGGCAGAAGGCTCATTTCTCTGCTGCATGTGTTTGAGGCCTTAGATATTTTCTTTAGAATCGGTGGGCACCAAAAACACAGCTAAAATAATGAATATTGGATTCAAAAGGTATGCTCATGCTATTGTTGATTGAATCGGTTAAATACATACATACGCCACAGTCTAATAAGTTCACCATATAAAATTGAGAGGTGATAACAGGTCAATGTTACATTTATAGCTTTCATGTTCCAAGTGAACAAAAAGAGTTTGACATGAAACAATCCTTCATCTCACCTGGTTGTCCTTGAGTTCAGCAATATCTGCAACAACTAGAGACTCCATGAACTTCACCCTGTCTTTGCCATGGACTTTGGTCTGACAGGAAAAAAGCAAAAAGCATTTATGTCTGTATGTATTTATTTATTTATTTTAGTATTTAAACACGGCAATGGCATATCTTTCCGGTGGGTTGTTTTCTAGATCCAAAACAGATCAAACTTCCAGATGTTAACTGTCAAATGACTGTACTATAATATAATGATATGTGTCTATGAATGTGACATATGAGTCTGTAGGTGTTTACCTGTGTTCAGGACTGTATTATATGTATTTGTGTGTCTCGTTTACAGTTTTTCGTCTCACCTGCAGCATGTGACTGACATCGAAGATGGAGCAGTGCTGTCTGGTGTGCATGTGTGAGGCGATGTGACTGTCTTTGTACTGGACAGGCATAGTCCAGCCGGCAAACTCCACCATCTTTCCCCCCTGCTCCTTGTGGAAGTCAAACAGCTGAGTCTTCTTCAAGGCAGCCTGAGGAAAAGAAAAGCTCCATTCTGAGTGTACAAAAAAATAGACACACTGGGAATACAAGAACAACAGCTAAAAAGGAGAACATCATTTCTAGTGTATTAATTGTAATACTGATTGGCTGTTTCAGTTATGCATCATTATGCAATTATGCATCTTAGAAAAGGTGCAACAATTTATACAGTATTACACATTGTGTATGTTTACGCAAGGTTTTCTAAAAATGTGATTATTTCAGTGTTTAAATGTTATATGGTAGTTTTCTATGTATTGATAACAATTCAACCACTTCAAGAGAAAATGCTTATACTGAGGTGGATGAGATTCGCCCCGAGTACCTCAAGTCTCTGGATGTTGTGGGGCTGTCTTGGCTGACACGCCTCTGCAGCATTGCATGGAGGTTGGGGACAGTGCCTCTGGAGTGGCAAACCGGGGTGGTGGTCCCTCTTTTTAAAAAGGGGAACTGGAGAGTGTGTTCCAACTACAGGGGATCACACTTCTCAGCCTCCCCGGAAAGGGCTGCCCTTTGTCACCACCGGTTCTGTTCATAATCTTTATGGACAGGATTTCTAGGTATAGCCAGGGGCCGGAGGGAGTCCGGTTTGGGAACCACAAGATTTCATCTCTGCTTTTTGCAGATGATGTTGTCCTGTTGGCTTCATCAGGCCAGGACCTTCAGCATGTGTATTGGAGCGGTTTGCAGCCGAGTGTGAAGCAGGCTGGGATGAGAATCAGCACCTCCAAATCCGAGGCCATGGTTCTCGAACCGGAAAAGGGTGGCGTGCCCTCTCCGGGTGGATGGAGAGGTCCTGACTCAAGTTCAAGTATCTCAGGGTCTTGTTCACGAGTGAGGGAAAGATGGAGCGTGAGATTGACAGGCGGATTGGTGCAGCGTCCGCAGTTATGCGCAGTCGGTGTACCGGGACCATCGTGGTGAAGAAGGAGGAAAGTCGAAAGGCGAAGCTCTCGATTTACTAGGTCAATCTACGCTCCCACCCTCACCTATGGTCATGAACTTTGGGTAATGACCAAAGGGACAAGATTGCAGAAACAAGCGGCCGAAAATGAGTTTCCCCACTTGGGGTGGCTGGGCGCTCCCTTAGAGATAAGGGTGAGAAGCTCGGTCACTCGGGAGGAGCTCGGAGTAGAGCCGCTGCTCCTTCACATCATCGAGAGGAGTCAGCTGAGGTGGCTTGGGCATCTGTTTCGGATGCCCCCTGGACGCCTCCCTAGGGAGGTGTTCCAGACATGTCCGCACCGGGAGGAGGCCCCAGGGGAAGACCCAGGACATGCTGGAGAGACTATGTCTCTCGGCTGGCCTGGGAACGCCTCGGGGTCCCCCTGGAAGAGCTGGAGGAAGTGTCTGGGGTGAGGGAAAGTCTGGGCATCTCTGCTCAGACTGCTGCCTCCGCAGCCCGGTCCCTGGTAAACTGTTCAAGTCCAAAGTCAGCTATTAATTTGAATGAACAAAGGTTGTAATATGGACACGTCCCCACACACACACAGACACACACACACACACAAAGAGAGACTCATGGACACACACTGAATGAACTTCTACAGATTGGGATACTCAGCATGGTTAGGACTTCAGTCTTATCTCTTTTGCTTCATGCAAAACTCAGCTGACATTATGTTATTATTATTATAATTAAATAATAATTTCACATTAAAAATAGGTTCCCACAAATATGAACTTCGTCTTAGCAATCCTGCCACTGATAACTACTATATGATTTTATTCATAACCTCCCTGGCAGCAAAAATACAGTAAGTGTAGGCAGGAAATGAATGAATATGTTGGTGAATAACTGGATGTGGGTATGGTCACATTATATAAGCAGTCACTGAGCTGAGACGGTGCTGACAGTCGGCCTCTGTAGTCAGTCACGCTGGTTTTAATAAAATCATGTTGTGCAGGTCAGTGAGGGAGAGAGGAGAGCAGTCTGCTGCGACAGATGCACATTATGTCTGCATGGACTGACTGCTGCTGTGGCTCTCTGATGTTGTTGTAATATGCAGTCATGCTAAAAGAGCCTGTCATTTCTGATAGAGGTGCTGATCATATGATGGGCGAATCAGCTGCAACACCCACTCCAAAAACACCCATTGTGTCCTAAAAAACCTTCTCTTACAACACAATCCAGCTAATTAAAATCTAGCATAAAGCAACGGTGATTCAAGTTAAACCTACTGCTAAGGACAGTTACGAACATGCTCAAAACCTTTGCTCAAAACCAGTATAACGAGATTGACAGTGAGGACTGGAGGGGAGGAAGCACCATGGTGTTGGATAATGTTTGTATCATGAGCCTCAGATACTCAAAGATAACCAGGATTGTTGGAGTTTTATAGTGATGACATGACAGATGACAACTTTCAGGATGAGGCTGTTGAAAAGTTTGTCTGCTCAAAGAATAGATTAGATTATTTCACCATCTCTCGGTCAGAAGAGTGTGATTGTTTTAATGAACACTAATGCAGAAGCACTTGGGATCACTGTACAGACAGACAGACAGACAGACCGACCCTCACCTCTGCACTTGCAGCCTGTCTCTGCTGCCTCCCTCCCGCACATCCAGCTCCGGACACCCGCAGCAAACCGTCCCTGGAGGCCCGCAGCCCGAGACCCGACCCCCCGACCCCGACCAGCACCCGAGTCCACATCCTGGCCTGCTCAAGTCCCGCACACGCACTCCTGACAGGCAGCACTTCCGCTGTGCTACTAAACTCTTTGGACTCTGGGATTGATTTATGCTTTCCTGGAAAAAACACGTGAAGGGGCAGCGACCGTAGGAAGGAGCTAAGATTTGTGGGAAATGTAGTTGGTGAGCCTATCCGCTGTGCAGGACTTCTGGTACTTTATCAAACTAATAAAGAAATGGTGATTATTTTTAGGCATGCTGTCAGAATATGAAGTTTATTTACACTGATGACTTATATTAACCACGTACGCTGATCCAGCACCAAATAATGGAAGCAAAGTGGAAAAAAACACCGAAACTCGTCTAGAAGACAAACAGCGATCACTGGGCAATTTAACAGCAGCAAAAAAGTCCATCGTAATGATCATCTCTGACAGCTGGTGAGAAAGCACAGCTGAGAAGCACTGAGGTATTCAACAGAGGATGTTTGGGAGGGCTAAGTGGCAGCCCGCCTAACAAGATCATAACCAGGGAAATAAACACTTTTGTCCTTCTTTCACAAGTGAAGAGTGAAAGGAAAGACCACAGTGTTAAACACAATGAAAACAGCCTCTTGTTTTCTGTGCTCTCTTCATGTTGTACTGTGCAAACAGACGAACCTTTTTTTTGTCATTTACCAGCTTTCATGTTAAATATTGAAGCAGATAGTATCAGATCATAAGAAAACTGAAGAGGGGATCTTGGTCAGATAAAGTTTCCCACCCAGCTGTGTCCATGTGAGTATTTGTGTGTGTGTTTATCCCTGTGTACCCAATCATGCCCTCCACACTGATCATCGAGTCATCCTTTGGCCTGAGAAACTAATAATACCCCCGTGGCTCTGCTTCTATTTTGGGCCTCGAAGGCCTGGATGGTTAGGGTGTGTGTGCGAGCATGTTTGGAGAGGACATCCTCTCTCTCTCCATGTCTATAGCTCTCTCTGTCTCGCACAGGGCAGCTCGGGTGGGCTAAATCGGAACATGGACACACACAAACATGCTTAATAGGAGGGGGTGGCACTGGGGCGTCTTACAGTTACTCCGTGGCACACACACTCACAGAGAGTAGGACTCTGAGGCCAAAGCTGGAGGTTCCCTTTGCTTCAGGATTTTACTGGAATCACTTATTTGTTACTGGGATTTCATTTGAGTTGGATGACTTTTGTCAGCGTGGGGATCCTGAATGACCTGTGTGGATATTTGACATAACTCATTAATACTCCAGTGGCTGCACACACATGTTTTCGGTGTCTGAGTGTGAGGACACTGGGTGAATGAGAAGAGCAACAGACAGACAACAAAGAAGAAGAACAAGTAAAGCAGACACACATCAAATCCAACCCCGCTCTCGTAGTGAAGAGGGTAAGTGGGAAGAGAAGCACAGTATTGTATGTAATTAGAAGGATCTGGTCTGCTACACAGTGTCTTGAGTACAGTCAGGTAGTCTGTAAATCAGGCAGTCACACAGATAATCATTCATTCAGGGAGTAATGAGATAGGACCCCGTCCTGTCCTTTGGCCTTTGATTCAAATTCCAACAACATCGTGCCTTTATCGGTTTGACAACCAGCTCAAGTAATAGCTCCAATAAATCAGTCACTCTTATGACCTGTCTGCTTTGTTTTCAAACAGAGGCCGAGATGATTTATCTCGCCTTCTCACATGAGACTCACTATTCTATTTTTATTTTAACCTACAGAATATATGTTAATTCATTTCTTCCTTTCTCTTCCACTTTCAGAGACAACCCACCATATCCTCATCTCTATTCATTAACCAACTCAATGTTTCAGAATGAGATGAGAATTAGAGGAGATTCCCAATAAAACCAACACTTCAATGTACCAATATAAGGCAAGTGAATTATCAAATTGCAGGCAACAGCAGCTATAGTAGTTGCAAAGGTGTCTCATATGAAGCAAGCAAGTACTTAACTTATCTTCTGATCACAAACAAGCCAATCATAGTCTATAACCATAAAAGTTATTCAGAGCCAAATTCCTGTGAAGTGAAGTGTGAAGATGTATTGATATAAATAAACTAATCATTGATATCTATCTAAATCTATCTATTCATAAGCCATTTGCACCATTTGGCATCCTTTCACTTACAGAGCAGCTCAGCTGGAAAACACAGCTGTGCCATGTACTGTTTACCGACACTGAAACTTTTTGAAAGTTTTTGAAATGTTTCCTCTCATGGCCCTTGGAAACTAATACTCTGGATGCGCAGTATTCGCTGGAAAGACAGTACTGAAACTCGAACCATCGGCAGGCTAACCAACTGTTCATCCCTCACGAAGATACAAGATGTCGAGGCCTCCTTCCTCCCAGACCACCCCTCAGCTCTACAGGGTCAGCGACAGAGATCTCACTGAGATCGAGCTGCATTCTGTGGACTCCATCAACGACCTCCACCGAACACACCATGAACACAGCCAAAAAGGTACACACACGCACAAACAAGGTGAAGGTGACAAAAGTGTGTACACGCATGCTCACACACTTTTAGCAGTTACAAAACGACACACAGTGACAGTGACTCTGCTGTGTGTGATTTCAGGGATGAAGCCTCCTCGTCCTGCTTACACACCCTCCCCTAATGGGAATCTCTACACATGTGACGTGACAGCTGTCAATCAAAAAGGCCACACAATCGGTAGCAAATGGCAGAGTCGTCTACAGGATATGTTGATGCCCAGTTCATCACGCGCTTATGCCATGGGCTGTGCTATTATCACTTTGCTCCTGCTAACAGTGTTACTCATCTTCTACTTTTTGGGTGAGCTATCACATTCTTACATTTTAATTTTTTTTCCTTCTTATTTGGATAATTTGTATTTCCTCAATCTATGAATTACATTATAATTGTGTTTGCATTTACCATGCTATTTGAAATTTTGATTCTTACAAATATTTCAAAAATCAGAACGGAAGTTTAGTTTGTGTAACTTTTGCTTGTGTTTCTCATCCAGTCCAGCAAGGCGGCACAGTCCGGATGCTGACTGAGGCAGTGAGGGAGAAGGAGGCCGCAGCCACAGAGCTGTCACTGCTGATCCAAGAGCTGCAGGCACTGAGACACAACCTGACAGCCATCAGACGAGGGACATGAGGAAAATAAGCACAGAGGACTTAACATGCACTGATATACATACACACAGATAAACTTTTAATATTGGACATGAGATGCTTTAATGTTACTGATGTTAAAAAAAATTATATTTAAGAAAGTGAGGTCTCCTGTCAGGCTCACTGTGTGAAAAGGAGTTGTGGATGAACTTTTGGATGAAAGTCTGATTAAATGTATGGAGGCAGTAGTGCATGACACATGTAATGTCTTCACCAAACTTTATTCAACGATATTGTTGAAAATGATGAGTGACTCTAAAGTGTTGTGTCATACAAACATGTCTTTAAACATCTACCAGCTCTTTGGATTGTGCTGTCATTTTGTGTGCCTTGGTGTCTCTGTCATGTACGTAACATTGTGAATGACTGAAAATGAACCATGTGGAACAACACAGCAAACAGAGCCAGTTTATGGAGGACTGACAAAAATAAAAAATGACTTTGATCACAAAGACGAATCATTATACGGATAAAAAAAGATTACGTCTCCCCTCTAGTTTTCTGAGTGCTCTGTTTTTCACTAAAATCTTTTAAAGGGAGCAGCCACACAGATGTTATGGCCCGATTCCCAGCCATTCATTTTGTTGTGTTTCCTGCTGCAAAAATGTATAAGGTCACAGTTACAAATATGCTAAATAAAGACTGATAAATGCAGGTATTTATTCATTTGACCGTTTTTATTCTTCCATTACTACAAGGGGTTGTCAATATAAGTATATTGATGCGGATGCCTCTTCAGATCTACAAGAACAACAAACCTTGGTCTTCCATGAACGCTGGCTGACATCACCTTGATAACAAAAATTTGGCGTTACTTGTTCTTCTGCCTGTTTTTGTCTTTCTTCTCTTGACACGCCTGCCCGGTCCAGCCCGGGTAGCACTGACACATGAAGTGGCTGTGAAAAGCTTTGCCACTGGAGGACTCAGTGAGGAGGTTGATTTCATTAGGGTCAGATGTCAAAGGTGGGAGTGAGGAGACCATGTGACCTGAGCAGGGGCGTCGCCTGGTGCAGCGCCCATTGCCGTGGCAAAGCTGGAAGCTGCAGCGGTGGGTGTCAGACCTCAGCGACTGGACGAAGGGACCCAAGACCGTCTGAATGTGGTCTCTGAGAAGGATGCACTGACGCTGTAGGGTGGGATAAGGGCAAAGGGTTATATACAAGAAAATATACACACAGACGATTGCAAATAACTTTCTCACAAACACTACAGACCTTAGATTTAGCAAATCTCAGCTCTCCCCACAGCACAATCCCAGCAGCTCCCAGTGCCGCGCTCTCCCCCAGTGTGTGCTCCAGGTCTGTCTGCACACACACAAAGAGTTGATAATAAATTGGTATGTGTTTACACGAGTCTACACTGTTTCTGACTTACGACAAATCCCACCTGATTGAGAAAGTTGAGAGTGTGTGTGAACGCTAGCCTGGCGTAGGGAAGGACTGGTGTAGCATGATTGATTTTGTTGCCATGGTGCCAAACTGACGCCACCCTCAAAGCCTCTAAAAGTCTGTGCCTGAGTGAAGAAGACAGAAATGTCCAACGGAAATGTCCATCAGTAAGTCCTTTAAAACCTTTAACCTCTCGTGTGTCCAGTTTGTAGACGAATAACAGTGTTTTTTATCCTCAGTTTCACAGAGGTTTAGTGGGCTGTTTTTAGGAGTGAAGTTTACTGTACCTGACCATAAGAGCAGCATCCGCGGATCCTGCCAGCCTCTGTGGCAGGTAAACACTGGGATAGAGAGCAGTGGACTGAAACCAGAGCCAGGACAGTCGGTCATTTAGCCTTTTGGTGCCCCTGTGGCAGCGTCCTGTGTAGCTTTTATCTGATCACATGTGAAAAACAAAAAAAGATGCAGGTCACTGCTCATCATCAGTTATAAAATTTTAAGCATTAAATAGCTTGTTACGTTTTTTTTTCTTAATCTTTGTAGATATGTACCTAGATTATCACATCACAGTAATGTTATAAAACATGTAAAATCTGGATGAATATCTTTATTATAATAGATTTAATTGATTTAACTTTATGTAGATACAATGAAGGTCACATGCCATCCACCATCTCACCTCTCTTTCTCTTGTGCTTATTAAAGCAGGCAGGAAAACCATAAAACCCCCAGAATCCCTTGGGACGCTCTCTGACCATGGACCGCAGCGTCTCCTCCATGAACTTCCGAGCACTCTCTTCAAACTTTTGCTTTGCCCGTGATATCACAGCTCTCTTGGACAAATCCGGTCTCTCCTGTCTCACAAGCAGCTTGGATTTCCTCCGGTACTCCATCTTAGCTCCGAAGTTTCTTTCCCACAGTGGCCGCCACTCTTCCCAGTCGATAACGGCTAAACCAGTGAAGTTTTTCTGTAGCAAGCTGGACATCTGTGTCACTGCAAGGGAAAGGTGGGCTGAAAGGTCAC
The DNA here is from genome assembly GCA_023238725.1 of Scortum barcoo. Lineage (NCBI taxonomy): Eukaryota > Metazoa > Chordata > Actinopteri > Centrarchiformes > Terapontidae > Scortum > Scortum barcoo. The sequence goes on along the minus strand of CM041549.1, from coordinate 9,347,259 downwards.
CAAGCTGTGGTATCCCTCCATTCACCTCACTGCCGCCTCGGGACAGATATGGATATTTCCCCAGGCGGTCACGGTAGAAGATGGTCATTTTCTGGAAAATGACCCATAAAAAATTACTTCTAAACTCTGCAGCTCTACAATGCTTTGTAGTCTTACCTTTTCGTTTTACTGAATGCAACAAAAAACAAACAAAGCAGTTGGTGGAGATCCAACCAAAGATAAAAGAAAAATGAATAATGAAATATTAGTTTGCTCTGTGATTGCTTGCTCTGTGCTCTAAAAACAGCTTTGTAAGAATGCTGAGTGAAATGCACAGTGTCAGAGTCTGACTCCAACCACTTTATTGTTATTATAAAGAACCCATAGGAGCTTAGGAAGATATGTTGTGGATTCATTTCAACCAACAATATACTTGTAAATCAGAAAAAATACTCCATTACAGTACATAATGTAAAAAGCTATTCAAATATTTAATTATATATTTTTTAAATAATGTGGCCATTTTTTTAAAATTAATTTAAAAATCCTCTGTAGAATAAATATATGTTAAGATATATCTGAATGTTGTAGAGGACTCATCAATCACCTCTCCCTGGAAGTGATGGTTTCGGTTCTCTACAATGTCAAAGTGTCTCAGGTCCAGGTGGATGTTGTAGCGTCTCTGACACCGTGCTGTGGGCATGTTCCACACCACAACAAAGGGCCGGTCCTGCAGGACTGGACCTGCTGCAGCCACTGCAGGCGTGGCACCGTCGGTGATGGAAACACCATGGATGGAGGTTTGTATTGGTGACGTGCAGGGACATAGGAGGAAGAGGTGGAGGAGGAAGGGGAGAGGGAAGTGAGACAGCACCATGGCTGCTCACCCACTGATAAGTCCTTCCTGACAGGAGAGAGAAATAGGCCGGTAAGATTTACTCACTTTTCTGCATAGACCTCGACAAGAGACTGTTGTCATACACAATTAAATACACATTACCAAGAGTTAAATTAGCTTAAACTCTGATATGATTCAACCTGTGAGCTCATGTTTAATGAGGATCATAAGACAAATGGAAAAATAAACACGTGAAATTTTTTATTCTTTCATAAATTCTCTTTATTTCTTTATTTTTTCACAGCTGAAACTTCCAATCTAATACAGTGCATCATTTTCATCAACATGACAAGTTTTTAGAACTGAAAAGACTTCAGTTCTCAGCTTAACAAAGGCACATTAAAACAAGTCAGGGTCACACAATTTAATAGCAGCAAATATAGACTGGATTTTTTGAGCATTAAAAAACTTATGATTGTGTTTTTTGGATGAGTCAAAATAAGTGTTTTTCTTGATCTTTACAATGCTTTCACAGTCACCTAAAAATTCAAACTAGTCACCTAATTCAAAATTCTTGAAAATATGTCTATTCATCCTTCACTGAAAAATCCAGAATCTACAAATTTGCAAATATTGTTCATTTAATAAGTTTAACTGCTTGACACCAAATTTCTTTTTCTTCATTGCAAAGTCTTTCTTACTGTATGTGACCTGGAGGTTTCAAGTTTTTACATCACACTCGTGGAGTGATGATCCAAGATGGATATTGGAATTTAATTTCAAACTATTTATGTCACCAAATTATCCTGTAAGCACACATCTTAAACTCCTTGAAGATTTAACGTGAGCACAGTGAAACTTTCCCCCACAGCAGATGAATCTGAAAATCTTCAAACATCCAAGTAAAGTGAAAAAAACAAAAAACAAAGCATACTTTTGAATGGAAGGTAGTTTTTTGCCATTTTGAATTACGAAAGGAAACACCACTTATTTGTGTGCTGCTGGAGCCCAGTACAAGCCTTTTTAGGCTGTGTGAGTGTTTAATGTATAACAGCAATAAATGAAATGTTACATTCATCAGTGTTTTCTGTACTTCTTTGGTATACTAAAACATTTCTGTTGTTCTCTGAGGTTTTCCACATCTTGTTTTTCCTCTATTAATCTTTTTCTGAGAGGCAGTTAACGGTATGCGCTTCATATATTTGTACGTTTCTGTCTTGATGAGTACATATGTAAACACGTGTCTGCATTAATGTGAGCGAATGCATTACCAAGTGTATGTTTGTGTGATGATGATTGTGTGTTCATCAAATGTCTTTGTGCATCCAGTAGATGGGGACTCCTTTGGCGTCTCTGTAGGGAGTTTCAGTCAGAGTTTGAACAAGCTTTCCTGCAGATTGAGGAGGAGGAGGGATGGAGGGAGGCGGTGGTGGAGCAGGGATAGAAAGAGGAGGAGGAGGGGGGATTTGGTTTGGAAGAGACGGTGGATGAGGAAGTAAACTAGGAGGTGGAGGTGATCCTGCAACACAAGCTCCTCGAGAGTCTCTGTTCCCTGGTGGTAAATGAGCGTCCATCTTTTTCCATGTTTCTCTCTGCGTGTTAGCCTCTTCACTCGGCATTCTGGAGAACTTCAAAAGCATCTCCATGGGAACAAATGCCGTCATAGCACCTGCGTTTTGCACTGGCGTCGACAGCTCGTAGCCAAGGTGGGCATAGAAGTGCTGCTTATCATGGGTGGTCAGGCACAGGCGCTTAAACCCTCTGCTTTTGGCGTAGCGCTCAGTCTCCTCCATCAGAGTACGGCCGTAGCCTTTACCTCGTTCTGCCCTGGACACAACCACAGACTCAACAAAGAGGCTGCTGCCGTGTCCCACTACCCGGGACAGTCGTGCGTGGCCAAGCAGCCGCTCTGTCTTAGCGTGGCCCTGCAGGAGCACCAGGCAGATGGGGAACTCTGGACAGGATTTCTGGAGGGAGTGAACCCTGGCGGCCTGGCTCCTCTGCCACTCGGAGTTGACCAGGTCCGCGCAGGGAACCAGCAAGTCCGGCCGCCGGTGGATCGGAACCACGCGGATCTTCTGAGGTCGCCCAGAGTCTGCGTGTAGTCGTTCTTTCACGTCTCCATCCAGTGTTGAAATGGCACAGACTTTCTCAGCATACTGTGTCTGACAGTCTGACACTGAGATCGGCTGCAGGAGGGTCCGCTCATCTCCACTCTCCGGTGTGGAAGTCGTTGAGGTTAATGGTTCAGACCTGCGGTGATCAGGGTTTAACTGAAGTCAGTCTTTAATCACCTCTTACATTGAAGTTTAAAATGTTAGGAGATGTATACTGCGGATTCAGTTCCTTAATTTTGTGGCTAATCTGACCACAGCTTGTATGACACAACAGTTAGTCTGAAGTAGGAAGTTCAAATGATCAAAGATGCAACTCAAGAACATTTTCTATACACAAATGGTTTAACATTGTGCTAACAGCTAACATAAGTCACATAGCGTCAGAAACAAACCCAACGTAATAACCCTGCAACACCAAGCATTCACTGAACCAACACAATACTACATATTCATTGTTTTAGACTAAATATACAGTTTTTACCTTTATGTCATTACTGTTGAATACAGATTTAGATACAGATAAATAAGTGTTAATGCAGTGTCCTGACAGCTCCTTTACTTTAAGATCAGTATTGCTGTTAGAGGACACACATGCAGCGAGATATAACTGAAGTGTTGATCTCCATCTGACCTCTGTCTAAACTTCTGTTTCCACAACAACCTTTAATGTCCCCCTCTCCTGTGTCTATAACAGACTGTGATCCTGGACTACACTGAAGTGTAGCTTTGCTAGAGTGCTGGGAGTTGTGTGCCTTGCTCATCAACTCTTTATTGGTTAATGGACAGGACAGGGTCAGTGTTCAGTCAGTCATCAGCAAATGGTCAATAATCATTCTGTCAATCAAGTAATTGTTTCAGCTCTACTCCATAATTCATGACTTTCTGGGGACTTCCTGACAGATTTTTTAATCAATCAACAGTCAACAGTTAGAATGACAAGTGTTGGTGTTGCATATATATATATATATATATATATATATATATATATATATATATATATATATATATATATATATATATATATATATATATATATATATATACACACACAATATATAACAAACAATATATTAACAAACAGTTTATAGATTGTTGCAACATGTTTCCTTTTGAGCGAACAAACATTAAGCTGAGCCTAGCAGAACTGGAGCCAAGCCTGAACAATATAGAGAGGTTTTAAAATGACCACTTTACGTAGGATAAACTGTTTTGATGTACTGATCAATGGGGCTGCATGTACACCTCTGTGACACAGCAGATAAGTTTGTGTATGTGCTGATTCAACAGTGTACGCCAACACACCCCCTCTACTGTTAACCACAGTTAGGACCAACTTGCAGATGTAAAGTCACACTTATTTCATCTTCAATGTGCAGTGCAAGAACATGTTTATGTTAACAGTCTGAGTGTGTAGATGTACTCGTACGAGTGTTCAAATGTGGCCTCAGCAGAAATAATCACCTGACTTCTGCTAATGAGTTGGCACTTACCGCAGATACACGATTATGACTGATCACACTGATGACAGCAGATATTGTATCTGGAGCTGAGAGCTCAAATCAGCTCTCATGTAGGATAAAACATAGTCATCCCTCCTTTGCTTCATACTGTGACTGGTTACACAGCCCCAGCTGTCCACAGTGTAAATGCAACAGGAGGATGCCAAAGTTCAGAATCTGATTTAGCCTGATTTAGTAATAAAACCTGTAATTGTCTGTATTTTCTCCATGAAGGACCACTGTCGCATCGCGTTAATTCCGGCTGGACCCAACTGGGTTTAAGTGGATGAAAAGCTGGTGTTTAACACGAAAATAATGATTAAAATTAAATCAATGACAAGAGTGGTGAGTAATAAATACTGGGACTTCCCCCTCTTTATCGTGTTCTTGAGTTGTCAGATTGTTGTTCAGCTGGTGCCCCTTTTCGATTTTTGGGTGCATTTATTATAGAGACGTGAAATGTGTCACTGCTGTCACCATGAATGGGGAAGTAGACCTTTCTCTAACACATCTTACCACACAGACTGTTGAGAAGGCTGAATTGCAATGCAGCTGTGACACATATCCTATGGTCCTATGGTTTTCTGTTGCATTTGTTTGTAAATGATTCAGGCTAACCTGTGTTTTGCCTTCTGTTGATGCCTATTTTAGTAGATAAAACCATCACTCATGTAAATGTAAACTCTGATGGCGTCATACTGCAGCATCATGTACCCATGTCATGTTATTTGTTAACATATTTGAGTTAAACGTTGCCTTTATGTTGCACAAAGTGAACCAACACGTTATAAAATATAGGTGTTGTGACAGTTAATGCATCATGTAGGCTGTAGATCACTGTTTATGAGAACTGTTCACGCAGTGTTTACACAGGTTAAGAGTCTGAAACCTTTAGGCCTGAAAAATCATCAGAAGACAGAAACACAGAGCTGACTTAATCTTAAACGTGAAGTAACTGAAGAGGTCACAGACGTTTAAGAAGAAACTATTCAAGTCTAAAGTGTTTACAAAAATCCCACAATCCAAAAAGTCTGGGATGAATTTTAATATTGCTGTTAGTAAAGATGCAAACTCACCAAGAGAAGCTGCAGCCCAGCTATCAAACAGTTCTGACCTCAGTACTGCTTACGCTACTCATTTTCACATTCTCACAACAGGCAGAAAAAGGATGTTAGACAGAAGCAACAGGAAATTGTCAGAGGACAGATGATTTTAAAAGAAAATGACTGGTTAGGGTGCCAGTATGTTCACACACTGCATTTCTTTTCAGATGATGACCTCCATTATTAACAGGCCACTATGATCCTGGGTAACCAGCATTAAAACCAGGAAAGGTGAGTGTAGTGGGTGATTAGTATTTTAATGAGTGCTGGGTTTCTTAGATAACTATGACAACAACGAGGATCCATATATATTTTTTTTAATTTGATGAGAAGTACCCCTGACAGCACCAATCTGACATCTCTCCCAGTGTCTGTGTTTAGAGTGTGTGTCTCTCTATAGATTTATTAATTCTCCATTTCATTTAGTTTTCCTGTTTTCAGATGTGTTTTTGCCAGTGGATGCCAACATCAGGTCCATGTGTCTTTATTCATGTGCAGTTAAGCTCTGATTTGACTTCAGTCATCAGTCCTGCTCCTGATCTGACTGCACCTTTTTCATCACAGTTGTTGTGAAATGATGAGCTGTAAGCCTTTGAGCATCTCTGAGCAGTTTTCCAAACACCTTGTGCGGTCAGGCAGCAGACTCTGAGGACAAACAGGACTGTGGGTGTAGCTCTGCGTGAGTTTACAGGAACACTAAAGTCATTATTAGTTTAATCCATCTGCTCAAATATTGTGTCCCAGTAACATGGCAGATATCTGATATATTCAACGACTCAACCTGCAGACATGCAGCGTGTTTCCATCCACTGACTAGAAAACTTAGTTAGAGTCCGTGCAGGAGCAGCAGTGTCCATGTAAGGAAACATCAGAGAGAGTGTGTGTGTGTGTGCAGGCCAGCTGGCTCTGACTGTCAGCTCCACGTGTTCATGCAGTGCACACACATCAGGCAGATATTACAAAGGAAGAACAACTTCACTGTTCACCAGCTAACAAGCGATCACAGCACTCAGTAGTGTCTCACTCCGGTGTTACCTACATTTCGTTCCTCCGTCCGTCGCCGGTTCTCTTCCTCCTCTGAGAGCTCGTTTGACCGTCAGCTGATCTCCGGTCTGCTTTAAATGTTAGAGCTGAAACATGATCCTGGTAGCATCTGATCCACGGTCAGTTTCTAACACCGGAAAAAGCCCCCGTCGTTTACAACACTCTGTGGTACCAGCTGCTGATCTTCACACTGCGCTCATGTCTGCCACCCTGCGGACGGGAGTGTTATTACATTCAGCTTCCTACCTGTTGGTACTCTGCAACAGATTACAACAGCCCTGCAGTCAACAGTATACATTATATTCAGGCCAAGAGTGTTTAAATGTATTCACAAAACATGATAATCATCAGACTCAGTTTGTGTTGAACTAACTATGTTTCACCTGTATAGCTGCATTTCTAACAATAAACTACAGTGACTGACATTTACTGCAGGGCTGTGTACTGTGAGGTGTTTGTTATTTTGTCCATCATATGACTGTGCATGTCTGTAATGTGCACGACCGAATCCCTTAAAATAAAAAAATATATTTTTCCACATTTTCCACACATGCCACTGAGATGGTTAGCTGAGTCTGAGTAGAAATTCAACAGAGAGACAAAATTTTTAACAAAATGTTTTATTTTTTTAAATTTTTTTATCCAGGACAACTCATTCAAGGATAATCAAGGAGAAATAAGCACTACTGTTTTTATTAGAATTTTTTTTTAAGTTTTAACATTTTGTCAGAGATGGATGGTGAATTTGATCAGAATTGGTCAAAGTAAAACAAAAAATAATAAATGAATATATAATAACAATACATTAATAATTAATTCAATACAATGAATTGTGGTGTCAATGATAGAATAACAATGGCCCAGAAAACGTAGGGTTGTTATTGTTTTCACTGCTTCTTCTGTGGTACTGCAATAATCACCAGCACTAACTCAACTCAACTCAACTCAATCAACAACAGTAGAGGAAGAAATGGAGCGAGCCCACAAAGTTCTGCACCCCGGCCTCCCAAAGAGGAAACACTTTTTTTATTTAAATAATATTTTATCAAAGCTTCTGTTTTTTTATCTTCATAAAACATTTCTAAAACTTATGTCTTCTTTAAACTTTTTTTCTTTTTTTGCATTTTTGATTCATTTTCCATTTCAGAGATTTTTAAAGTTTTTCGTCTCCATTTTACCACAATGTGTCCGTTTTTGCAAGTGTGGTAACCTATGTGTTTTTGAGTATCTGTACCCCTGTGTGTGTGTGTGTGTGTGTTTGTGTGTATGTGTATGTGTTTATGTGTGTGCGTGCACATGTTTATAAAATCATGTGCCCTTTGCTGAGGCTTGTTGGAACAACGCTAAGTTGTTTAAGCCTGCACATATGAAGCATGGTGATGCGTTTTTAACATGTATGGAGTATGTAAGTATGTGTGTGCGTATTTCATGTCCTTACACTGCATTACCTGTAATGTCAGAGCAGTAAAGACATTCATACTGAGAGGTTGCAGTTGGCTCAAGCAACAAGGTGGGTGGCCTTTAGACAGTTCTGCGTATGTGTCTGTGGGCATGTGTCTGTGGGTATGTGCATCTAGAAAGTGAGCTTATCAAGGAGTGTGTTGAGCTAGTATGTGCAGGGTGAGCAGACTAAGTAAAGTGGGCATGTCTCAGTGCCTACATAGGTGTCAGTGTACATGTATGTTTATGTGTGAGAGTGTGTGTGGGAATTATACTTGCAGGTGAACCGAGTACAATTTCTCATGTGTTTGGACGACCTATGTAAAGCTTATTACGAGTCTGTATAGCCACTGCATGGTGTCAAAGAGGACATATGTCTCTGTGTGTGTGTGTGTATGTGTGTGTGTGTGTGTGTGTGTGTGTGTGTGTGTGTGTGATAGAAGGCACGGAGGGTGATGTGGGAGGCTCAGTCTCTCAGGTCCATGCTGGAGCCGAACAGGGCCACCAGCTGCTCCTCATAGTGAGCGATGTTTCTCTTCATGATCTCCTTACAGGAGCCCAGGAGGCGCTCAAATGCCTGCACGTCTATTACTGCAGAGAGAGACAGAGAGAGAGAGATTAGAAGTGGACGTATGTAGAGGTTAAGAGACATAAACACATAATGGCCCAATCCAAAGCATTTGCTGGATATCACACTCACAAAAAAAAAAAAAATGTAAACTAAGATGTCTCACATCTTCAAACACGTTGTCTTCTTTGAGCATCAATTTGTTGCAACAGTTTGAATCAACAGTGAGATGTTTTTAACACAACAATAAAAAATAGGCAGACTTTTGTGTGCATTAACATTTGTTAGACAAATGTTAATGCACATTCCTGGTCCCATCTTTAAAGTCATTATAAATCCCCAGAGGAGCCTCAATCCTGCTTATCTTTGACAGCTACAGTACAAAAGGGAGAAAGACAAGAGTACAACAGACTGCATCTGTCGCAGCAGAATGGCTGAGTGACATTTCTCTTTGCTTTAAAGCTGAGCAGCTGTTCAAGACAAGCTACTGTACTGTACAAAAACAAAGTACGCTGAAAGATGAGACAGACAGGTGTGTGAGCGTGCTGTGTGCATGGTTAATATTGAAGAGGAGAACATAGGGGAGGAAAAAGAGTGAGTGACACTACATCTACTAGGAAAAAATAAGCTGTGCAATTAGAGCTATTAAAAAAAAGCATACACAGATTTCACAACAGAGAGAGGAGGTGATAAGAAGCACGACCAGCTGTTTAAAAATCCTGTGTTCATTTTCAAAAGTGAAGAGCTGCTCATCCACTGTAGAGCCTGAATTACTGCACCCACTTCAACAGCAAAATTATTAGTGGGTGCCCTTCAATCATCAAAAAATATGAGGTGATGACAGACGAGGAGAGCCAAACACCAATGGTGAGTTAAACAAAGCTCAAATGCCACTTGATATTTCATAGTAAATTGCCTGTAACAGTTCAATTAGTGGAAAATTTATACCAAAGACATTATTGTAAGGTTGAGTAGTTTTAAGGTTTTAACAATATACCAGGGTTTTGTTTAAAGCAATACATAGAACAAAAACTCGGTCCTCAAGCAATTTGAAAAATGCTACAATCACAAAAAAGTGTTCAGTATTTGCATTTTAAGTGACACAATCGCCAACATTATGGGAAGTTGAATGTTGGAACAAAGCTACTTTATATGCACATCTGACTTAATTAGCATTTTTCTTGGGAGCAGCACTGGCATCGATGCTAAAAAATGCGTTTAACGAGTCTGTCGGAGTGTATTTCGTCTTACCCAAACACTTGACATCACCCACTGCGTAGGCTGAGGCTGCTCGGGGCTTGTTAGTGACCAAGGCCAGCTCCCCAAAGTACTGACCCCTGTTACAGCGCGTTATCTCCACCTCCGCATTGTCTGCATGATCTGCCTTTGTCTGCAGGGATAGAGGGAGGAGAGAAGAGGATGAAAGGTTAGGAACCACTGAGTGCTTCATTTTTTCCCCCCACAGCAGACAATTGCGATTCCTGCTGTTGCTAGGCAAAACCAGGAAACACTTCTCCGGTGGCTGATACTCGGGAATGTGGATTGTCATTGTTGAAATGTTCTGCACAAAACGTACCAGGTAGAAGAATATAATTATTATCTGTGCATATTCCCAAAGCAGTGGATTTTTTAAATACTCATCAGCCTCTGAAAAGGCTAAATCATTTATGTGTCTGGCCTTGTTTCAACCAACTGGACCTTTACATTGCAGCTGAACCAATAAACAAGTGACTCCTGGAAATATGTACGTTAGAGCTGAAAATATTCTCTCACATGGATCTCTGAGGGATGCACTGTAAATCCACCTGCAGTGTAAAAATGCAAAGACGTGATGTCAAGAAATAAAGAAGGTGAGGGGGAGTATGGAGTATCTTACTTTACTCTTCATCATGATCTTGACTTCCCCAGTTTCTACAATATAGAAGCAGTCAGCCTGGTCTCCCTGTGGAGAAAATAAACAGACAACTTCTTAATGCATTCAAAAGGAGTTGTGTACTGTATTTGTGTGTTGAAATATTAGAGGATTTCAATGCTAGAGTCATGCTCTCCCTGCATGGAAGCACATCAGCTACATGTCTTACCTGTGTGATGATGCGCTCACCATCTGAGAACTGCTTCATTCCTAATACGTCCACTATCTTCATCCTCTCTGTTGCCTGGAGAGAGAGATAGTGGTAAACAGGGAGGTTGACAGAAATAATGACCAAAAACATGGGAGTAGAGAGAGAGTTGTGTCACTAATTATGCACATAGATTATGGCCATGTAAACCCTCTACTGGTCCCTTCATCCGTTCTTGCCCTTCACCACACAACTGTGTTGTGTATATTTTAAGCTTGGAGACGCAAAAAAAGTACTGTAAAGAATACTGTATACTGTAATACTGTAAGAATACTGTAAAGAAGAGGGGAAGATAAAGAGGCAGTGACAGGATTTTCCAACGTAAAACTTACCTCCAATGACTTGAGTAAGGGCACAGACTCAATGAAACACTCGTACATCTTCCTCTTCTTGGCATTGTTCTTCACAATGAGCCTACGAAATGTGGCACGGTCCTAGGGTAAACAAACACAAGTAAACACACATCTGAAGGCAGATTCGCTCGGACTGAGTGACTGTTGCTTGTCCTCCTCTGCTCAGCCACAGGGAGGCGCTGAAGCAGCATAAACCATCAGAGCAGAGCACAGCTCCATTCATAGATAACAGAGCTCCATTCTTAACATGTCTGAGCATCAAAGCAAAGCAAACAACAACAAAACAAACAGCTCACCATGCAATCCTTAAGAGACTATTTGTGGGAAAGAGTTTACAGTTTGTCTTTTAAGATTTGAAAAAAGTGACACCTGCAGTTAGAAATGTACTGACATAGCATTAAAAATCGTAGAATTGCAGTTGACCAATTCATTATCTTTTACTTGACAGCATTGAAAAGAATTTCCAGGCAATTAAGCAATTGTTCACTTAGAGAAGTGTGTTTAACTTAACCGCATGAAATTTAACATTACAGCTCTGTAAGAGACTGTAAAAATGTACCAGAGTATACCCCATTAAAGGCTAAAATGCCTTTGGATTTGCTGTTTATGGGTGTCTGTGTGTGTGTGTTCTTACCAGTCCCCATAGCGCCCCCTCCTGGGTAGCGATAATGGTGGCGGCACGTGGCGTGTTGTACATGAGTGCCAGCTCCCCGAAGCTGCCCTTATTATCATACTGACCCACGCATGTTCCCGATACCACTATGTCGTACACCCCCCTGGAGAGAAGGAGAGAAGGAGAAAGAGAGAGAGAAGAGGGGGCGAGAAAGTTGGGTAAAGAGAAAAGAGACCATAAATTCAACAGATTAAAAAAAGCCATAGGGTGACTTTGATTTTTTTAATGGAGCCAAAAGTTAAGATGCGGTCAGTGTGTTGTTTATTGACCTGCTGACTGGTTTAATTAGACATCTAATTACACATTATCGGTAGCCTCTGCACAGTACCCAGTTTCAGGGGAGAAAGTTATTGACTGTATGGCTGTGCTAGTGTGTTAAATTGTATGTATTGTTGTGTTTTTGCATATACTGTATCAAAAATGTTTCATGTTTTTGTACGTTTCTGATAGACAGTAATAATTCAGCAGAGCATCTCTCTCTCTCTCTCTCTCTCTCTCTCTCTCTGAGGATTAAAGCTGGGGAAGGTAATTTGCAGCGTTGTTGCTCGGCAGGATTAACCAGTCATTTTGCAAGATAGCCTGTCCTCCCATTGGCTGCCTCATGGAGCTAAGACCCTTGTTGCTGGTGGATTATTAACTCAGTTTGACTAGATTACCATGATGATGGGGACGTCGATTACTTGTGTAACAGAGCAGAACAGAGCACGGTTAAGCAAGACGATCTACGTGCGGTTAGTTCTTTATTAGAGGAACTAAACTTCTGTGAAAGCTGTAATCACTGATAAATTTCACACAGTAAACATGCTTCAGCCTACACTAGATATAAAAGAAATAATTAAGATTCTTTAATTATCATTTTTACTTTGTGGTAAGAGACAACTCAGCAATGATCAATTAAAACACTGAAAAAGTCACCAGACTGAGGTGTCCCACTGTAGCTGGGCGAAAAATATTCTTGTTTGCATAAAGATGTTCTCTGCTAAGATGACCCTTGAAAAGTGCCCTTAGTGACTTTTAACCTGTTACGATAGAATATGAAGCATCTCAATGAATAAATATAAAAAAGAAGTCTGTCTTGGGGGGGGCTGAGCTTCACAGTGATTTGTAACTAACTACAACATCTCACAGTTGTAGTTCAATAAATGACAACTTTAAAAGAGTATCCACTAAAGATGTAGCTGCAGAGAGAGCCAACTAGGAAGTTCATTCTTTATTTGATGATGATGATGATGATGATGATGATGATTATCACTGGATCTAGTGATGACGTACATGTATACGACTGTACAGAACTCTGCTGTCAAGATTTTTTAAAGCTTAAAGCTCTTCATGGCCTTCTTCAGCTATATCTAACACCTATAAGTACTGTACATGCCTGTATGTGCATAGAGATGCTGGTGCAGAGGTCGTCTGTCTATTTCAGAGGCTACAACTGAAAACTAAAGGGGGCAGTGTATGCAGTCGGGGCCCCGAGGCTCTGAAATCAGCCTGAGGAAATTACATTGGCTAGTCCCTTCTTAAAATCTAAGAGTCTTCCCTAATTTTACTTGAGTCTTAATTTTCTTTAAATTGTCTCAATTGTTTTTCTTTAAAAATGTTTTTAAAGGAAATAAAATGTTTTAATGCTCAAATTCTTAACATTTAATACACTGTACTGATATGTTCTTTTAAAACCTGAGGATTTTACGACCTGTCTGTTGCCTTTGTGAAGCATTTGTAACATGGGTTTTGAAAAGTGCTATATAAAGAAAGATTATTATTACATACAAATGACCTTATTTTTGTGTAGTTAAGTTACAGCCACTTCACACGTTTCAGCCGATCAGAACAGAAGACAACAATGATCCTTTTCACATCATGTCACCCATCCTTCTTTACATTTACTCCTTGTCCCTGAGGACTTCTGAGCGATTTCCTGTTACTTCCTGTCTTTACAGCGTGTTTGTTTGTGAAGGGTGCTCTTTGCTTTATAGTAGCACACAAGCCAGAAGCTGCTTGGATGTTATTTCTGTAATGTTATGGATAACAATATGATAAAGCAGCAGAGATGTACACATATGGTTCAATTACATCATAAAAAGTTTAAATAGGAAACATTTTAACAATATGTCACTCTGTCTTGTTTTCATTACTGCTTTTCTTTTTTAGTTTTTGTTTATCCCTCCATCTCTGTGTGTGTCCACGGTCACAATCATACCCCACCTTGCTGGTGACATTAGCTACCTACACTTTTTACAGACCAGGGAAAATCCCGGGATAGTATATGACCAGGCAGGCGTGTTGCTCTTAAAGGTCACTGCATGTCTATTGTGCAGGGAGCCTGTTCTCTTAGAAAGTGTGTATAAAGATGGAAAGATAGCACACAACAAGTGGAACCAAACTGCTGTACTGGACTGATATGTGCCATGCCAAAGACGAAAGGAGGTCAGGGACAAACAGTGACCAGCCACCAGCCACCAGCTAAGCACTGGTACGTCTGTTCTCTCTTTGGTGGAAATCCTATGCCAAGTAATCACGTGGGCTAGTAAAGTGCAAATGTAAATGACTGACTGACTACGAGGACCTGGTAATGTTACTGTACTAATTAATACATCCTCTTGCCTGTTGATACATAATCGTAGTTTTCCAGTTAAAATATGCTCAACGCATTCATCACAGCAAGTATAATAGTGAGTTAGTTTTTCTACAACACTGTATATCAGCCCAACGTGTCCTGTAAGGGCCTGTGTACACAGCAACAGTTTATATTAGCAATATGACAGGAAAATTACACACAGCCTCCACGCATGGATGCAGACATACACATCACCATGGTCATAAACAGTGCAGGGTAAATATAAGCCTCACTGTAAAGACCAGCAAAACAGGTGCACTGTTATAAATCCTTAAGCTTTTTAGTTGTTCACAGTTATTCCACTATTAGTAATTGTATTCAAATACAACAGCCATGTAATTAAATAAAAACAATTTTAATTGTTGTGGAGTCAGATTCAAGTGTATGGTATTAGTTACAGTAGACAGTAACTAATGGTGTTGTATCTGTCTCAGGTGTTTTACTCCCATGTATTATATTTTTATACGACCACAACGTACAGCCTAAAACAACACAACAGAAGTAAGCTGACACACAAATAACTTAAGTAGTAAAAACAAGGCTTCACATAATGAAATGTTATCTAGTCTTTCTGTGTAATAAATACATATGTATCAAAACCCAAAAATATGCACACATACATCATCCTCACCTTTCTTAGTCTTTTGCATTAACTGTGCTGGAAAACGCTGTCATCTCCAGCCTTTCTGACATCTCTGCACGCTTAATAAACTATGTAAACTAAGTATTTGAACAAACAAATGTACGCTAATGTAATGATCCAGCACAGATGTCTGCCTCTTACCTCTCTATCACGTAGAAGTTGTCTCCATCGTCTCCCTGGTCAATGACGTGCTCCTGGGGCTGAACCCTTAACTCAAACATGGCGTCCAGCACCTCTGAAAACTGCTCCTGCATAGAGATGAGAAGTGGGACGTCAGATAAAGACGGATTAGAGAAACAAGGAGCAAAAGTGGAAATGTGTATGTAGAAGTTCAGCTAGTAGCTCAAAATGGTATCTAGCTAATGTCAGTGCTGCTGCTGAATGGAGATGAGATGAAACTGATGAAATACCTCAGAGAAATCTCTGAGAAGTACAAGGAGAACAGAAATAGTTTTTAATATATCAAATTCATTTCAAGTGCATCTTGTCAGCCAAAACAAATGAGGATAAATTAAGTATAGCAACATGACAAAACATATGATTTTTGGAACTGTTCTTTAGCTAAATATAGGTGGGTTTAAGCTGAGTAGTTTCACTATGCCAACAAAAATCAAGCACATAATCAGAATACAGTTACACAGGCCTCTATGATGCTTGGTTTCTAGCCAATAAAACAAGCACATTAAGAGCAAAGATTACATTAGTTGATGATATAAGGTATATATGCAAAGATTTTTAACAGGTACTTTGTCATTGTCTCACTAGGTGTAGGCAATTAAGAAAAATGGTACAGAAAAAGATGTAGTCACACTTTGATTTCAGTCAACACAGTACAGGACAAAATGAAACTCTATGGAAACAAAGATGGAAAATATGATGAAAATACTTTCACTCTATACCCTAAAACCTCTTACTGAGGGGAAGGAATGAAATAACAGAAGCCTTACTAGCTGTTCAGATCCAAGACTAACATATACAGTAAAAAAATATCTTTTGACAGTCGAAAGAGATGTAAAATAAGCCTATTTCACTTTGATTTTCCTGTTTTAGCAAACATGTACCTAAAAGTGTTCTTCACAACTGAATGTTACATAAATGTTACTCTGTCATACTTCATGTTGTCAGAGTTTGAGTTTATTGTTCAATACAAATAAGTGAGAGCTCCACTGTGATGACAACATCTTGTGTACAGGTGTATTTTTAATAAGATACAGTTTATATTATATATATTATATGTATTACACAGCTAAATATGGCAATGATTAGTGATACTGTGTTGCACTATGTCTTATAGATATTTCCATTTCACATTTACTGATTATTACGTTAATAAATGTTGACTGACTACTGGATCCACATACATATGACTTAAGGAAAAGCTTGGATACTGAATGGGAAAGCTTTCATCCAGGGCACAATAAGTCAATGAGGCTATTCTGGAAGCTTAAGACCTTACTTGCTTCAGACATTTCATGCAAGACAATTCTTTCTTTTGTCTTTCACTGATTTGCTAGTGTCTGTGCTCATGTTTTTTTTCTGTGTTTTAAGTTTAATTTACCTGATCTAATGTTTTGAAGAGTAGGATGTCTCGGCAGGCCTCCTGCAGTCTGCAGCGCTGTTCATCTGTTTTTGGGTGAACCACTCTGGGCTCCGTGTCCTCGTCCTCGTCATCTGGGTTGAAGGCCTCCGCACACACTGGAGGGAAGACATGTATACTCCTTTTTCATATTGCATTAACATGTTCTGTGTGCTTAAACTGTCATTAGACAGAGAAAAAAAACAGGTAAGGAAGTATTCTATGGACATGTTCAGAAAAGCATAAAGCCACAGTAACAACCAAACATACAGAATAACTACAAAAACCTTGACAACAATGAGCAACAAACATAAATGACAAAACCAAAAACAGGTCACAGGCAACTCAAGTAGAGACGACCTTGTTGAAAATAAACTACCACTATACTTGTAGATAGGGAAGTAACAAAATGTTCATTGTTGGTCTTTAAGGACAGGCTGACATTCATGTCTTGTCATTAATGGTGTAACCGAGGCTTGGTAGGTTTTTCCTTCCTGCAAAGCCATTGCTTGCCTAACTTAAAAATTAGGCAAGCAACGACTTTAGAATTAACATTAATCTACAACATATTTGTCATTTGACAAACAAGTTTGTAAAGAACCAAAAAATATTCTTCAAGTTATATTGATATTAAACTGAACTACTGTAAACACTGACTGCATTAGCAGAGGTGCGCACACACACAATATACAAGGAAAGGTAAGATGTTACACAAGCACACATACACGTAGCGAGGAAGATATTGTATAACACAAAATGAGGCGACGGCCTGCAGGAGGGGGGAAAAGAGGACATCATTACTGCAGAACACTGACGGAGCCCAGAAGTGAGGAAATGACACATGCACAGCGACATGTTTTACCACACTGGATGACAAACACTGACAAGGTCATTTCAAATTGTCACTATGCATCTGTGTTTCCTCCAACTCTGTAGAGACACCCTCTACTTCTCACATGACATTTATCACAAAACGCATAGAAGTGTGTAAGAGAGAGAACGTGTGTGTCTGAATGTGTGTAATGTTCTGTCTCTCAGCTTTCATTCTGATCATGTTTGGAGCAGTGTGACCTCTGGCATGTTAATTCCTTTAGTTCAGCCTTCTTGGGCAAGTCAATACAATGAGCCAAATAAGTAGTAAAATAAATGAACAGGAAGAACATATCTAAACAAATGACAAAGTATGATCCCAAAATACCAGCCCCAAAATATCTGTGCTGTAAGTATGAAGACACAGATGGTATGTACATGTTAGTATATGATTGCCATTAAAAATCAGACAGGAATTGTACTTGTTTTGTTCCCCCTACGCTGCCAAAACCTTTATCTATCCCTGAAAACACTGAAACGTCAGCCAAACACATGCTTTTGTTTACACGCTTTCTCCACTTGTAACAGGGCAGTGTGATCAAGTCCAATGCAAATATGTAATCAAGTCATCATTTCCACTTTGTTTTTGGCCAAAGAAAATAAATTGTGGATATGATTGTGGCCTTATGTTCCCCCTGTAAGAAAACATTGATTCCTAATGACATTGATGTCGTCCTCCTTCCAGAATGTAGCATTCGAATTCAACGAAGGATTGCACTTTTGCCTTTTGCCTTCATTAAACCTGCACAAGTAAGTCAAAAAGAAACCATGTAATTCTCTAAGCACCCGCAAAGGGTGAAATGTACCTCTGACTGCGCTGCCAAGCAAATAGCACACTGGTGCTCCGGTGCTATTTGCATGTATTCAAATTAGGTAATGTGCAGAAATTTAGACCAAACTGGCCCCTTTCTATGAAAATGAGCCTCAATGCAAAAAAGGCCAATTCATCAACACCAACACTAATAGCCACACACAGCTGAGTGAAAATTTCAGCGTCTTCAGAGAGTCGATGCTAACTGAAGCACATTCATAGTAGAATAGGCATTTTTTTCAGCATTAACTGGGAACTACTAGATCTCTTTTTTTTTTTTTTTAAAGAATTTAATCACTATTAGTATAAATGTGAATATCATGACCCATCCCTAACTTATAGGGTGTCACACCCAGACTCCCCAGTGATCATGGTGGCAGTGACTGTAGCCAGATCAAGGGATCGTCATGCCAGGTGTGTCTGTAAATAATATTTTCACATTATTATTATAATTATCAGGCTATCACTGTCATGACATCCGACAGTAGCAATGCCTTGAATGGGTAGCACTCTGAGGTGACTTTAAAATGCACCCAAAAAGCAACTTGTTAAAACTTTGAATAGTTTATTTTACAGTAAGTGGTTATAAATGTGGACATGTCACCAGACACAAAACAAGGGCAAATACCACTCAACTGACAAAAAACTATAACACTACTAAACTATAACAAATACCACTAAACATTTACTGCAAAACTATATACTAAACTATAACACTAAACTTTAGTGTTGAATTATTTTAAGCAGAATAAAGTAAATCATTTATAAAATGATGACTTTTAGTCATATGTGCTGAACTGTCATTATATCCTGACATTAGAATATGACACAAATAATCTACAGGAAAATCAGGCTGTCCTGGCTCCCCCTGCTGCACCTCAGGCCATTTGACAGGAATACATCGCTCCAAAACAACTGATCACAAGAGTATCTAATTGAACGTCAATCCTTGCTCCTGCACTGGCTGCACCACGCCCCCAACCACACAAGCGCTACCTTGGACACAATGACGAATAAACAAGCAATGAGAAAACACCCATCTCTCCTTTGCCAAAAAAAACAGTTTACATGAAACAAAAGTTAAAATAGGAGGAGCAATGAAGAAAAGGAAGCCAAAAAGAAAGAAATAAGACCGAGCAGTGTGGTGGGAGGGGCTTGGGGGGAACTGGACCATATTCGAGAGAGGAGACCCAATGTGGAAGTTGTACTTCGTCAAATTTTAAAGTCCGCTCTCTTATAAATTCTACCAACTATATCTTTAATGAAGTATTAATTTATTTTTGGCAACTTATTTGACAGAAGTATATTTAATGTGTTTGTTGGTTTTCAACATCACTCTATATCTGATACAATGGATCTCTTCTTTTATATTTCTTGGACAATCGTTTAGTTTAAAAAAAATAAATAAATAAATTTAAAAAAAACGCCTCCACGTTAACTCAGAGAAACACATAAAACATAGTAATACAAACTAACTAACACTAACTCACTGATGTACAAATTGTTCTCTATTTTACTCTATTGAACATTCAGTGACCAGAACAACAGAAACACCTAGACAGTGTAATGCAATACAATACAATACAGTAGCCCTGCCTTAATACCACCCCACTTTTAAGACCTCTCAACTTACTGCAGTGACGTACAAGGGTACTCTAGTACCCTATGACATCACTGTGTGGGTCCAGGTGCAACAAACAACTCAGTGAACAACAATAAATTAGCCTCTCAAAGATGGTATAATACATTGCAGATCTTGTTGTTTTGGATTGCATTAAAATGTAACAAGGGCTTCCGTGAAACTGCACTCCAAGTGTATCGCTGTGACATCTTGTTCTGGGTATCTGACTGCTTATCTATGGACACATCAGAAACACAACAAACCAAATGGGCCCAGGAAAGCATGACACATAACACAAAGCATGTTTGTTAACAAAGATGATAAAGTAAAGGGGTGCCCTCTTCTTTTGGGTGAGGTTTCAGTGTATCTCTGTGAGAAAACAACACACACAAAAAAAGTCAAAAACTCCTCTTTTTGCCTTAAATAATTGCTCTGCCCTGATTACTTCAGACCCTGTACCGGTTACCATTATCTGTCCAGCAGGTTGGTCCCATTTTCAGTGAATCTATTAAGCCCAGTACTTCTCGCCCATGTTTATCCTGCTGATGAGAACATTGTGAATCTTCTGAAAATCACTGGATCTCTTTAACCCTCTGTTTGTTTGCATCCCACAAGCACAGCTGGGGGCCCAAGCTCTCTCTCACTTTTCCCTCTCTCTTGTCTTCTATTTTCACTCAGGCTTCTCTGTGCAGGCCTACTTGTTTGGCGACACGTGAAGTTGCTCAGCGTCCTCCTGGATCTACTCTTCATATGTGTTTACGATCTTTGTATATTTTTGTAATCCTGATTGTTTATACTGTAACATTACTATGTTGGTCTATTCTGAACACACAATATCTACTGCATGTCTGTCCATCGTGTAACAGTGCTCACACTTAAGGATGAGGTTACAACAGGAGTTTGCACATTATAAGACCCAAGTGTGTCTGTCTTCAAACACATCTTAAGGACATGTTGAAATTGGCTCGCTATGCCCTTGCCTTTTTTACTTGTTGAAAAGTTGTCTGGGACCCTGAATCGTCTCATATCCTATGGTGTGCATCTGGCTTTATCACAAATCAAGGGTCTAAGAACAGAGGGTGTCGTCTCCTGTACAGATTTTAAAGCTCTTTAAAACAAATTTGTGATTTGTGATATTGGGCTCTATGGATAAAATTCGCTTGACTCAATCTGACTTTTTAAATCAGAAAAATGTAGTAATATCTCTGAGAAACATGATGAGCATGGCAGTGACGCTCGATCTTTGTGGTTGTATTAACACAAATTTTCTACAGGGCTCAAAAAGGATCATTATGTCTTATACATAACCACAAAGAAGGTTTGCTTTTACCACACAACAGTTTTGTAAACAAATAAACTTCAAACCACTTTTACCACATCATAACATTAAGAACTCTACACAAATAGATGTTACAGCTACAAAACAGTGCAATAAAGTTGACAACTTGCACAAGTTAACAGCACACGTACTCCACACTAAACCTTCATGGCGCTGCAGTATAGACAGCAGGGTCAACAGTGACAGTAGGACAACCAGTAAAGATAAACATCAGCTGCCACACCCAGAGCCTAATCAAAGTGCAGCTCTCTGTGACGGCTGACGACATTCAATTACTCATATGTAAACACTAGATGGGTACCATGAAGCGTGAGAAAACAAGAGTGCCACACACACACACACAAGAATACAGACGCCAAGACAGAAGCAGAGAGAACGCAGACACACAAAACCCAAAACACAGAGCAGTGCTGCTTAGTAAAAATGGTTTACACCCATGACATACGCAAATACTCTCATTATGAAAACACTGCCTGAACAGTGCTTGACATCAATGACAGAGACACACACAAAGCAGTAAGTCTACTACTTGGCTTGAGCATGCATGACACACACAATAACGCGCACAAGCTGTGACTGAGCCACTTAGGCAGTGATGTATGCAATGCTGTCCATGGTGTGGATTACACTTAAGGAGCATGACGTCAAAGACATGCATATACACAGACGCATACTGGTGGACACGCATACAGATCTTACCTGACACTCTCCTGTTGAATCTGCTGGGTGGTGGAGCTGTGGGGAGAGGGCAAAAGAGAGGTGAAATTAACATCATTGTTTTTACATAATGACATTTAATACGATTTTGTGATTGCTTTCAAATCCTCATTATCATTATATGCTCTGCTGTTTGTGACAATAAGTGAAGTGAAAGACAAGGATTTAGAAAAGGAAAAGGGCAGACAGCGAGTCAGAGTGAGAGCCAGCACTGAGAGAAAAAGATACAGACAGTCAAACAGATACAGGCAACAAAAGGTGAAGAGATAGAAAGTAGGACACGCTCAAAGATATAGGCAGACATGAAGGAAAACAAAGAGAGACCAAGCGTAACCAGGAAAGAAGACATGAGCTAAAAGATTAATTGAGAATGAGGGAGGGTGGGGGGGGGTTAGTATCGCAAAATGAATATTTATTTCTATGCATGAATGCTACTATTAGCTCTGGATATATGATAAATATTTTGGTATTAAATATTTTACGGTGTGGCTTTATTATATATAATCAATTAGGCTGATCAGCAGACTTGTCTTTGCCAGTATAGCTAGCCTCAAGCTGTTTGGATTTACAGCTGCTGTTAATATTCCTGATGTACCAGGATGGCACATCTGATGTCTCTGATTTAAAATTTAGCCTAAAAAAGCAAAACACAAAACCAGGAGAACTGTTAAATACCCCAATCAGTGACCCCCTGTAGATCTCTGCCAGAGAGATTACAAATGTTACAAAAATATGCTGTAAAACAATCGTATGAAAAAAACAAACAAACAAGCAAACAAAAAACTCTTCACTGAGCCCTGGTACATGCTCTGACCAACCTTGTATGTAGGTTGAACGTGTAATAGCAAAACAAAATGCCTTTTGTAAAAAAAAATGCAAACATTTTGCACCATGAGAACACCACATGCCTCTTACATGAATATAGAGGAGCTCATAAACTGTGACAAACAAATATAGCACATGAGAGGCTTTGATTATTAGCCAGGGAAGAATACATTTAGCATAAATATATGATCCTTTTATGAGAGAAAAGGTTCTATAGAAATATGCAGAATAATCCATGTACACAGGGATGTTTGCAATCAGGATATTAAGCTGATTAACAGCCTAACCCAAATCTACTTGTAACAATGAAACACTTCAGCATTATCAAGATAAAAATACCAGCATCCAATGCAAACAATTTTTTTTAACACTTTTTATACATTTTTATTTTTTAGGTTAGTGGGTCATGTGCAGTTAAACACCTAGTTTCATCTATCTATTTTCTGCTGCTTGTCCAGGCTCATTTGGAGCAACCACTTCCTTCCGTTGGTTTTGAGCCCACATGGCCAGCAGCCCCACTATGTTTTTTCAGGCTGTGCCCAACTGAGCCCCATGAGCACAGGCCAATACACCAGTCTGTTGCTTGCAAGCCTTCCATAGACTGGGGTGAGGTGACTCTTTTGACTCGATTTACAAATGCGGTTTGATAGTAAAATACTCAGGGAGATAAGTTATATATATGTAAAAGCACACATAGTGAATATGTTTAAAATCAGTTAAAAGAAGATTATAAGGTGATCAGCAATTATTTCACATTTCCTTGTTTCATTTAAATGGTGGAGCTCTGTAATAAAATATTCTTCATGCATCATTTTGCCAGATGAAGCAGAGCCCAGGTTTAACTTATGTTGTAACAACATGAAACCAAACTGGAAAACATCCTGTGCAAGGCAGATGATGCTTCCTGGAAATCTCTTAACAGCAGCAGTAATTGAGTTTAATTTCAGGTCATGATTTCAGTGCTCTGCACTTGACACTAGATGGTATACATCAGAGCAGAGGCATAGACGCGTGAGTGTGCATCCTCAGTACGTGTGATTGCAGTGTGTAGATTCTGGCCTTGAGCAGCATCTGTGTGTACGTGTAAGTGCAACTGACCATGTCAATGTGTGTAAGAGGGTGCTAACACACCCACACACAGACACACACACTCTCACACTCACAGGGCGAGTTCAGGGTCCTAAACACCTGCATTCTAACACTGGGCTGTTACTAGCCAGCATCAACATGGCTCACTGCTGCCTCACACACACACACACATAGTGTGTGTCCAATGCTACCTTATTACCATCCTGTCAGAGCCCATTAGATCGAGACTGTGAAGACGGGAGCCTGGGGGCAACTCACACATACACACCACTTTCCCCGGTCACCTGGGGATATGGACACAGTTTAGCACTACTCTCCATGGAGATCACTCTTACTATCACTCAACACAGACCAAGCATGGTCTGAGCTACTGCTACACTGATTTTTGTGGCATCTGCAAGGGACATTTTCACATTTGTCTTTATTGATTTTAAGGAATTCCAGAGAATACTCTATCACTAGTTGAAAGGAATTTTGTTGAGTGACTTCTGGATTTTAACTCTAAAATATAATATACCAAAAATTCAGTTTGGCGTCTCCTTTAGCTACCCAGACTCTCACTCCGGCTGTCCATATATTAGGTTTTAATGTTGTTCAAACATAGAGTCAGAATTTACAACATGACAACTGCCAAATGAGTTACAACTGAAAAAGTGCCAAACATTAGCTAAACTTGTCCTTGGCAGATAATGATCTCCAAAAGCTACGGTGCACACTGACCAATCAAAACAAAGCAAAACACTCTCCTTAATGGCAGTCTGTTCGACTGGCTCTACACAAAGCAGAAGCATGTAATCTCTTAGCTTCTCAGAAGACTACATGGTGAATGCAAATGAACATTAGTTCAACAGAAACAGGAAGAGGATCCATTCTACTTATGTCAGCACTGGGCACCAGGAGTTCACAGTGAATTATAGTAAATATGAGAATGACCAGAACAATATTTGAGAGAAGAATAAATGTCTTACAAGTACAGATACAAGGGACACATAAAATGATTCAGATAGTAGCAGAATTAGTGGCGTAATTTCTCAAGTGTTGCTCTCTTTCATTTACAATTTATGTGATTAAATATCAGCTGTTAACTGTTAATATAATGCGTTTGTATATAGTGGCCTCTCCAAAATATGCTCACTATTCATGGATTTTGCAGCTATCCCTTGCTGTCATTATAGTATACCTCGCCCCCTCAGTTGTCCCAAAAGAACAGGCCTTCCACCACTGCATTGCTCCCAAAGCTTCATGACTGGTTTTCCTCCCTGCATCTTTTCTTTTGGATCAGAGTCTACTTTCCTATTTTATCTCCTTAACATCAAGACATAGATGGGTCCTTTGAAGTTGGTTGTTGGAGATAGTGACAAGATGACGATACAAAACAGAGACTGTGCTGGCCCTGATAGATTGTCTAATTTAATGTTTTAACCTGTTTATGACCGAGATGAGTCAACATCCATATAGCAATGATTAACAGATACGAGCCTCCTGTTCAATACTGGTACACAGTAATGGCCCTTTTCCACTAGTACCTACTAAACGGCTCGCTCGCTCGCTTCGCCTACTTGCCTTTGTACGCTGCTTTCCATTACATTTTAGTACCTGGTACCAGGTTGGTACCAGGTTTACTTTCGTACCAGAAATACCTACTCGGCCTGGGTTCCAAGCGAGCTGAGTCAAGAGCCGAAAATGTGACGCGTCGGCAGACGGCAGGCCACTGATTGGCCAGGGCCTGACGTCACTAGATGCGTCAGGGAGAGCGACTCGTTCATAAGACTCAACCACTTCACGCCATTTTTAAAACGCAATAACAACAACGAAACACGATCAGAGATGGCTGTACAATAATCAACCCCGCGGAGCAATGACAAGGTGCAGACATTTCTTTGTCTGGTGGCCTCCATTGCTCCACAGTCGCTTTCGGGTTTGTGTCGCATAACAAATGACGTCGCTGGAGTTTCGGCCGCGTTGCCACGGCATTTAATTCCCCACCCACGCTGAGGTGGTACTCTCATTGTAATGGAAAACGACCGAAACTGAGTTTTCGAGTCGAGTCGAGTCGAGTCGAGGCGAGGCAATTACAGAATCTCCTCTGTTTTTATATCAATTTAAAGATTGAACTGAGACTTCTTTCCAAATAGCAGTCAAGTCAGTTATTTTTATATTGCTTTCCTCTTCATGTCTTCTACTCTATGTTAATGCCAGCTCAGCCAAGCTGCATGGTATCCAAGTTATGACTATCCTAGTAATAATTTGGATGACTATACTCGTCATAATTTAGATACCAAGCAGCTTGACTGATAAATTCCATTATATTTACATATTATATTGGCAACGCAAATGAGATTCAGCAAGAACTTATGGATTACAGTTCTGGACCTGATCTTTGACCTCCCTGTCTCTGGTACACGTAAAAAAAAAAAAAAAAAAAAAGAATGCAGCCAGAAAAGAATAAAAGAAACAAGGCATATGCCAGTTTGAACCAACTCCAATGGTCTCATGCTTGACTTCATTCAAGTTCAATACAGAAAAAGCAATCAGATAAACAAGGATGTAGCAGAAATGTTCACGTGAAAAATAAACGACTTGCATCTTAAAATTATTCTGCAACATCACAGAGTCTTCTTCCATCCATTAATCACCAGTTATCTTTTTGCTGATGCCTATTCCCCCTGACTCCCATTTAAACCTAAATCTCTCTTCCTCCTTCACTGCTGAAAAATACTGGTGGTCAAGGGGTTAAGGCACCAACTACGATGTAGAACGTCCCCACTTTGCATTCAGACAGGGACCTTTGTTGGATGTTATTCTGTCTGTAAAGAAAATGATGGCCTAAGGAAAGGTAACTTGCTCTTCAGTCTCATTAATTACCTACTGAAGCAGAGAGTTGATTTTTCACACTTCGGTGATATTAGCTGAAAACAATGCTTTCTCAAAAGGTGCGAAAATATATTTGTCACTCCTATAGCTTCATGCAGCAGTTGCTATACACATTCTGTGATAAATGGAATAAAATTCTTAAAACCACTACAGTCCTTTAAGGAGGTTCATTCACAGAAATCATAGCACCACCTGGGAAACTAATGGGAATCATCATTTCAGCAACCTAATATTTACTTTCCACCAATTCAAATTTCCAGCTTTTTTGTTTACTTCAACACAACCCCCCTCTCCTTCAAAACTCTATTATCTGGAAGGTGACCACCTACCAGGAGGACACATTCCAAACTGCTTAAAATGATTTGTCTTGATCCACGTTAAACTCATGAGCAGGTCAGATCGCTGCAGGTACCACAGCAAAGAGGCACAAAGACCAACAAAAACACATACACACACAGATCCACACAAAGCAGGTCACGCATGGGAAAACTGATTTGTTGTTTGAGTGAAAAGATGTAAAACCACTTATCTTACTGCTATTTGTTCTACATTTTCCCTGTTAAGACACGAGGTTCAGGTTACCTAACAGGTTGTATCTCTCAAACTAACCGAAGCATATATTCAACTCATGAATCACCTCAGTGTGTTAGCCCTGTGATTGTGGGGAAACAGATGATAGTCAAGAAAGTAGGATGAACATTATTAAGTTGTTTTCTTTGTGCGTTGTTTCAGACTAAAAGCATGAATAAAGTAGTTTCACCAGCACGTGTTCAGTCCTGAAGTTTTGGCAAATTTGAAAATGAATCATGTATTGTCACAAAAAATGAAGTTCTGTCTGTCAAGAGCAGGTGGATATAATTTAAAAAAAAAGTGTGTGCATGTACGCACGTGTTTTTGTGTGTTTCAGTGAGTGGGTGCGTAAGTCTGAGTGTGCAATGTGTGAAGTGCTCTCCCTACTGTCATGTGGCTGGGGGGGTTGGGGGTGGTGGTGAGGGTGACTGTATCAAGTATACGCCTGAAGTTGCCTTGGCAACCTAACACAAAGACGATCTCATCACCATAACAACTCTACCCCCTTCAGCCTCTCTCCTCCCCCTTCTCAGCCGCCATCCACCTCCCTTTTCCTCTATCCACCTGCCCCCCCCCCCACCCACCCCCAACACACACACACACACACACACACACACTCCATTCCTCCCTATACACCCATTCATTGCAATAACAGCATTAACAGATGGAGAGGAGAGAGAGATAGAGGGGGAGAGGAATAAAATAGAGAGGGGGAGACAGAGGGAGAACCAGAGGGGGAGAAACAAAAAGACAGATCAGAAGGAGTGACAGAGAGATATTTATCAGTATGTGAGAAAAAAATGGAAAGATAAAGGGGAACAGAAAGATGGGCAGAGAGCTAACTGTTACAGAGATATGTTATGTGTATATATACAGAAAGCAGTGGATAAATAATTATGTGTAGCATGTGATAACTAGTGATTCAGAAAAACAAGTTGAGAGACAATCAAAGGGAGAAAGATAATCACTGAGGCAGAGAGAGAGAGAGAAAGACAGAGAAAGCCCACTCAGTGGCAAAAAAGGGAGCAATTCATCCATCCCTGCCTGGTGTTTTCCATTGATTTTTCTTACAGCCATTCTCAGTGTGCGAATGTCTGTCTGCACAGCCTGTCAATACATCAGCCAGTTAGCTGGACAGGACCAAGGCATGAATGTGGCCATGCCGTTTCAGGCACTTCAAATTTCAATATTTTACATTCTCGATTTTTTACAAAATGGCTACAGAATGGTTAGAGTATTAAGCGGGATGAGACAGAGGGGAAATGACGAAAAAGAAAGAAGAAAACACACAACAGAACGTTAGATCCTGCAGCACACTTAGCAAGTTTGAAATGAACCCTAACCTAAACTTCGGAAGCAATGGCCGGCTTTCAAGTGTGAGAGTTAAAAAGAAAATAGGCGACATGAGCTAAGTTTGGACAGGTCTGTTATTTGTCTGCCCACCTGTTGCTGCTAACACCTCCTGGTTTCCCTCTTACCACTCTGCTTCCTGGAATAGAAACAGTAAAACGCAGGAAAATTTTGGCTTTTAAAAGGACAAGTCTGTCAATTACATTAGCCACTTGGCAGTGAGTCAACCACCATTTGGAGCCTTTAATCTAGTCGACCGAACGAATTTGGCAGAATAAAATAGTGACAGGGGCTGCATCATGTTTCATGATGGTTTTGCTGTTGGCAATTTTTTAGCCCTTCAATGAAAATTGTCATGTAGACTATGAATGGTTCGTGCCTATTCATTTGTTGCATTAATTGTATTAGACTCAGGTGTTTGGCTTCCCAACGTTAAAATTTCAATACACATACAGAGGCTTGTGAGAACAGTTTGTTTTGGATGGCATATATCATAAACACACAAGACTGTAAGAAGTGGAAGAACTCTGCAATCACTTGAGGATTGACAATTGACATGAGAAATTTAAGTTAGAAATGATTTGTGCATGCAATTAAGTACAATGTGCATACATCAAATAAACACTTTTATACCTGTGAAATGGTCTTTTTTCTGTTTGTCCTGGCAGTATTGATTTTGTATCATAGCAAATATAACAAAAATGTTTTGGGAAAAGCCTAGAGTTAAATTATCAAAGGATTATTCATTCATACACTTGCTGGTCAGACTTTTTCTAATTAAAAATGTAACTGTCTCAATTTATTATCATCAAAATGTAGAAATATGGTGGTAGTACTTTGGCTGCTAGTGATGAAGTAGGCAATTTACAGACATCCATTTGTTCTCTTTTAACTCATTTTTAACATTTTAAAGACTCAATGATTAATGCAAGTTACCCCTATCTCTCCCCCTTCTTGTCCCCTTTCTCACCACTCACCTACGGCATCTCCCCATATTTCCCCACAATTCTCTCTCAACAACAGCCCCCATCATCTGTCCCTCCTCTTCTATCCTCCCACTCTGTCTCTCCATTTCTTTTCTTCCTTTCCTCTCAGCAACTCTCCTCTCTGCTCATGTCTGCCTGCCGCCCTGCCCCCCTCCCCCTCCCCTCCCCTCCCTCCCTCCTCCTCCTCTCAAGGCCTGATTGATAGCAGCAGGGTCAGATGTGGAGCAGGAAAGCAGGGAGCTTCCCTCACGTGTTGCCTCTCCTCTAGAGCTTGCAGCCTCAGACGTCACCGTCAACCTCTGCTGGCATGCACTCACAAATATATGCACATGCACACACACTGCTGGCTTTATCATGCACTTGGGCAACATCAGAGCCAAATACAGTGGATGTGTACATGTGCAACCTCTCTCACACACACTCACACACAGGACATAATCAGCTCCAGTCTCTTAACTGCACACCTCCGTATACATAGGCGAAAAAATGTTAACTGTGAAAATAACCAAGATAAACAAAAATAAGATAATTTTATAATTCCCCTTTAAACAGTTCATATATCATTGCTGAAATGAGCAGTAGCATCACTTTGATGCTCTAAAAGAGCTTTCATTGCCAGCAATCTGATCACTACTTTATTTTCTCCAAATTTCGAGTCAATTCTTTTTAATCATGATCTTTCCAGCTCTCGCTCCTCTTCTTTTGCTCCTACCATGGTCATCTCTGTCCAAGACCCATACAGAGAGTAACAAGCAGAAATATTTTCCTGCATGTCCTCCTCCCCCTATGTGTCTGTAGCCACCGTGTGCTGAAGTGCTGAGTTAAGCAACAATGACTCCATACTCCAGGGCTTACAATACAATACGAGGCTAATGTGGAAATGTTATCAAAGTGTAAAATGCATCATGTCTGCAATATATACAAATTTGCACCATTATACATGCACTTTGCAAAGCAGTATATGCGGAGAGCTGCATAATAAAAAGCAAAGGCACAGACAGCAGAGGAGGTACACACATATGCAGAGCCTGCTTTATAAACACACACAAAACCACCAGTCTATTATTCCTATCACTATTAACCATTACTTGCTTAAAAAGCAAATTTCTATGACAAAATAGATTTTAATATGTTTCTACAACTGAATTTATGGGTAGATTATATGTTAATGTTAACATAATTATCCCATTGTGTGACTGATAGTAACATATTCAGTAGATACATCTTTTGGAATGGTAAATAAACCTCATTTATATAGCACTTTTTTGGGCACTGGGAACAGCGTCAGTCTTACTCAAACACGTCACACAACATGCCAACCGTGCTATCAATGTACAATCAACTCCATCTCCTGAGCCATTTTGAGCTTAATGTTTTTAAAAAAAAGGGAGAGATTGGAAGAAACCAATTTTCACCCAGATTTTATGCTCCTAATGAAATAAATTGGAAAAGAAGTTATTGTATCATTTGGTCTATTTCCAATTTTCAAAAACTTTATGCAAATTTATGAAGCTTATAATACTTTTGTAAACGGATATATACCCAAGGTTCGAACCCTCGTCCACTGATTTTCAGTCTGTCTACAATACACACCAACTAAGTCACTCAGTGAGGCAACAGAAATCCTGCATGCAGGACGACATACATCATACATATTTGGATGACATCCAGCAGGGTCTGCAACATAATCATCTTGTACTGAAATTGAAAATAGTTTGAAAATAGTGTTTTCACCATAAGAAAACAGGGCTCACTTTAAATTTTTTCAAGGCTATCAAGTTCACTGGAATAACAGATCCACAGCTCAAATGATGATGCAAGATTAAAAGATTGATTAAATAATTTCAAAGTGAGTACAGACTAAATTTAATTGTTTCAAATTAATCAGGTGCTACATACACATTCAGAAAGCCTAGTTGTTTATGCACAGTGTTTGTCTCTCATTTATCATATGATATGACAGTATAGGCCCCAAAATTCACCATGCACAATCTTCTTACATCCTTAAACAAAAACTTAAATAAGACAAAATAAATGCATCACATAGCAAAGCAAATCACTGTGATAGATCAGTTGTGGAATTATCAGGTAAACTACTTTTTATAGTCTGTTGATGTGCAGTCAGTTACTGACTCTGAGGCAGACAATTTAACAATACAAATGTCAAAATATAGGTATACTTTAAATATGTATGTAGCTGGTATACAAAGAGAGGAAGCAGACAGCTGATAATAAAGCTGGTAACAGCTTTTGTGTCATTCTAGGTAAAATATCAGTACAATGCATGTATCAGGGCCGTTGACGTATCATGTCTGCTGTTAGTGTGCGTCATTCCAGAGCCAAATTATGAGTGTGAAACAACATGTCAATTATTGCCTCAAGCAAATTGGGGCCTCACCAAATGGACTGAACCAACACTGTAAATTCGAAATATTAAAACAATATTAAATAAGATCAAGAATATCACGTTTTGCAGTGAAATTCACATTTCTGATAATTCACACAGGGAGTTAATGTGTTTCAACAGTACTGTCATTAGTACTGTGTTAAATGCCAGCGGCTTTTTGTATCATATGAGAGTCAGCTGGGAAAACAGATGACATATCATTGGAGTCGACCGTTAAGAAATAATACACGGTAATATGGGTGACAGTATAACAGAGGTTAAAGAGAACAAACTTATGACCTTACTCTTACCATTTAGAATCCTAAAATAAGGAGGCAACAATAAGGAAACTAACTGAGACAATTCAGAGCACAGCACCATGTTCCGTGGAGCTCCTCGAAGGACTGTGGTTATACTGAGTAGCTGGTTTTTCCGTTTTAGATGGTTAACAGGATGAACGGGTAATGTTAATTAGTAGAACAGCTTAACAAGTTATTACGATATACCTTACACTCCCTGTTACGTTGTATCCTTTGAATGAACAGGAGTGGAGATTTCTCTCTCTGAGACACACACATTCAGACACATTAACTTACATGAACTTATAACCAGAAGGCAAGCATGCTATATTCAGCACAGACATGGGGGAAATACCAGTCAAATAAACAAGGTTGCTGTACCAATCTACGGTTTCTCAGCTCAGTGATTTATGGGCATGAGAACTTGTTTGAATGCTGAATTTATTACACAGAAGTTGTAAACAAACAGAGATATGAGGCTATAATATATTACTAACACTGGGGAAGGAAAATGTATAAATATGCAAATGCGTACAGTCACACAAATAATAATATGTGCACTTCACATATACCTACATCACAAACATACACAAAGACCTAGCGACAAAACACAAGCAGTCAGGTGTTTTAGCTGTGACAGATGTACAGTGGAGGTTCCATTAGATTACTCAAATAACAGCTTATCTCTCTAATGGAGTACTTTTTTGTAATTTTTTTCACCCTCCCTGTTCTAGCTTTTCCAACACATTTTTCTCCCACTCCTCTTCGTGTTGGTCTTGCAATTCTCTTTACCCTGATCACTGATTACCATTTGTCCCCTTCCTCCTCCGCTTCCTCTTTTTTTTCCCTCTCTTTTTTTAAAAAAAATTTTTTTATTTAGTTTTGTGTTTACTGGCTTGTTTGCTGTAACGTTTGTGAATCTATGTGCTCTCTGACTCTCCTCATTTCTCTTCTCTCACAGCCTATACCTCCCCCTTCATATGTCATCAAGCTTCCACCATTATTCTCACGCTCTGTACTTTCTGTTTCAGTCGCTGTTTCCCACCATGCGACTCGCCTCTCACTCTTTACCTTTCCCATTCTCTAACTCTGCCCATTTCCCTCCCTCTTGTTCTCTCGCTCCCCTTGCCCCATATCTGCCTGTCCCTTTCCCAGTATCTCAACCTCTCTCTCACTCCCCACTCTATTGCACTCTTTAGAGGACTTAAGCCCTTAAAAGGAAGTAGCCATGTCCTGCTTATAGCTGCACTGGTGTTAACCCTTTCCCGGCATCACAAGGTTTGCTGAAGCTACTTAACCCCTTTAAGCTTGACGCAAAGCGGACTCATTTCTATGTTTATCACTGTCTTTAAACATATCACACGCAGGGCAACATCATCACAAGTTGGCCACATATTCTTGTCAGTTACCACGTACGTTTCTTAACACACCACCTAGTAACATGGTTTACTGTGTGACCCAGAATAATAGCACATTCACACACCAAAAATATCCCTAAGCAGTATTCATACCATGATTGACTCAAAAGACAGACAAGTAACACATTTGCGCCGAAGAAGTTTTGCTTACTTTGATTACACTCTTTGAGAAATTAAGTGTCTTTACATGAGTTTTCCAAGATATTGCAATATTCAAACAGATTTTCCACAAATTGTACAGCCCACACATCATCGATCCAGCTGTTACTGTTTAATGCTTTGCCTGCAGCAATAATGGCATATGTGGTACAGCAGAGGATTTAAGTATCTCAGGGCACCATGAGAAAGTGCTTCTTTAGTGTCCATGGACATCCCCCCACCCCACCCGGTAGTGTTAATATTATTTTTTCCCATTACACAGGACAGCAGTACTTTCAGTAAAAGAAGCAAAATCAGTGTTTTAGTGTCATTTTCTATTGTTGAACAAATAAAACAGGGCATAAACACAAACTGTCTTGCATGGACTATACAGTGTTCAATGTCAATTTAATTCACTAGCTGTTACTTACAGCTGTTGCTGTTATCTGTTACTTAGTTGTTCATTCCTGACCGACGGTTCCACTTTTCAACAGAGGACATGCTGCTCCGACAGTGAACCAAGCAAGGTCACAGTTCATTGACATCTTACTGTCTGAGTAGTACTGGAAGGCCACAGCATTTCATCTTCTTCTGATAACACAGGCTTGTAGAATTTAGGGCTACACTGTGTGCTCCATGTTTTGATGCCAGTCCAAAAAATATAGTCAAACGTAAAATCAATAACGTGAAAAAATAAATTAAACTTAAAACAATAATTATGCCTTCGCATAAATGAGGAGACATTCATTTCAGAAAGAAGAAAACAAGGCATTTGTTTGGAACTGATGCACGAGTGACAGCAGCAGCTATGACCCACAACTATGGGAGAGACAAGCCTTACTGACTTTAGATGGTTTATGAGCTGCTTTCCCAGACTTCTTTTCTCCAGGGGACAATAAGCGAAGAGAAACCTAGCAGGGACTGGTCATCAATGATTATTGCCTTGTGCTTTTATCAAAGCTGGTGCACAGTATAATGTGAACATGTGCCACTGCTGAATAATATGGGCAATAAAACTCCCACTCTAAATATGAAGCTATAGTTTCAAACTGTGAAAATGCACCAAATCTGGGTAAAGACTACTATATGAGTCTAGTCTAGCATGCACCCTTAATGCTGTTTCCATCTTTGCTCAGGTTCTGTCCACAGAGTCAATGTTATCAGTGACACCCTGTATGATAGCAAACCTGCAGAACCTGAGGAACGTTACCTTTAGAATGTGACATTACAGAATGTGTTCTGATCTTATCTGGCACCAAATTTATGAAACTAGCTGCTGCAAGTTGTTGGCTATATTTACAGTATCAGACCCAACAAATAATTCATCTCTACCCCCAGGAGCTTGTATGACTAAAACATATTTCCTATTCTTTTGTCATAAGGGGAACCCTTATGGGATTGTAGTGGGCCTATTATTATTACAGTTTAAGAGATGAGACATAACATGGACTCTTATTTTACACGTAGTCTGGAATGTGGCAAATCCTGTGTACAGCAAAGACAAACTGAAAGACATTTATAATGATAATGACACAGGCCCCAACATCTGGGTCTAAAGCATCAAGTCTCTACATGACAATATATTTTCATATCCCCAGGAATGATGCTCATTTTGGTTCTTCTGGTTTAAAAGGTTTATGAGCGCACAGGCTAGAGACTGAATAGCATTAACATAGAAGTGCAGCACAATATTAGCCAGAAGTCCTGTGTGGTGGTAAAACATCAAACTGCAGAATAACATTAGCAGCCAGCCTGTGGGTAGGAGAGCTCTCATCAAACCACTGGGGTGTAACGTAAACAAGGCCAATCTGCTCTCCCATTACGTGACCATTTACAGTCACAAAAAAACTCCAAACCTCCACATTCTCAAGCCTTTGTTTAAAGTTAGGTCATTTAATGCAAAACCATTTGACTTGGAGCCTGTGATTACTACTTACTGTGCTATGAAAACTAAGCATGTACGCTTGTATGCTTACTTGACTATTACTGCAGCCATAAAAAGACAAAACAGCAACATGTGACCAGGTATTTCAGTCAGCTGAACAGGTCAAACTTTGTGTATGTCATGCTAATTAGGTTTCAAATAACACAGTAACACCGGAAGAAAGGTGGTTTATTCACAACTATAAACATATAACCTGAACAGCACGGGCAAAAAAGGTCACAGATTGTGCTCTTCCTCTCGTGCTGTTTTCATCTCTCTCACACTCAATGACAACTTTATTCCTCACTGACGGACAGTAAACAGTGCAGCTGCCCTTTAAGAAGATAAATAATAAGAGGGTTACACAAACACACATTATCAGAACTGCAATACAAAGACTGCGATATGAAAGTATGTCCTATCAAGGCTATGCAAATATACTGATAAAGGTACTTGTTAAAGAGCGGAGGGCTGTGAACTACTAGTGACCTGGTGATTAAGCAAGGCCATCGCCTGTCACTGTTACCTTCAGCAGCAATTGGCTGAGAGCAGTTTAAATGTCAGCGGTTTCTATAGTAACCATGGCTGTGCCACTTTAGGCCATTATGTTAAACCCACAATCTACACAGTATTAAAATGCTTCACAAATGCTTTTATAAAAGGTAGGTTACGGAGCCTATTCACTGGCTGCTAAATTGTAAAAAACAACTGGTGGGGTTTGGGCTCTATCAGTAACTGGAATTAAAGACTAAAGAAGGTCTTTGGTAGAAAATAGGTCATATAGTAGGCCAAACAGTGAATTTGTTTTTGGTGCACATCCAGGTCCAGGTACAGATTTAGTGTACCAGGTTTAGTCTGATGAAAAAGTGGCAAAGAAATTACAGCAAAGGTGCAGAATTTATAAAACATACCCCATTTTCACATGTGCCCTCAACAGTTCAGTTGACAAGTCAGAATGACGTGAGAGGCAAGGTGTGACAAAACCAACTTTTTTTTTTTTTTTTTAATGGAATCCATATTTCAAAATGACCCACACCCAAAGCAAGTTACTGCCACCTTCATGCAGTCAATCCTGTTTTCTGTCTCCTTCAAGATGCTGGACCTCTTGAAAGCTCTAAACTGAAATGCTGAACTGAAATTCAGATTTCTTTTCATACAGAAATCCACTGAATGTTCATGTTTTTCTGTGTATACACTTGAGGGACATGGATAAACTCAGGTGGCGTTTAATTCTCAGAGGCACTAAGCTTGACCAACTTGTGCATCAGTCCTCAGTCTGCACTTAGTCTTCTTCACATAAACAAGTGTGTATTGAGACAGGTTAAGAAGGATTCAAAAGACCAATAGCCACTTTTCACAGTTTATCAGACAAACATATTCAACTTCTTAATGATATCCTGATCCAGAAAGTGTACACTGAATTTGCCTAATATTTGATGGTGTCTCTAACCCACCAGTGTCACTCTCATTCAGTCTCTCCTCATTCATGTTTTCCTTCTTTCTCTACTCTACTTGCCCCCTTGTTAATTCTCCTTCTTACATGCCAAAGATGGTTCTGCTAAGCCTCCCTTATAACCCCTTCTCTCTCTACGCGATCTCGTCTAATGAGATTGGACCTGTAGATCAAGACCAGCACATGCAGTGTGAGGCAGACAGGGAATTGAGAGAATGAGAGAGTATACTCAAAGGAAACAAGATTAGTGATGACTGAGTGACAGACTGTCAGACAGATGAAAAACAAAGATGTGATATCAATGCTATTGAATAGTGGAGATTTAAACGTGTCAGAAGAATAAATTTGGAAAAAAATGTGTGAATGTGCAAGATTTTGACAGAAAAAAAGAAAGACAAAACCAGCGCTTGTAATTTTGGCCAAGGTTAAGACCCATGCAAGTAACAATCCACAATGAAGGACAGACTGAACAGGTTACTGTGACCTGTTTTCACAAGCTTTTCACAAGCTGTTTTGCAAGTGTAGAGTATGAAATAGTAAAAAGCAATGCTAGCTAACCCACTCTTCCCAACACCGTGGCCAGTTCTCAATTCACTTAATCTCACATTGCTGGGTTGGGAAACACTGTCAAACAAGACTTGTGAGTCTTTATCTACTTTAACAGCCACCACGTTGAGTAATCAAACATTGTTTAATTTAAAAAGATCTGGAAGCCCGATAAAGCAAAAAATACTGTTGATATTTTAATCCAATCTATGTCTATATTTATATTGGCTGCAAGGATCCAACTATTGATCATATCCTAAGCAGGTCTATTTGTGAGCTGTATAGATGGTTTTCTTATAAAATTATCCAATTCCTGTTCATGCTCATAACAGAATAATAAAAGAGGCAACCATGTCCACATTACAACATTAGTTTCCCTCCAGTATTCAGCTTCAGGCCCTATGTTGCAATCACTTTTCTACTATGATTTAACCTTCATGTAAATTATGCAAAAAACAGTTAAGTTACTGGGCATGTAACATAATGCTGTGAAACATCAATATTCTTTTATTGGAGCTAAAGTGTTGCCCTAATGGGTTAATTCTGAAATATCACTATGGCTGGTGTACATGAAAACACAACTGAAATAACCTACATTAAACCTTGTAAACAAAAATGATAGTGTAAAGAAAACAAACATCTGTTTGCTTCTCAGGAAGAACTAAGGGATCTTAAACTCTCTCCTGAAGTCTGAACCCTCTGAGCCGAATATGGAACCAGTCACAACACGAGCTACATTTCTACATCCTCCTCCCTAAATCTGTCCCTATTCCATGCCTTTTCCCCTTCATCCCCTTTGCACTCGCTCCTCTCTCCCAAGGGAAATATCAGTACATGGGGATTACTTCCAGCAACAGTACTTTAGTAGTATTACTATAGCCCAATGTTAGTTTTATGGCTAATATCTGCATTTTTTAAATCGTAACTTCCATAAGTATTTCACTTAATGTAGTGATAGAATTTGCAATTTTATTACAATTTAAATTTAAAATAGCAAAAACCTCTTTTTTACTTTTATGTGTACATATGTAAACATCAAAGTCCATCTCCATCTGTAGAAGCAGAATTAAAAGCAAGGTTCTCCTCAAATATTCAGTACACCAATTACTCATATTTAGTTTATCTCATAGATAGTTTTATTCTTATTATTTGTTATTTCTCTCATGGCCCACTTATTGTGAACTAACAGTAGGAGGTAAACAAATTTATATAAATCCTTTGAATTATGTTCCTTTCCTAAAGCTGTTTTTTTGACAGTCATTCAGACCTTTATCAACAACCGCTCGTATCGTACAATCGCTGGTATGTCAGTGAAGGCTTTATGTAATGGCCAGGCAGTGGTCAGACAATGTTATGACCTAGAGTCAGTAGACAAGTTTCAATTTAAATGTAGTGTAAATTCTAACTTAATTTTCAGAAAATCTGCAAAAGAAAATATGAATTTATTTGTGTTCAGTGTGAAAATTAGGAGCTGGTTCACTGGATAAGCAGTAGGTGGCAAGGCACAATGAGATGACAGAGTTAAGAGTGCCAGTGATGATCCAATGATCCAAACACCAAAGACTCTGTACAGATATAAACTGACAGATAGATGTACAGTGATCCCTCCTCTATCGCGGGGGTTGTGTTCCAGAACCCCCTGCGAAAGGTGAATAATCCGTGAAAGTAGAAACCATATGTTTATATGGTTATTTTTATATATTTTAAGCCCTTATAAACCCTCCCACACTCTTATAAACATGTCCCACACAGTTATACAGTATAAACCCTTTATATTCTCTTAGATATTAGGCAAGATTCGTTGAAACTTATGTATGTAAACACACTGTTTATATACTATGCGCAAATATACCTATTGTATATCATTGAGGAGTTTTATTTAATACGTAATACAGTTTTAAATGCATTGTAATAATACATATTTTAACAAAAATAATTTTATATTTACTGTAACAACTGATGCTGACGAGACGAGATGCTGAGTAACGCAAAGCGGAATCTAATGCTGCGCTCCTTCACTGAGCCAATTAGCGCCCAGGATACATGACGCGTACTCCGCAGAAATCCATGCGAACCAGCGAAACAGCCGCGATATTGTTTTCATATAAAATCTGCGACATAGTGAAGCTGCAATAATCGAAGCGCGATATATCGAGGGATTACTGTAGATAATGCAGTGGAAAAAAGGTACACAGAGCAGTACAGCGAGAAGGCTACAGAGAGATTCAAAGACAGAGACTCAAAAGACGAGGGCAAAGGAGGGTGACAGCAGGCAAGTAGACAGTAAGGTGGACAAACTAACAAACTCGCTTTCAAAGTAATGATGCAAAAACAGACAGACAAATACGAGGAATTAAACAGAGAGGATAAAAATCTGACATGTACTTCAATAAACAGAGGGAGATATGGGAGAAAAGGAGAAACAAACAAACAAAACCAAAGTAAGACAAGGCAGGTTCAGTTAACAGACATACAGATGAAACAGTCAACTAAGCAAAGAGCCTAAAATGAGATGTTTAAAATGTGGTCCAAATAAATAGAGTGAGAGAAAGAAAGACAAGACCTGAAAAGACAAGGCAGGGAGACTGACAGGTAGTGAAAAAACAGTCAGACTGAGAGCAGTCTGAGGGCTTTTCCACTTAGCACTGTCAGCCAGTCCAGCAGGTCTCTGCAGGGATGTTAGGCTGCATTAGATTTGTCTGCAGGCTAAAAGCACACAGGACACACAATGCAGCCTGCTAATCAGGTCACCTGTTGCACAACACTGCACTAAGACCAGCAAAACACACACACACACACACAGACAGATAATAATGACATACAACTCCTACAAACTCAGTGACTAGCATTTGTGTATGCATGTGCTCCCTCTGAATTATAGTCACTTGCACATGGTTGCATGAGCATGCACGCACACACACACGCACACACACATAGAGCAGAATAATGAATACAGACATCTCTGCTTATTGCACCAATTACCAGCGCCTATAGGGGCTCAGTATAATGTCAATTTATCACACACAACAAAGGAAAATGTCACAAAGAAAAACTGGAGAGAACTAAACAAAACAATTGTGTGAAACAGAAGAGAATAGGATGCAATCATGAGACAGAGAAAACATTACACGTTATAAAAATGTAAGGCGCTCTCTGCCCTTTCTGTGAATGTTTGTATGTTGTGTTAGTCTTGAGTTGTATCTATTAAAAAATGCAGTGCCTAATCATCACTATGTTGGAGAGGTAAAGGGGAAATCAGCCAGAGAAAGGAAGAGGGAAACAGCCAGAGAAAGGTAGAACGGCAGGGAGAGCGAGTCCTGGTGAAGGAAGCACGCTCATTTTCCCCATGGTGTGTGTGATCATGCCCTGAGCCGACAACAATAACGAAACGTGTAAGAAATATATTTATCTGCTCTGCATACAAACACATCATAGTGTGCATACACAAATATGTTGGCACATAGAGACCCACAGACACATAAATTATAGCTTGCACACAGACCCTCACAACCATGGGTAGATGACAAATGTGTCAGCACACTGACCCTCGTGGTTAGCTGGATGCAGAAACTATAAATAACACTTCAGATACTCTCACGTTGATGATCATGGTCACAAGTAAACACAGTGGTTTTTCAGCACATATAACCTGGGAGAAAGCACATTTTGATGCTTCCGCTGATGCTATGTTTCTTCCCAAAACCTGTTTTCAAAATACCAGTGCTTATAAATCATGAACACACATAGGAAGGATTCTGAAAATACTGGATGATGTTTTTCAGGAAGAACAAAATGCTCTCCCAAACAGATAGCGACCAAAGAGATAGCTGAAATTTCTCCTTCATTAGTAGTAAAAACTGCACTGTAGAGGAGGAAGAAGAGCTTATCTTACCATCTGTTATGTATCAAGATGACTCGCCATCTAGATACAAAGCTTTGTTTTCTTTTGTTTTTTTTTACAAAAAACACTTTCCATGTCTTTTCTCCCTCAATCACTTTTTCACGTGGCCTCTGCTTTATCCCTGCTGTCTTTCTTACAAAAACACACTTAATTCATTTCTATTATCATCCCTGGGATTCATCTGTCCCTCCATCCATCTTTTAATAAAAAGCCCCACTCATTTTGGCCACAGAGGCACGTAT
This sequence comes from Scortum barcoo, assembly GCA_023238725.1. Classification (NCBI taxonomy): domain Eukaryota; kingdom Metazoa; phylum Chordata; class Actinopteri; order Centrarchiformes; family Terapontidae; genus Scortum; species Scortum barcoo. The sequence continues at coordinate 9,305,333 of CM041549.1, read as the reverse complement.
TCATCCCCTTCTGTTTCTCTCAGTGAACACACACTGCCAGACTGACACTACACCGGCCAGTTCCAAGAAAAAAAAACATGCACATATTAGGACGCACATTTGTATTGCACCTTTTTTGCATAAAAGCTCCACCTTTCTCCATATACCACTGCCATTTGTAACTTAAGTGAATGCTCAGTACATGGACAAATTCACACATTTAAGTCTTATAGCAGCAGGTGATCCTGATTTATAGATGCAATGTAGTCAAACTACATTCATCCTTAATTTTTTTTTGTGAACTGTTCAGAAAAAAGGGCTCTGAATTACGTAAGTATATTTTAACTCATCAACAAACCATTTCTTAACTGAAGCTTAGCCTCAAAACAAAAAGGGTTGAAATCTCAACTTAACTAGATATGATGGCAGAACAACAGTTTGTATTCAAAACAATATCCCCTTTTGTTAAGCAACTTGGGCCTGCGTAGTGACCCTGCTGTGGCAGCAAGAGTTAGGAAAACAAAGCATGTAAAATAGGGCGTCGTGGAGTATACTGTACTATCCATGGGAATACATTACCAGCTATCTAACTCATTTCCATTTTAGGCGTTTAGCCGGAACACTCATACACAGTGATTTCCTGCAGCACAAATGAAAGGTTGAGAGCACACTGATGAATCATCATATCTGTAAGTAACCTAATAAAAGACAATAAAATAAAAAGAGTGTCAAGAATTTTTACATACACCAGATACATCAAAATAAAGTCTGTATTCATGTTACATAACTGACATATCACCCTGAAGCTCTCTAGACTGAATTTACCTCTATTTGAGCTGCTCTGTCCCTCTAAGCTCAATACAATATTTTATAATTTCTTAATCAGTAGGTTATAAAGCCCAAAAAGAGTCTTAAAGCTGAATCATTTTTCAAAGCTCAGAGAACAGATCTCAGAGAATGCACTCAATTTTGACACTAGTATTCTGACATAACACATATGACAATATGTCGCATTTCAAACTATTTTTAAGTGCTTATGGACATTTTTCCTTAACTGGACTGTGTACTGCAGAGAGCTGAGAGCAGAAGAAGAACTGAGATAAAATCAAACATAGGTCCTACCTGGACTGAACCAAAATGTTGTGATTACGGTCTGTGTCTTCAACACTAGGCCATCCAAAAACCCAGTAAACTGATTTACTGATTTGCTTTGCTTCATGTTGGATATAGAGGTAAACCCCTAGCATTCTAGCATTAGTTGTCCCAGTACTGTGACTGTTTTATTGTCTCTAGATCGTTCAAGGGTTGAAACTAATACAACCATGCTGGGTATGTGTCACCTGTGGAAATAACTAAGAATACCATCGCTGTTTCGCAATCGTGAGTTTAAAAAGTTATTTTGTTTTTTTTTTTCTCACAAGACCAAACTGTTTTGGACCATGTGCTGTTGAGCTAGTAGCACCATAGTACTCTTTTTACCTATAGGCTACAACAGTGGTCAGGCAAGAGCACATGATGTCTTTCATTATACAGGCCTGCGTTGTTCCCCTCAGAAATGATTGCCCCCTAGGGCAGTGCACACAAGCCTGGCTGGATAACCTACTGTCATAGATGTCATGTGTGTGACCCATGGCATCCAGGCAGAGGCTTCTCCCTGGAGAAATACAGTATCAGCTCCCTGTCCTTTATTGCCACCTTGGATAAGGCTTGCAAAATTCTTAACAAACTATCGCTAATCAGAACGTACGTGGAAGAAGTGCTTTATGCCGTCACCAGGCTGGAATTTGTACAGGCATGAAATCAAGTCATAACACATCTGTTCGCCTTCACAAGCACACATATACAAATGCACTCACAGACACACAGTCACAACATGAACATGGACACACACTCTCAGCTGAAGTTACAGTTGTTTGACAGCAGCCAAACCCCACTTGTGTCAGTATAGAAACAGAAACTATAATCCCCCTTTAACTCCTGAGCCAGCTTGCACCAATCTACAAGGCTGGCCAACATTGCTTTCAGCAGAGATAAACATATGCATATGGGGCATAATAAATATGGTTAACCTATTTAGAGCAAAAGAAGAACTACAGTTAGAAATAAAAAACATACTATCCAAATTGCAGGTAAAAAGTCTTGTGGATTACAAATTAGGTTCATTCATTAGGTTGTTTACCACTTTATCCAGGAACTCAATGTTATACGTTTTAATATGTGTCAGTGTTACCAATTATAGGAGAGAAACTGTACAGGCCATAATCATACTTAGAACACATTTAGATTGAGTTCATTTGGCATTATCACTCACAAAAAGCACTGTGAAATTCTGTCATGAGCTTACTTGCACATGAGTGAATTTTAGAAGGTACAGCTATGATAGATTCACAGATCATCACAGTGGATAATCACAAAGGATAAACTCATTGAGAAAACACAGAAACCCCATTCACAAGGTAACAGCTCTTGGCTCACAGCACACTGATGTGATCTAGGCCACACTGCTCTCAGCACAGAGCTGAGCTATGGAGCAGCTTCAGTCCTCTGCTAGTCTGTCAAACACAGGAGAGCGATGTGAAAGAGGAATGGCATTGCTTGTGCTTAACCACAATAGTTAGAGCTACAAAGCAAAGGTTATACGGTTCATGAACTCTCAAAATTTGATTATGTAAATATACTGTGACCAAGAAAATACATATTTTATCACGATGTTTCAAGTAGTTTGATTGTCAAGTGTTATGTTTGGACCTTATTCAATTTTCTGGCAGCTTGGAAATAAATTTTAAAAACATCCTCTCAAAATGGCATATGTATCAACTTATAACATTAAAATGAAAATGGTAGTGGTAGGCTGTGGACAATCAACCAGACTTTTCTTAGGCAAACTTTGGTAGGCCATATTCCACTACTAGAATATAGTACCTTGTCAATTGACCTTAAGCGGAAAAAGTTGAACGTTTCATGAAGGACTGCTTAGTTAGAGCATTATTTACACTTTTCATGATATAATAGTTTCACAGTTTCTGACACCATTTGACTGCAAAGCTTAACTTAACAAATGAGACCATTTAAGACCTTTAAACTTTATAGTTCACACGAAAACATATAAAGTACTAATTTAAAAGCATGACAGCCTGATCAGTAATGAGAATGGAGAAGCCCTAGATTAGATGAGTAGCAGATGAGGGCTGGCTAGCTGAACTGTCCATTTAATAGGATTTTCTGAATTAAAGAGTGTGCATGCAAATATGGCAGATCTCACACACGTAAGAGAAATAGGTTTCCTAGGAAGAGATGAGATATATTTTGACTACATCAGTTTACACTCTCACCCCTTTACACAAACACCAACATACACCCTTTCATCCTGCCTTATTTCACTCACACAGTTGCAGAGAACCCCAAAACCCCCCAAGAAAACTTACGCTCAAAGTCAGAATCATCATCGTCATCATCCTCTCCGTTAGACTCTGTTTGCATTGGCTCCCCATCAAACATCACTCCTTTCCCCGTCTTGCCACCAGCACTGGCCCCATCCTGACTTCTGGTGTCCCGCAAACGGGTGAAGTACTGTACTGCAAACTCCACCAGGTCTGACGGCCTTTGTCGCAGCACCTCCACAGTGTAGCCCTGCAGCAGTTCTGTCAACCCCACTGGTATCTCAATACTCATGGCTGTGCGTGGCTCAGTGGCAGCGTTTGCTATCTATCTACAGAAGAAGAGAAAATTAGTCAGAATGTGTCTTGCTACAGAGTCATACATGTGTTTTAGTAATGGGCTGTGATATGGTTAGGGGTTTACTTTTAGTATGCCAGTACACTGTGTGCGGCCTGAGAATGTTGAGTGGCCGCTGGCAATCCAGTATTGTAGCTGGGACTGGGACGTGAAGAAATAACTACTGAGACTGACAGCCGAAGAGATACTACATTGTCGCTTCTAGGCAAGGTGGTGTAATGCCGTACATGAAGTGTTGCTGTGACATTGTCACCGAGCGGCTACTTTATCTTGGGTTGAGCTGGGGAACACACAGCTCCAGCAGTTGCACTGAGCAGATATGAACCTAATGTTTTCTATAGGAGGGGAAGAGATGAACCAGTGACAACCGCTCGATTTCAGTAACATTACTGCAAACTGAACTGTCAACTTGGGTGGGTGGCCGGCTGGGACTAGCTAGCAAAGCAGCTAATTAGCTAATACTCTTGACAACTGGTTTACTGCGCTTTTCGATCCACAAACACACGAGTTGACCACTTAGTTCACTAAACTAACCTCTTTAACTTAAGAAAAAAGAAAATGACGGCAACAGCTCTACGCAGTCGATTCAAGAGCAGTCTCACTTTCAACCCATCAGGTGTTAGCTGTCTTGCTAGCTAGTGTGCCACCTTTAAGGAAGCCTTTCCCGTTAGCTGAGTATGTCGCACTGGCTGTGGGAGCCAGATTAGTGGTTGGCTGGATAAACGTGGCCGTGCAAGCACAGCAAGTTGTACAAAAGCGGTAAGCAGTTTGGTAAGCTAACTTAACATTACTGTCACTTACGTGAGAATGTGTCTCCCCGGCTAAACTAGCCAGTCCCCTCCTTCTCGGTATCTTCCTTGTTCTTTCTTATTTCGCCTCCTCTTTTATCCAGTCTCTTTGCCAGTGTAGCGACCGTATCCCTCCAGAGAAAACACCTCTCCAACGTTAGAGGCAACTATTTTTCGTTGGCGTCACCTAGCTAATGTCTACAGCGCTTTTTAGCTCGCCGGCCAGCTGCACAGCGATGCTGGCTAAGTTGAGAGGAGAAAAGCAGTCGACTTCACCGCTGCAGCTTCTCACGACGTCCACGCACTGGAGGGTGGGACTTACCGAGGCAGGAGGGAGAGGTGGCTAGCTGGCAGGCTAACTGGCTGACTTGCTAACTACTTGTTAGACACTGCCTGTTTTCTTCTGGTTACTGCCTAGCGACTCCACTCTCCTCAAGACACAAAAAAGTCAGCTACTGCAGCCAAGGTGACAAATCCTAAACTCGGCGTTTACAGCGTTGCACCACACCGCCGTTAAGTACAACCCAAAGTTTCGCCGAAACTGTTTTTATTAACGCTATTCCGTCAAAATATGACGGCTAATTACAACGGGAGAAGCCTACAAAAATGTAGTGAATACACGTTTCCTCTCTCCCGGTGAGAGAGAGGCAGTCCACAAATGTACCGCTGCTTTCAGCGAGCGTGAGGAGGCGTGGCTACTCGGTGAGCAGAGGCCGTTTGACATTGATTGACAGAGATAAGGGCCAATCACAAACGAAGTTTAGAATACCCCAGCCAATTGGATATGGTCGTGTAAGAGGAGGTAGGATGAAAGGCAGAACCATATTTGTACACTCAAAATAGGACCACACCCACCGGAGTAACCTTGACGATGTGGTCAAGATGTGGAGAAATATTAGATCGTAAGAAAAATAAAAGAGCTTAAACAAATTCCAGCCAACATTTCCAGTCTGTGAGAAAATCTGTGTTAAAATCAGAGACTTGCCTTTTATGTTGCAATCAATACGACCTCTCCTTGAAAATATAGGCTACCTGTGATGTGATATGGAAGAAGAAAGTGGCCATATAGAACTGACATCTAAAAGAGAAATGAGCAATTCTGTTGCCCTTTAACTTGAGGAACCCTTTATGTCAAATGTCGTTGTTGTTACAGACATGTCTTTAATGCATATCAATCAGACACCTTGTTACAGCTGCAAGTCTGTAACAGCATGCCTTTCTCAAAAAGCTGAAAAACTTTCTCGGGTAAAAAGATTCAAAATCTAACTGGTTTTCATGTGTCTGGTTTCCTTCACTTGTCCTGATCGCACACTCACTCCCTACACTAATCTGCTATCCATCATCCTTTCCTTCCTTCCTTCCACACTTTCAAGGCTCTTCAGGTTTGGATCTAATATATCAAATCTTCATGTAACCCTCTAAATCACATTTCATCTGAGTGAAAGTGTCTGTTTTTCTATTTATTCTCATATGCACAACTTTAGTGCATGAAAACCGATGATGATCTTGTTTCCTCTTCCCTCTTCATGTTTTTAATTACTTTGAAACCAGGCCCACAGCCAGTTTCCTCCTGCAGAAATGAGCTGGTCGAGGCAGAGCAGGGTCACTGAGTTTGGATCTATAGAGAGAGTGAGGTTTGAAAAGCACCAGCACAGAGCTTTTTCTTAAAATCTCTTCTTAAAAATATTCAAAGTTTGCAACCAATTCCAAACTATGTTACAGATCAAACTCTTAAAAATAAACCACATCATGAGTTTATTCAGTCTCAAAGGGTAGATAATAGAGTTTGATTACAAGGCTGAAATCTTTTAGCTGGTGAACTTTACCGTTCTCGCTTGTCATGAATAATCACTGCTGTATGTACTGTATGTGACTTGGCCTGCAAAAAGAATTACATCTTTGCATTCCCCCATGGAAGTGCATTTTTCTGTTGAAAGATTTCCCACCGGACACACAGGAACATGAACAAGTGCATGAACAAAAGTACAGCCTTCACTGAAAGTGACAGATGAATATTAAAATTTACAGTTGGGACTCTGGCCTTGGCTTTCCTAGAAGTGCCATCCTTTGGGAGTTGCTGCTAATATGGTTCTAGCAAATTCCAAAAAGAGTCTCAAGGAGAGTTGCTAGCCTACATTTACAGAGGGCGAGGGGGGGGGGGGAGTGGAGACAGAAAATGGGGCAGAGAAAAAAGAAACCAAGGGAGACAGAGAGAGACAGAGTGAGAAAGATGGCATGTACTGTACGTGGATCTGTGTAATAAGTGAGTTTTAGTATCCATCCCGTTGAAACATCTTTGTCTGGGACTGCTGACGCACAGCCAGATTTCTCTTTATCAGGTGTTGACATGAGGATGGACGAGGGGGAGGAGGATGAGAGAAGCAAGATATACTTGGAGAAAACAGAGTGATGATGACTACTGGACCATATGCTTGCAGTGATGTGTGTTGCCTGGCTTGTAAACCTTGTTGCATTTTATCCTCCTTCTGCCTCATCTATGCAGTCACTCTTCAGTGTGTAGAGCCAAAGAAAAGCAGGAGTGACTAAAGAAATAATTCAAAATGACACCACTGTCTAATTCCTGAGATTTGAAAAGTTTTGGGGAAAAAAAGCTCTGTGATGGAGGAAGACACCACAAAAGACAATTTTAAGTGTCAGTGGTAAGAGACTAAGGTCAGGGCAAATTCATGCCCTGAGATTGAAAAGTGTGAGAGTCAAAACCAAATAAAAAAGAAATAGGATTTTCTGTATTTAAAATCTTCAGCCAAATCCTTGTTTCATTCATGCCTTGTAATTGTGCGCACTCTGATCTGGAAACACCTACAACACTACATTGATGTGACTGAATTAATTTTATGGTGTAATAGCACCACCTACTGACCGATATGCGATATTTAATCTACCAAACAAACCAACCTCTAGTAGGGAATAGATGGATAGTTAGTCAGATAGCTAGCTAACTAGCTAGATCTAGATCTAGATAGATAGATAGAAAGATAGAACTTGACTCAACTTGCAAAGAATTGTTTTTATCTGTGTTTATGAGCTGTGAAAGTATTACAGCCAGGGTATACAGTTAAACAGTCATATAGTTTATTCTGTAAGAGATTATGGGCATTATGATCATTCTAGTAACAAGTAGTCTGAGTTACAGTGATTCAGAAGATTCTTATATACAATATTTTGTCACACTTGAATTAAATTGTCTAATGCTGACACTCAACGTATTATGATGTAACTATGATGTGTAAGTAAACAGTGTAAAGTTTTCACAAAATTTAGTATATAAATTTGAGTCAGATTAAGGTTTGGGTTTATATCCAAGATGCAGAAAACAAAAGTGGTATATTATTGGACATCTAATTTTTGCCACCAGACAGATATAGTTTCGTATCAGCACTGGGCTATTCAACTCAAGTGTCATCCAGAGTAAGCTGTTCAAACAAATAACACTTTGCTTTACAAGGAAGACTCAAGAATGTGATGCTTCTTCATAATGATATGTTGTCTCTAGGGTCCATGATGTGCCGCCTAAACACCAACTCCATTTGACTTGATCATGATCCTAATGATCATATCATTAGTTACATTGTTTTCCAACACTATAATGAAAAAATGTGGCAATCTTCTTTCTCCATCACATTTATGTATGTCTTGATGGGAGTAACCCTGACATAATTCACGCTTTACACTCCTCGTTTCTACATCACAGCAGTTTTCCACCACAGCTGATCCTTTGGGGACAATGTATTTAAAACTTTCTCATACAGTTAAGATACATATTTTTGCAGGCAACTATGGCCAGAAGTATTTATTAGTTCATGAATATTGTGCCATCTGACATAGTACAAAGCAACTGTAACAATAGAAGTGATGACAAACCATGTTAACGTTTAACGTATTTCTGCCAAAGACATAGAAACCATTTGTGAATATTTTCTTTTCTTGAATGAAGTTAAAATTATAGTTTCAACCTTGAAAAAACAAAGAAAAGGTACACATACAACCTTTAGTGTTTTCAGGGTGATCCAAAATAGCTATCTTTCAGTGACGCAAAGTTTGAAATGTGTGGTCACGTTTACAAAACTCCCAGTATCTCAATATGTATAAATTAGGACAGGGATGAATAATGAAATGATTCCAAACAAGTATTTTTCTGTATCCCATCTGGTTTTTGTTGTATTACAAATCTTTGTGTTTTTATCATGTGATGCACTATTCCAAATGTTATATAGTCATTTTGTCACCATGGTAACCCAAACAAGGCAAAGACCTCATCTTTGTATTAAAGTATAATACAATATTGTGTGTTTTTTCATATTGCAGGTGTCTTTAGGCAGACTAAATGTGGTGTTTAAATGAGCTAGGAGGTATCTGTGAGCTGTACCCCAGCCTGTATTGAAAGATTTAGAAACCCAAGTCTGCTTAGAACCCTTAGACAGAGAAAGATGGGAGGAAGACAAGCAGGCAGACACAATTACTGAGCCTGAAACAGATGTGACACCAGACGGCCAGAAAACTGGAGAAATAGATAAACAGATCAGCTTCACGCAACTCTGCACAGTTTATCTATATGAAAACACACAGACAAACACGGTCAGATAAACATTCAACATAGTAATAAGGCACAAACAACACTAGACCACAATCCAAAAATGTACGTACAATACATACAAAAAATCTCTTAAAATGTATAGAATTCTTAAGATAATAAATCTAATTTTTTCAAGAAACATATAGTTGTTAGGAGAAAACCTGATATCTGCAATTTAGTCCTCAAAAATATTTTGACCAAACTGTCTTTGATCTGAGATGTATCAGATGATATTGGGAATGGAGAGAGCTACGTTATGTCTCTCAGTCATTTCCATTTCATTACAACTCTTTTTTTTTTTAGAAGAGATTCTTTAGGATTAAAGTGAAAGTAAGTTCCTGAAAAGCAGATTTGGGAATGAAGTACAAATCTTCCCAAACCTGTCGCAGTAACACCCTGGTTGTTAAGATACTGTTACAAAACCAAAACATTCGAATATCAGCTGGATTAAACATTCATAGATCTGTGAGAAACTACAACAAGATCTGAGTTTTTTTTTTTTTAAACAAAACACCAACCTAAACAGACAGTAGTAAAATATTCTCCATGCAAAACCATACTAGAAACATTGGGATTGCTGACTGTACATACAAACAAAGTCTTATGGAGCCTCATGAAGAAGAGCATCAACAGAAAGATCAGAAAGAATATGACTGGTTTATGGTATAAAAAGTGCCTTGCCATCATGTGTATTCAATATATAGTAACCTATACATAAAATTAATTCCTATAAATACTCTACAAGATAAATAAATGATTTATACATATCATCAATATGAGTCTTGATTTTTTTCTGTCACATGTTGTTGGCAATTTTATGCTATTATACAGTGTATTACAATTATGTTCAGTAATCAAGCAGTCTGGCCATTAGAAATCAATCAGAATCAGAATTTAATCCACATTGTCGATAAAACCAGCAAGATTTGAATCAGGGTTTTGTTCCAAAATGCAAAATCCTAAATATCAGTCATTTGAAAATGGTATCTGTAATTGCAACTAACCAAAATATATAACTAAAGTTACGGGGGGGAATTATGAAGCCCCAGGATCATCTGTATTTTACAGACATGATGATACACTTAAGGTACAATTTATTTTTTCACACATTTACAGCATTTTGGAGAAGACCTTCAATTCTTGCTGGACACTTTAGCACTCACTTGAGACTTCATTCATCTAAACTGAAACTGAATCTCTCCAGTGCAGTTTAATCTCGGAATATGATAGAAAGACTGACCTGTGCCCCTCAGTTCTCCATCATATATAACAGCTCTTTTCATATAAACAGTCATAAAGTCAAGATAAAAAAAAAAATAAAATAATGGCCGACTTGACAAGACAGGCCAATTGAATTTCACTTTGTTAGAAAAGCCACAGCCCATTTAGATTCAACGGTTTCCTGCCTTTGTTATTTTCTCTCCCTTCACCTAATATAGACTCTTTGTCCTAAATAAAAAAAGATATTAACAGTCAAGTGGATTATTACATATTAACAGAGCAATGCATCTGTACATGGCTATCTCTCAGTATGGCAAACCTGCATACTATTCATGCTTGTATAAGTATTCATGCCAGTAGAAAAGGATATTGGCATGGACAGGGAAGGTTTACAGTACAAGGCTTTACAATATGTGAGGATTGTTTCAGGGATTACATACCTTTGGTGAGTAGGAATGAAGTCTAATGATAGATGGGGCAAAACTAAATAAACTTTGTCCTTAAAGTCTTTATGAAATCATTCTTGGCTAAAAATGAAAATTGTGCGTCGTCAGTACAAACAGCAGACAAGCCTGATTTGAATGCAGTGAGCCTGTGCATCTCTTATTATTCACTGTGAACTGGTGATGGTAATTGTTTGTTCTCTTATTTCCACGCTCACACAAAAGGGAATCCTCAGAGCAGCAAAATGGACAACCAGCTCTGAAAGCGCAGAAACGTCTGCTAAGCATCCTGCACCATTAACAAATACACATTTTCACTGGCTGATTTTGCTGGGAAAGAAAATCGTGCTGCCATGGTTACTGACAGCTTCTCTCCTGTCTTTTTCTCTCTGTTCTTCTCTCATGCCATCTCCACCTCTCTCCGCCCCCATAGATAAGGATAGCAGTAATATGCACTCATGTAGTATGACAGGTAGAGCTTTTGAAATTTAGTGTTACGTAGCAGGGTGCTATTATGAGTCTGAATACAACTGGGACTGTGTAGCCTTTGTGTGCGCTGTGCCTGCTGCAGCCCAATCTGGAGTCCATTGTGTTTGAAGTGCTTGTGATATAAACCCCTGCAGTTCTGGTTGAGGTTAAGGGTCTGATTACCACTGGGACTGAAAAACACATTACATCTCGATCTGTGTCTGCACCCTGACAAGAGCAAACATGTCACCTGATGTTTGCTCTGGAAAAATGTCTTCTGATGTCCAAAAGAAGAGAAAACAGAATGCACTTACATTTTGAACTCTCATCTATTTTTTTTCACTTTTCTTATAAAAGTTTTATGCTTTTTATCCATTTAACATTTTATGATTTATTTCTTACAAAAAAAATAGAAATTGTTCAGCACATCAGAAGTGGAAGATGTCTGCAGAGCCAGCAATTTCAGGTCACTGATACAGATTCAGAGATGTTTTAAGCTTTCCTGAGGCCATTTAGTGGGTGAGATAAATGATCAAGCTGAGCAGAATTGGTGTCCTCTGTTAAATGAGTGGCAGGCTTAGGCTCTTAGGCTAAAGGAATCAGAAAAAAGCACAATAGTCGTCACCTGTTGCTGTTCTGATGATTGACCACTAGGGACAGTATGGGTGGGTGACACACGTTTGAATCTGTAATAGAACAAGGGGCTCTGTGATGGACAGAACAAAGACCACTGGTCACCACAGCAACTAAAAAAAGGGTGGTGAAACAGGCTGACACGGGGTGAGATAGGGAGAGACAGAGTGAGAAAGGGGGTAAGAGTGAAGAAATAGAAAATTAGAAAGAAAAAAAAAAGAGAGAGAGCGGAAATGAAGCCAGAAATGAATCTCATTTTATCAGTCTTGTTGTGATCACCCTGGTTACGACACATTTAAAATGGAATTAAAAACTTCTACCATGCTGCCAGCCTGCTGCTGTGGTTACACATGAGAGATCTGGATGGCACACTGTGCTTCCACTCGCTGCAAGAGTCCCTTTGAACTCTGGGTGATTAAAAAAAAAAAAACTGACAGCCAGCACATTCAAGCCTCTTTCCAAGAACTGTACATGAGATGTATTTTCTAGGACATGCATGATGCCTGAATTGCCACAAACATCAAAGCGTTTTATCCTTTTCCATGTTTGATGCCAGTGGTGCACAAACATGTACAACTTTAAACTCCTGACTCAAGCTGCTGAAACTTTCTAATAGTTGATGAATTGGAGGAAAAAGCTTGGCACATGTAGCAATACCTGCTAATTACAGCCTACCTGACAATATAAAATGGTGGGCTCAGCGTGTCTAGCTTGCACTTAATGGCTACTCAAAATATAGGCTAATGTAACATTATTGCTGCAGTTTCGTTAAAAACTTAATTGATTCCAGCGTTGACTTCTGTTGTGACTGTTGTGTTTAGTTGTCCTGCTGCCAGAAATGCATACAGGAATACAGCAAGCTACTTTAAGATCATTTTGATGAAAAATGTCCACCAAATGGCAGATGTGACCAGAGGAGATGTACTCTTTGTTCACAGTAACAGAGCATGTCCCTTTCATTGTTTAGTTCTTCAACAGTTGGCACAAAAAAGGCAGCTGCTTGTGTTAATATTGGTACTTTAGGGTATTTGTAAAACAGTGCAATCAAAAAGGAGGCGGAGGAAGCAGAGGGGATTTATAAGAGAGTTTGCAGATGTTTTCTGAGAAGATGACAGTTTCTCCTGAGCCACCAAATCTAAACCAGAAATGGAAAGTGCTGTCTCACTGAAAATGTGTATTGTAGGTGTGATACTGAGAGCCATTAACTAGTACTGTGTGCAATTAACTAGCATTCACCCTACACATAGGTTCAGTGCAGTGTGCTGTTCTCAAGCTGATCCGGACCTCCGACCTGTCTGTGAATGGTGAGCAGGCACAAGGAAATGCAGAGAGATTATCTATTGCGTTACTTTTGTCATAAATACTTAAAAGATTCGACCTGTGTGTATAAATGAGGAGACAGAAACTTCATTATTGCACGGTGAACCCCAGCGCACTGTAGCTTAAACTTTGCTCTTTAGTTAGGTCTAATGGAGACGTTGGATTGGTAACCAAAAAAGCCCACTGCCCAAAATACATGAGACGCATCCCTGATGAGGTTTTGCTGCTGCTGACTGTCAATAACTGTCCAATTATAATCAGTGCAACCTGGGCTGATTGACACGTGCACAGTAAAGGTGGATGTATTCTTTGTTGTACACTATATGCCCAGAGGAAAAGTCAGGAAACTTTTTATACTAAGAAAATAACTTCAGTCTATATGCCTAAATGTATTTCCCAAACCAGAGAGTGTTATATTATTGTTACGCCTGACAGACTACTGGAAATTGAGTAGGCCTCTTGACGTCGGCAGTTGTCTCGGAACAGTGATCTGCTGTAAAACCACGGTTCTAGGAGCCCTGCGGTTCTGGTGATGTCATGGCGGGGAGGCGCTCTGTGATCCAGCTGGTCACCTCCTTCAACACAGACTCTGCTACCTCTGGGAGGTCGTGGTGAAGGGCATGGTAGCCGCCCTCGTAGACCTGAACAGGAAAGTCAGAGAGATGGTAAGCATGCAAAAATTTGCTTAAACCAGGTTTGTTTGTTTACTTAGGTTGTCTGAAACATGTGCCATTTGGTGGATAAATAAACCGTGAGTCTGCCATTTCTAATAGTCCACACTGTCAGAAGTTGAGATATCTCTTTGAAAAGACACATGATGAACCATTTCCTGCACTCAAATAGTGAGCAAGACCTCTCTTCACTTCTCTCACCTCTTATTTCAGTTTTGTTTTTCTCTTGTGGTTTACCATGTGACAACCGTAAGACAGCGCGTGAACTTCCTTCCTTAAAAATACACATGGACACACTTGGTTCATTCTTTTTATACAGCTACTCCTGTGCACTACTTAGACACTTTATTAGTATTTGTATTTTCTTATTTTTACTTTTTAGACAATTATCATTATTATTATTATTATTATTATTATTATTATTATTATTATTATCATTTAACGCTGTACTCTGGCAAACAACATTTCCTTCGGGATTAATAAAGTTGCTCTTATTCTTACATCCTTATGCAGAGCAGGAAGAATTTATGTATATGTCTTAGCTTATTAAATGATGCTATCATTAAAGCTATGTTCACATCCAAATTATAATATAATTATATATAATATAATATTTTTTACCGCCAACACAGCTTCTAGGCGCTGATCTTTTGCCCATTGTTGAGCATTACTGAGTATACTGAACTGGGTTTTGAGGTGTGAAAGGCAACAGTAGACATGTTTTACATTTCTTACAGTTTCTGTCTGTCAGCCACAAAAGTGTCATCTCCCATACACCCAATACAAGTGTCATTTTGAAAATGTTAGAAGGTAGTGATACATTATTCCCTAATGTTTTGGTATTGTATGTAACAAAATGATTTTTTTAAAAAGTAACAGCATGAAGTAAATGAAGCAATGACTAGTATGTGCATGTTTGTACCAATAAGATGATTTCATTTTCTTTTATCTTATTTTACCAGGCATAGACAGAAATCATTTATATAAAATGTGCTGTGAACAAACCATTCCCACCTTTATTTTCTTGTCTGAGCTTGGAGCGTTCTCATGCATCATCTTGGAGCCTCTGATGTCGCAGAGCTTATCATTGTCGCCATGTAGGAGGAAAAAGGGCCAGCTGATGGATGGGATCTCCCTCTCGATACGTGCCGCCGCCCCCATCAGCTGCATACCAAACGACACTCGCATGCCGCCGTGGAAGTTCAGTTCATCAGTGTCATACGCCTCCACCTGGCAGGAGACAGCGAATGGAAAGAGATATGAGGCAAAGCGGATTACGCTCAAGTTAATCACATATCTCCCTTTGATACTCTGATGTAAGCTCTTAGGAAAGAAACAAAATTGCACTAGGAAAAAACCTAACACAGAATCAACTTAACAGGACAAAACATTTATTTACAATGCTGTAATACACTTTCTTTTACTTCACTTTCTGCGTTTCATTTTATTTATTTCTCAATGTAACCATAGCAACTGCATTTTTGGTACATTTCTCTATAAAGTATGTATATTTAATAAGTGCAATAAATGCTGTAGTTTCATCCAAATATGGAAGAAAGTCGAGAGAAGTAGTGCTTTCATGGGAGAAGAGAGGGCCATAAAAATTAAAATACTCTTGGGAACAACCATGGCATTTGGCAAGCTGGAGTAAGGATGGTAAATAAATCGATGAGGGGTGTTTATGGAAAGAAAAATGAGAGCCAGAGTATACAGAAAGATAAGTGAAGTGATGTGATAGTTACCATTAGTTTAAATCAAACTTGAATAGCTGAGGACACACCCTGTTTCTTTGACATCAAACAAGAAAACTTTCAAGTTATAGAGCTCTCACATAAGTCAGACATACACTGCCATTTCAGTTCAGCTTATATGTAAACACAGCTCATGCCCCACTCTAACAGAAGCAGCCTCACTACGTCCCAGATGCTGCTGCTTTGAATAATGAATGTGGGTAAGCTGAGCTGTGACACAACATGACCTGTTCTTCAGTTCAGAGGAGCTCGTCTTTAAACCTTTCTTTGCTGGAGTGATAGTTCAGCATTTTATCTTACTGTGGAAAGGTGCAGTAAATAAGAGTGAAGGAGTTTCTTCTAAAAATGTTTATTTCATTATTTTTGTGCAAGGCCACATTTGCTCCTTTATATGTGATCATATGTGTCAGGCTGTCACAAACACAAAATTCACGCTAAATTCACATTACAGCTTCATTTATAGCCTGCGTCCGCATTCAGGAGTTAGACTGTACCTACCACAGTTATGTGTCGACTCCATAGCTATGCTGTAGGTTATGCTATTGCTCATCAAAAATGTAAGTAAACAGACTGAAGTGGTATTACCACATGGGGACTGCAAGAACTGTAACTGTCACCATTCGCTACTTTCTACAAATTTCTGAGGCCAGTAGAGATAATAGAGGGTGCAGATCACAAGAGGTGGAAGAAGTTTCATTTACTTATGCAAAAGTACTAGAATGAAAATGTAAAAATATTCCATTAATAGTCCTGCATTCAAAACACTAGTTCACTATTACATACAGCCCCGACTAATGTTGTGGTCGTGATGGCAATAGGTAAAATCAAATACTGAATTATTAATCAAAGGATTCAAAAAGAACCGTTGTTACAAAACATCTTTCTCTGCTGTTAACTATCTGATGAAAAAAGGCAGCAGGATGTGGGATCTTATTTTCACTGTATACTGTTTCTGACATGCCAGCCATGTTGTGTCAATACTTAGAGACACACAAAGGTAATGAGTGTTACACACAAATCCCTCAGTACAAAAACAACAAAGCACACCCACAAGCACAACTACGTGGCAAAAGAGGTATGCAGACGTGCTCGCACGTCTTTGTCTCTTCTGTGGTTCATCAAGAAGTTATACAAGGAATTCAGATGCATAACAACATACAATACACACATACAAACTAAACTGTTGAGAGCTTGGGAATCCTTTGACCTGTCGGTCACACAGTTCATGCACCTGTTTTTGAGATTACACATAATACATCCCACCCAAGGTACTGCACGCACACACACACACACACAAACAAACTTGGCGAGATAAGGCAAATCACTTGCCGTTTGGACAGGATTCAGAGGATGCATTGTGGGAAGGACTTTCATCCTGAGACTGTCCCAGGAGCTGGCGCATAACTTCAAACACATACATATGAAAAATGCACGCACATTTTCCCCCCTGAGACCCTGCGACCCCCATGCGTGATATTTCAATCACAAATTACAATGCAGCTCTCCTAGCCAAACACCCACCCACCAACACTTATCTCTCACCTGCTTCTTGTCCCGTGAGACCCATTTGGACTCGATGGATCCCAGAGTGAGGCTGGGCAGCATGTGGTTCAGGACCTTCGCCAGAAAAACCTGCAAACATCAAAAAACAAAGCAAACAAAGCATTTCAGTTTATTTTCACACATCAACACCTCCCTGACGAATGTTTCTATCTTTTTATATTTGTTTTCTGCGCCATCTGCCTAGTGTTACAAAGAGACGCAGTTATCAAATTTTGAGTGTGCACTTCTCCTGCATATTTATGTGGGTGTGGGATTCGGAAAACACGTTTAATTTGTTAAAACATGCTAATAATTGGAAAAACAAGTCTTTTCTGACACCTGTTTTGACACACTTGCATCTGTGACTTACTAGGAGACAGCTTACTCTTCTCAAGTGGTACTTGAGGCTTGATGCTTGAAACACATAAAATAAAAGGTATCAGTACTGTAGTCGTCACCCAGCAGGGATGAGGGGAGGAAAACGACTGACTCCCGGGTTAACTGAGAGCTTAACTGAACAGTGTGACTCAATTAGGAAGGAGAGTGAGAGACAGAGGAGAGAAATAGTCAACGAGCAATTACGTGGTACCTTGAATGGCGTGGCAGAGTCGGGGTTCATCTGGACCATAGGAGCTATCAGAACCACTCCAGCAAAATCACTGGGCCTCTCACAGGCTGTCAGGATGGAGATAGCACCACCCTGAGTAAGACAAAGGACAGAATATATGTTTTGTAAATTAACTGAAAATTGGATTGTGGAAGTATTTTTTTTCTTTTTAAGGTGTGATTCTTTTTCTAATAGTGGATGTCAAGAAGAGTGTAGGAGGTCTGAGACAATTACACAGGCTACATGGACAAGAGACATGATGAGCAAAGAGGCTTAATGTAATGACATCAAATAGAAAATCTCAATGAAACACAGTGCATCTGAGATTTTTTTTTTGCTTGTGCTAATTCATTTTTTAACCCTAACCCTAACCCAGGTGACCTTAGTAACCATCAGCTGTGTCATTGTGTGAAACTAGGGTTGCAAATGGTTCAGTTTCAAGCTCCTAGTTGCAGGCAAATATTCAATTAAGTAACATGGTTCAACAACATGATTTTTTTGTTAATGTTAGCTTACACTTATGCATGGTAGGAATTTATCTGACACTTGGACAGAGCTGCTTTAAATGAGGTCAGGAGTAAAATATGTTTGACTGCCTAGATCTTCAGAAGTATTCCAGCGACCCAGACTGTTTATGGTGAAAGATTATCAAAATAATAAAAAAAGGAGCTGTGGACAAGAGGAACTAAATTAAAGCAACTTGAACTATTAAAAATAGAAGAAAAAAATCTATTAACTGAGGTGACATGTAGGACAGGGAGTGTCTTTTCTCTATAGCAGGAGTGGGAAGGTCTTAGCAAAGTAGGTTAAAAGTTCTGACGCATGGAGCAGTGGGAAAAGGTATCAGAGGTCAAGACGAACAACATAAAACAATCAGTCTTTTGTTTGCGTGAATTTCCACCCCGCTCTGTTGTTTCTGTTGCTCTACACAGACTGGGAGAGAAATGTGAATGTAAACCCACGGCCCTCAGGGCACAACATACACTGTGTGGTTGCAGTGAACAGCAGCACAAGGTCACACCTCGGCATCCATGCTGACATTTGGGATTGTGATTTAAATCCTGTGATGTAGGGCCATGATAATTAGCAGCTCTGTGACAGCTAAGATTCAGATCAATTAGCTATGGTTCACTCTGTCATGGTTTCTCTTCTCATAATCAACAAGTGCAAGTGTCTGTGCGGGTGCACACTGATAGACACACACACAAGTGCAGCGATTCTGTATGCGTAAATCTCTCTCTCTCTCTCTCTCTCTCTGTCTCTTTCTCTCTTTCTCTGAAGACTAATTGGCTTCAACTTTGTTTATGTGAGCGTTCTTTGTCACTCGTATGAATATTCATTAGAATGGGGCCAATGACAGGCTTGCTTCGTGAAGAGAGGCACTAAAAGACAAAACATTTCCCACCAGAAAATCTCACTTTCTAAGGCACACACTCACTCACTGCTGCCTGCATGCATATGCCCACACAGAAACAGAAAAGGAGGCTGGTTAGCTCAGTCTCTTGTGTATTCTCATTTTTGTGTCTCTCCTTTACAAATACATACACATTCTCAAAGACAAGCTTATACGCCATGACACACAAACTTGTAAATGAAAAAGCAAAATTTCCCTGGGATGATTTCAGCTGCCCAAACTGGATCATTTTGCAAGTGGGAGATAAGTGTGAATAGGGAAGAGAGAAGAGAGAGAGAGAGAGAGGGGGAGAGATTGGGACAGAGGAGCTCTTTAGGAAGCTGAAGCTGATCAGAGGCCTTCTAGACTTTCTCTCTCTGAACTTTGGTTGAGAGGATGAATGCTGGTATTGTATGTTGTCTGCCCGCTGGGAGTGGATAGACTTCTGGAGCTCTCTGCATTGACAATAGGCCTACAGCTATCATACTGACATCGCAAGGTCTAAACAGCTAATACATGGAAACTAGATGAACACTGCTGGTTAATGGACATATAGCGTTTCTAATATGTAAAAAGGAGTGAATCTGTGAGGAGGTGTGTTTTTTTACACAGCTACAATGTTCATCATCTTAGTTTTGTGGGGTGGAATGCTAAAATATGCTACTTGGCACTAAAGGCAAGACACAAATGAGGTTGATGAGAATGTTAATAATTTGGCATGCATTTGGTCATAAATATGGTCATTACTAGACACATTGAGAAATATGATCTGATGATGGTGCTAGAGGAAAAGTAAAGTAAAAATCAAAGTGATTAAGATACATCCTCCTGGCCCCGTGAATGTCTCTAAAACATTTTGTGCCAATCCATCCAGTGAAGCTTAGCACAAATGAAGTCAGGAAGAGTTACCATCTTCGTGCTTACTGCAGTTATTTATCCCCTTACCCTCAGTCTTTCTTTCTGTTCCCGTTTCCAACTCAATCTGCTGACTGACAGCGTTCACTCTGCAAGTTAAAGCGATTAGATTTCACCCAATCTGAGCCAGGTTCTTCACTAAATCTACAGGCGGACTCTGCTAACTGCTCCATAGTTTCCTCAGGATGTTGTCATTGGGTGCAGCGTCTCTGCACACACACACAGTGGAGTCCACAGGTGGTTTCCATTGTGTTAGCAGTTTTTGCGTCATCCAGGTCCATTTAAACAGAGATTCAGACAAGCAGAGGAGCAGGTTAATAGAAACAGGATGAGGAGTCAAAACAGTGGGAAGCGGGGAAATGAGGCCCGTAAAAACACAGCGATACAACATTTGATTTGGGTTGGGTTTCATAAACTTTAGGGTCTGAGTTTTATTTGTTTAAAAGGAAAGTAGAGCAATGGGCACAAAAAGGAAGAAAGGCTATAAAAACGAAAGGACAGGTATGACAAAAATTAGAAATGAGTAAATGACAAAACTGAATTAAAGCTAAATAACAGGAAAAAACAGGAAGGTACTGTGGGGGAAAGGAATGACGGGAAATGAAAACAGATGATGCTAGGACACGAGGATTAGCTTGCATGACAGCACAGAGCGAACATCTGATGAAATGACATCATGGAGGGATGGACAGAAGGTAGGAAAGAAGACAGAAAAGAGGATGAGAAAAATACGAGGGGTGAAGGAGGAAAGGAAGGAGTCCTGCTGTGACTCCTGTAAGCTCTGCCTAAATATTTACAGACTTGGATGTTTTAACAGGCTCAGTCTTCATCTGGGATCCCACAGTGTCATTTACTCACACAAAATATTTGTGTGTGTGTCCCTACAACCTAAACCTCAGCCTTTATATAAACACAGAACCGCTGCAAGGTAAAGCATAAGCCAAAAAAGGTTTTTAAAGACTGACTCACGAATTAAATGTGAGTGTGAGTGTTGTTTAAAGCATCTAAAGGCCCAGCTGATACAGCTGAATATGACCTCATTCACATGATGCCTGCTTTACATAATGTGAAACAGAAAAAAATCTTTAGGTAGTAAAAAACAATGTTGGATATTTTTCAAAAAGCTTGTCATATCTGCTGAAAACCCCCTTTCCACTGAATCCAACAGGCCCACTGAATGACGGCTGTTCTGCGAGATAACAAGGCTCCATGCTACTAACGGCAGAGCAGATCTGTAATAAATTTCCATCTATCCTCTGTGTTCCCTGCTTGAAAAGAGTCTTCCAGCTGTGAGCTAAAACACTAAAAACAGTCTATTTGTGTTTAGCCTGAAATGCTACATCGGTGGTGCTGATTACACTCTGTTCTAAGAATCTCTTGTTTAACGTTTTGTGACAGCTTCTTTCTTATTATAATACAAGAAACTGTTCTCCAGATCAAACTTGACATGTAAATGTTTGTGCGATCTGTATGAAGACTCTGAGCAGCATGTTCATCCAACAGAAACAAAATAATGGGAATATGCATTGACTCAACCTACAAAAGGCAGACAGTAGTAATTTATTATATAACTCATCACTACTGTTTGTGTTCGTGTTTGTGTTAGCTGCACTAAGTTAGTAGGTCACAGAGGACAACAGTGAGAGACTGTGATATTGAATGCAGCTCTGTGAAAAACTGAATAAACCGATCAGTTAAAAATAGTTCCCCGGGCAGCCTTGATGCTTTTTTTGTGTCCAAGCGTTATATAATCTTTCTAAGAGACAATTCTGGTGTTTGTATTTATGCTGAATTTAACATAATTTTAACTGATGGGTGCTAAAAGCAGTTTAAGCAAATAGGAAATTACTGATTTATTAAATTGTATTGTTTTTGCATTTGCAAGTGTTTAGCATGTTCTGTGTACTGTAACTAAATATTACAGTGCAGAGGTGGAGGTTTACAGTGACGAGCAGCTGCAGGCTGTACAGAATCGTGTCACTGTGTAAAAGGTAAGCATTAGTTTTCCATGAACTATTTATAGATTTAAGGTGGAATTTGTCCCACGGAAATAATGTGTCTGCCGCTGACCAAGGCAAATAAAATAAAACATCATAAAAAGCAAAACAGATCCTCCTTGAAAACTGCAGTAATATAAAAAAACTGATTCACTTAATCCAGATTTCATTTAGTTCTGAGCAGAACACTATGCACTGTAGTTTTTCATAGCTGACTATTTACCACTTAATACTGAAAGAAGAGAATGTGCCATTTCTTTCATTTGAATGTCACACTGTCTCAGAAAACCTCTTAACACTGATTTCGGCATTTTTCATTCTTGTGTTTGAACAGAGCTTGCCCATTAATTTCATGCAGCTGTCACTCTCTGTGGGATAAGCATACTGTACCAGCAGGTCTGAAACAGTATTTAGTCATTTGTACCAAACAAAACAGACAAAAAAACCATAGTGAGAGCACCAGCTTCACTATACTTAGAGCCTTAATTTGAAATGCAAAGACGTAATTAAAACTAGTATTGAACTGTGTGTGCAGTCAACACACTAATACATACACACACAGAAACACACACACACACTTAATAGCAAAATACTGCATCAAAAATGTCTTACCATGGAGTGACCCACGATAAAGACAGGCAGTTCGGGGTGGCGGGACTTCATGAGGTCAATGTGCTGCAGAGAGTCTCTGATGTAAACCTGGAAGTCTTTGATGTTCATCCTGTCTCCTTCACTCTGACCATGGCCCACTGTGGAGGGAAAGAGTGAAGAAGAGGTGTGATGAAACTCATGTGATGAAACTACCACTTCATTAGCAGGCTATGAAACATAACATCTGATCAGATGAAACTGTCAGATTTTAGAGACAGATAAAAACAGTAACACAGACTGAACAGACACAAGCAGACACATGCAAATTGATACCTTACTCCTCTTAAAATTGCATACAGACATTTGTACTACATTTTTAGATGTTTTTAGACGTTTTAAAGAATAGCTGAAAACATAAACTCTTTCGGATTAAAAAGAATTATAAAACACTTCTCATTACAGTTCCTTTCTGTCTGCATCTCGTTAGGTCTCCTCAAAAAGTACAAGTCCCAGCCAAATCTAATTTTCTAACTCTGTCTCTCTCTCCTCAGGTTTTTGGTTCGGCTGTGAATCATAAATTTACTATACACACCCCGTGCTCATTTGTAAATGTTTCCTTATTTATAATAAAATACTCAGATAGCACTGGAACTTAACTGGTTCCCCCTCCTTATGTCTAATTTAGGAGGCAGAGATGGTTAGTAGAGCTCTTAGCTCAGGAGCACCTCCGTGGCCGTGAAGTTGGTCGCTTTCTTCTCACTGCTGGTTTAGTGTGCATAAGGACATATGAGGCTAACGAGCCTTGTAACAGTAGCTTGTCATTATTTTCAATATTTGGCCATATTAGAGATTACTAACACTGTTTTGTCATGGTGTTTTGCTGACAAGACATATTCTGCTTTGAGGATATTCTTTACCAGTCATGGCAGCCAACATGCGACAAATTGATCCATCCACCTCTTTTAAAACCTCAGAAGAGGTGGATGAAAAACAGGCAGGAGCTCAAAGGGGAGTTGTGTGGCAGGAGAGAGCAGGGAGGATACGGGATGAGGTAGCAAAAAGCAGAGGGATGTGAACAAGAATGAGAAGAGGAACAGAACAGGATGACAACAAGAAGAAAAAAAGATGAAGGAGAGTGAGGAAGTGAAAACAGGACACCAGTTGAGTAGAGAGAAAAAAAACAAATGAAAAGTCAAGTGAAAAAAGGCAGGTGTGGAGGAGGAGTGACGAGAGAGAGAGAAGAAGACAGACGAGACAGAAATATGACTGACAGATGGGGAGGAGGAGAAATATATGAATATGTATGTTAACATGCATTCATATATTGTGAGCATGTTTTCTTCCAGCTTTCTGCGGCAGTGGCTGAGAGGTGAGGCGGGTTGCCATGGTGACTGTTGAACCAATAACACCACTGAGCTCCTAAACATTCACAACATGAGCAGCTCATACCCTCTCTTTCTCAGTCTGTAAAGTGTGTGTATGACGTGTGTATTTATAAATACTGTTTGTATAAAATGTGTGCTGTATATCTGAGGAGGTCTCCACACTATATGTTCTTCTCCTTCACTCAATACTGAAACAATCATTATGGTGTGGTAATCAATGTCCAAGCATTGAGTGATGGAGCACTGCGAACTGCAGATCAATGTGGACTGTATCTCCTCCCACCTCAGATCAATGACCCACACTCCTCTGAATCCACATCTTTTGCTATTACATTCGATCAGACACACACACACAGTCTGATAACTACACAGGAACCCTCAGCCATTCAGATAGCTGACACACATTAACACTGAAAAACATAGATCAACTGCTGTCTAATCGGAACAGACAAAAAGCAGCCCTGAAATAAATGAATTAATTTATTAGATTATTAACTAATATTCTTCGTAATGAGCGATTTGAATTGATTATAATACAAAGCAAATAATAATCAATGTTGTAATTTTGAAAAGTGAGCTGACCTTATCACCTGCAGGAATAAGATCAATTGTGTCTGATAATTGCATACAAGTGGGCCAATGCATTAAAGAAGGTGCGTCACTGATTTTCCCATACAGAATGTAGCAGCAAATAATGATGAAACTGATTATCGATGATTCTCTTAATTGTTTTTTTGATTAACTGTTGAGGCTTTAAAATGTCACAAAGTAGTAAAGAAAGCAGATAAGCAGATAAAAGTGTTGATATTTGTCAACAACAATAAGTCTTCCTGTGACGCGTGTTCTTGTCTGCTGTTACCTGTGCCTCTCACAAACAATCCATCATAAATATCCCACGACAGTCTTATTATAAAATGTCTGTGCTGTGCAGGATGACATATCAAGTGATAAGATGACGATTCTGTCTGCATCTGTGTTCTACAAAAGGGAAAATGATTTATGTCAACTAAAAGTTTTGCATTTTACTGTTAAAGAGTGAGTTTGTTAACTAGCACTGAGCCACATTTGAGGGTTGTTTCCTGGTAAATAGATGCAGTGTGTGCCAGATGGAAGAAACCTCCAATCTGTGTAGGCTGTGAATTAAAAAGACCAAAATGTCCTATAATTAGTAAGAAATGCATGTGAGATAAAAGAAAGTGTGTGCGTGTGTGTGCACGTATGTGTGTGCGCTTATATGTATGTGAGCCTGTGAAAGAGACAGATGAAAAACTAAGTGTCTGCAGGGACTTGTTCCAGTTCAGTGTGACATTTTACTGCGAGTCATTGAACAAACTGCTCCTGTGTGAGCAGCCTCAGTCATCATTCACTTTCTTTTTTATTATCGCTGCCACCTCTTTATTGAGATCTCTACCTCTGTAAATATTTCCACACTTGCATTTGAGACTTCACTTCTGTCTTCTCATCCTCCTGTCTCGATCGCCTGTTTGTCTACTGAGCACACATGCTGCTCTTTTACAGCGAGGCCAGTCACATGAGTTCACACATTCCTGTTGTTTCAAAGACCTGCCCAGTGTAACCACACACTGCAGGGAGGAAACTGCATGCAAAAGAGCACCTTTACCGAGAACTGTATCAGAGATTAGACTTCCATTACCTGATTACTATGCACTATGAAGACAATGCTTTGTTTAATGCCTCTTCATCCCATTCTGTTTCTATCAAATATTTCTTTTAAAGCCCACTTCACATTTTCTGTTCAAAGTGGGCATATTGCTGGGACAACAGCTAATAGTGAACATTTTTGATAATTGTGATGTCAACTGGAATAAAAAATGTGACTACGGGTCTAAAGCCAAGCTTGTGGCTGTCGAGCTTCAGCACATAAATGCGTTAACCTAATGGATAATGTCAAGCTTAATGCTGACATCTTCATAGTGACTAAGTTAACAGTCTTATGTTTAGCAGGTGGGTTTCAACCTTTACCATCTCAACTCTCTTAGGTTAACATCCTAGCATGCTGAGGCCGATAGAAATGTCTTTGACTTTATTTATGATCAAACACCTGTAAAATTAGAGTATCAACAGTATTATTACAGTTCATCCTAATGGAGACATGAATGTCCAGATTTCCTCGAAACAAGAATGCCACCCTCATGGCGATTTAAAGACAAAAGTCAGAAGGTCTGTGTGATGGTCCTGCCCTCTGCTCCTGGTGTTTCTCCCTCCCTTTGTTCCCTGTGATCACGTCTGTCTCTCTCGTTGTGTTCTGTGTTTGTTAGTTCTCATTCTCTGTTCTTGTCTTTGTCTGTTTTCAGTTTGTTTTTGCACCCTTCCTGTTTTATTTCATATTCTTACCTCTCCTTGCATGTCAGACGCTTAACTTCCTGCCCTTGTGTGTTTCCCTCCTCTTTAATTATTCTGCCCTGCCCTGATTACTTTCGCCTGCCCCCTGTTAGTCTCCACTTCCACATCACCCACACTATATACATCAGCCCCCTGCCATTGTTCCTTGTCAGTTCGTCTGTGTTTAGTTCCTGTGTTTCGTTGCTGTCTAGTTGTTCCTACCTGTGTTCTTCTACCTGCCTACCTGCCTGTCTGTCATGTTCCTGCCCGTCTGTCTGCCTGCTCATGTACTACTATGTTTACCTGCCTGTTTGCCTACCAGTAAGCCACAATAGAGAGCCTCTGAATCCACTTCTACTCTGCCTCCGTGCTGTCTTGATTTGGGTCAGCCCTGCTCCACACGCGAGAGAATGACCAACGACCTCCACAGAGCCCTGCTGCTAGAGTGAAAACTGAAAACAAGACTGAACACATATGGGGCATATTCGAGTTATCCTCTTTGTTAACGCTGAGATCTTGGATCACACAAATGAATGAAGGTTCACTGTCACTTGAACGAACTGTACTGAAATCATGTGAACACACTTGACAGTAGAAATGAACAGAAGTTTAAACTATACAATACATACAAAACAACCAGCCTGCCCACCGACAGCAGTAAAACAATGTGTATTTGCTGTCTGATTACAATGCTTCTGTTGTGTTTTGTAATTTATGTTATATCTTATTTTCAACTTTCCACTTTTGGTTATTCACTCTAGCAATGAGAATCGGCTAAAATTGCCAAATCACAGCTGACTGTGGAACTGGTCTGTCTGGTTCTCCCAGTGCTGAGGGGTCAACATGACAGAGTTTCACTGAAACCTGAACAGAGACAGAAGTTTCATTCACACCTGGCAAACCAAAACTTTGACAAAGTTTTCCTTGAGAGGTCATTTAAAAGCAGACAGACTGACAGATGAAGCAACGTACCGCAGGACCTAACAGGCTTCTTTCATCCAACATGTAACAAGGACGGAGAGGAGGATGAGGGGCTTCTTTTGAAGCTATACACAAGTTATTGTGTTTGAACTACTAATGAACATGAGGACTACCGTGTGTAGGTGTAAATACACGCATGAATTAATGTGTGTGTGTGTGTGTGTTTGTGACTCACCATGGTCGTGGTCATGTGCAAATACCAGCAGGGACTGCTCCTTCAGCCTCTGTGCAATTTCATCGTATGGCCCAGAGTGCTCCCCAGCCCCATGAGCAACAAAGACCAGAGCCCTAGAAAGAGGAAAAAAGGGGTTTTCAGAAATGCAGACCTGTAATTACCCTCCTTGTCTGTTTTTTTTTAATCTTTCACACACAAACCCATTGTTATTAGCATTTTTTGGTGTTGTGTTTGCTGTGGTGGAGTAGTTGTGTGTATGTTCAGCAGGTCATGTTTTGCTGATCCCAGCCCTATTAATGGAAATACTCCTTAAGTATTTTGCACATGTTGGTAGATGTTAAGCAAACTTTTCTCAAATCAAAGCAAAGGTGGTTTTGAGCTTTGGAGTTCACGCAGTATTATGAAACAGTCATAGATCATTAAAGCAGCTATTTTAATAATGATAATGTTACAAATGGCCTCTCGAGCTTTATGGAAAATTTCAGCTCACTGTTTAGCTGTCTGACTGACAACTTTACCGCTCCCGTCACTTTCATTTTTAAATGCAGCCGGCGGCTTAGCACCAAACAGCCGACAGATATAAACAAAATTGTGACTGCATGCAGTATTTAGTATTGGTATTCACTGCTTTATTGATGCCTTATACCAAGTATGGAGGTGTTTTAATATTGCCAATATCTCAATGTTGTGTAATATAGGAAATGCTATTTAACTTAATCACGACATCCAAGCAGCCTTATTGGTTGGCTAGTTGGACAGTTAGGTCTTTGTCTATCTAACCTCTGAGGTACCACAACACATGCATGTCTCACTACATGCATTTAGCAATTTGTCAAATGTGACCCAAAGGAAAAGCTAAACCCAGCAGGATAATCCCCCGATAATTTCACCTATTACATCTATTACAGTAAAGACAGAGGGATGACAATAGAAGGAGGAGAGGTTAAGAAGGTGTCAGATAGTGAAAACTGTTGCTAATTAATGCAACTGGCTCTTCTAGTTTTGTAAGGTTTTATTCTCTACATATTAAGCAGTGGAGCGGCACTGAAATGATCCAGTGTTCTTTTTCTAAGCAGCAGCCAGCCTGGGAAACCTGTGACGACTTCAATCAGCAGCAGCAGACAATTGGCACAAACGTATTCAGCGACAGAGGAAATGGGAATGGAATGAGTGAGAGAACAGTGAATGAGTGAGAGAGTGAGGCGGGGTATGGGAGCACTACGAATAGCTGTTCATCAGGCTTCATTAGCAAATCGCTCCGATTTCACTTGCTGCTCTCTCCCTCCTCTTAGAAAGCCATCGCTGCAGGCTAAGACTTCCTCTGCACTTGTTGGCTCTGAATGAATATACATGTATGTGTGTGCGTGTGCTTTTGTATCTGAGGGTGCGTGTGAATGGGAGTCTTTGTATGGGCACAATGTTCTGTAACACACATGCCGAGGGGCAGCAGGAGATTAATGGGGCTAATCTGGGTTCACTGTAAAGACTCTACAGTGAACCACACACTGCATACTCCACGGAAAACCAGACTTGTCATGTGACATTTGTAATTTGCTGTCCTCTGTAAGACTCTCTCCATCTATCATTCTCTAAATATCTCCTTGATATATGTCACAATCTCTTTCTTCTTTTCTCTCACTTTTTTCACAATCTTTGTTTCCCCTTGTCAGTTTCAGTGTTGAAGAAGTATTAAAGAATGTCTGGACTGCCAGAAAAAGGAGAAAATGAATAAAATAAAGGCAATACGTCTGGCAACAGCTAACAGTAGGAGTTTTGAAGTCTGCTTTTTTTGAAAATTTGAAGGATTTAATTACCCAGAAACTGAATCTTAACAGATGTCTGCATTCACTGAGCTACAGGCATCTGCAGACGTGACAAAATTCAGGCACCATTAATATGCCGGCTCAGCTGTGAGCCACTACTCTGCTAAAAGTGGCCTGGTAAGGTTCAAGAGGCATTAGTTTGGAACAAGTGTTATTTCAATAGGCTGTGACATTTTAGTACTTTATTTAGACATCAACTCGAGGCCTTCCTTTCTCTGGGCAGACAAATGCATTACAACCTGGTCTTTGCTACAGAGAAGCCCAATGACAGTCCTGTAAAACAAGTTATTAATATGTAATTAATATTAAATATCAAATATGAATATATGTTTTAAAGATATCATATGTCTTTAATAATATTTAATTAATTGTGCAACAAATTTCACACATTAAACAATGTAAAATATTCACTTGTTTTTGGACTGAACAAATCTTCATCCTTTGATGGGTCATTTACCACATATGCAGGTACTCCATCAATGGACAAAAAGTCATCTACTTATTTCATCTGGTCATTATTTAAGGCGCATTGTTAAATATATATGGATCTAGTCCTCTGACTGCTTTTAAGGTAGGACTGACATGCCCCTTATTGTTTCTTAACTGAGTAAGTTGTGAGCTATTTTTTTTTATATTTTGTGAATATCACCCCTGGTATTGTGTAGCTAATGCTAACTTCCATTTGAAGGCAAAGCAGCATTAACTAGTCATGATTAAGTGTGGGCAGATTTTTGCAGGAAAAAGACGAACAAATATCCCAACCTTCAAAGTATCTTTGTCTGTATAGTGTACAGAAATGTTTTGTATTCATGACTGCAACTAATGATTATTTTAATTATTGATCAATCCTTCCATTACTTTGGTGTTGTCTTTGTCTTTGGTGTGATTGTTGTGTTTATAAAAATGTAAAGAATCGTAAAAATGGCCGATCACACTTTCCCAGTTCCCAAGGCAGCATCTTAAAATAGCTTGTCTTGTCCAACTAACAGTCCAAAAATTATCAATCAAATAAATAACTTCACATTTCATCAGTTATAAAACTTCATTTATTTTCTGTTGATAATCTAATTGATTTACTGAAAAATAGCTTCAGCTGATTGGTTTAAACAATACCCTTTTTTTTTCCTTGAAAGGAGGAGCAGTTATACATAAACACTAAACTGTGATGATGCTCATTCCCCCAGCTGCATGATCACTTTCATGATTATTCTCTAGTTATAGATGTATCTTTTTTGTGTGTAGCTGATGTACTTTTTAAGTAATATTCAATAATTTTTTCTCTCTCTCATTATCTCTTTTTTCACCCTCTCTCTGTCTGTCTCTCTCGTCACTCATGGGAACTGGAGATCCACTTGTCTCCCACACTGTTTCAGTTGCTGGAACAACATGGCTTTTAGCAACCTTATTAAAACACTCAGAGAATGCAAGAGGATTTTTTTTCTTCCCTCTGGCTCTACTCAGAGCTACTCCAAACAACCCCGAAACAAAGCCCCTAATCCCCACTAGCTACTCCAAGATGACACTGGAACTCATAAACCTTCCAACTATGCACCTTTAACTGTGAAAAATCCCATCACAAAGTAATACATGTAGAGCAAATATCTACACATGTTGTTCCTATATAGCCTGTTAATTTGTTTTTCTATATGAAGAAACAATCTGGTTTACACTACAGTGGCAGTCATTACTGAACAATCATAACCACCACCCAGAGTACTAACCTGTGCCTTTAATACTGCTATATGCCTGCAAGGAGACCCACTGCCTGTCCTGTCTTTAACCACTACCATAAGACGCAAGTTAGAAGCTAAATTGTCAAAAATTATGCCTGACTTTTATTAAATCCAGCTTCTAGTGTAGGTGTTACACAACTGTGGATAACTATTAATTCAGTGAGTAAATTACACTCAAGATATGTCATACTTATCCTGTTTACATTCTTTCATCTACTTTTTAATAAGGAACAATGGAGCAAAGGTTAGGGGTAAGGGATGTGTTTCCTAACTATAGTTATTTACCCACAAAGCCATGCAATAACTAAAGCTGTCATTAGTGTTCATTTTTTTATTCCTTTCTTTTGCTTTATGTCATCTTCACTATCGAAAATTAATACAGGCATCTGAAAGCTACATTTTGACAAAGTGCACATTTAATTAAATTTAATTTTTAATTTTAATTTAATTTTTAATTTAATTTAATTTAATTTAATTTAATTTAATTTAACTCTTAACTTATACCATACGAAGCCATAACTTATTTCATAAGAGGCCATATTCAGCTCTTTATTTTTACTTTATTTTATACTCTATTTTTTCATCTGTGTGCTCTACTATCTACTATCTGTATGCTGCTGGAAACGTAAATTTCCCTGAAGGGAGTCATCCCAAAGGGATCAATAAAGTCTAAGTCTAAGTCTAAGTCTAAGTCTATGGCTCTCAGAGAGCTACAGTGCAAGTAGCACAGCAGAAACACAAATCAAAATCCAGCTGCCCCATTAATTGTCATGTGATGTCTAAAGAACGTTTACTTAGTTTACATGAGGTGAACGCAATATCAGGCTTAATCAGACAGGGAAGCAACAAAACTGTTGCAAGCATCTAAATGAAGCCCTCTGGTGTCGACATCTACATAAACACTATCACAGTGTTAACACTTGTACACAGTTATATGACAGTCGACCTGGAGCCAAATCAACCTTTCCACTATTCACTGGTTTGCATGTTTCCGTTACATTTTATTTGACATTTAAGTGTTGATCGTGTTATGTCGCTGGGGCAACTGATTAACACAATGTGAATTTGGCTAATTCGCTTTTGTCAATGTGGCTTTATTAACATACTAAAGTGTTAAATTAACACTGGAAATTAACACTAGTGACCATGTGTTCTGACTGGACTGGAGCCAGAGGACGAGACAGAGTGAACGAACACGTTAATCTGATTAATGGACTCAGACTAATCAGAACTAAATGTGTGTGTGTGTGTGTGTGTGTGTTCATGTGTGTGTCTGTCGTCTTGTGTGTGAGTGCAGGAAAAGTGTTGAGCTCTCTTTGGAAAGCTGCCCAAAGGACGTTGTGTGTCTGTGTGTATGTGAACATATACAGTATGTATGTGGGTGGGGGACCACATCATCAGTGTGAGTGAAGTGAGTTACAGAGATGTGAAAAACAGAACAAGAGGGCCAAAGATAGATGGAGAACATGCTGTATATGTGAGCATTCACAGAGTAGACCTGTAAGTAGCAGATTCGCTGTAACTGTATTCTGCTCACAGACCTTGTAAGAACCTTTGAAGTCCCAGGTGACAGTGAGATTTGATTCACTTGGAGCAAAACAAAATGGATATGACAGAGAAGAACAGTGTAACAGGTGGAAATGGGATAGAGTCTGAGAGGGGGGTGAAGTGTGACAAACTGGTGTGGAAACGAAAGCAAGAAATGAGGGAGTGTGTGCTGTGTAGAAAAAAACACAAGAGAAAACAGGAAATTGCTGTATGATGGAGAGAAATCGAGGCAGGCAGTTGGCAGGCAGTGACAGCAGGAAGGTTTACATCAGTGATGCAAAGAGGTAAGCCAAAGAGACACACTATGTTGAAAATACTCCAGTGCGCAGCAAAAGGCTTCAGACACATTTTATAAGTGCATCTTTCTTGCTTCTTGCAGAGTGTAGGTCTAAATACAGTGGAGCTCAAGGACATTTCATTTGTTATACACTTGACATTAAATTTACATCAAAACTCAACAGTTACTGTCTATTTTCAGCAATCATAGCATGTGATCAGCTGCTTGTTGTGGTAAATTTTGAAAGGAGTTGAAAAGAGCTGAAGAAAGAAGTCCATGTGAATGGAATGCAAATGCAAGCTCAGCATCCAATGCAGGGAAGGAACAGGAATTGGATGAAAAAATATAATAGTAATAAATGTTGTTTTTTTGTATAACCTTTCTAATCTCTACTCATGCAAGTGTATTTGTATTTGATCTATCTTATCACTACTTGCGATTGCAACATTCCACTTTCCTTATGGGCAACATTTAACATGTCGTAATATTTAACACATTTGTATAGCAGCCGGATTCAGTCAAATTTATGGACACATACAAAGACAAAGGTAAGAAAACTCATCCAGACACCATCAGTTCACATAGATAACAGCATAACCTATTTACACAAGGAATGTCTGTGTTACTGTCTGTAAAAATGTAGGTGTGGAGAGCTTGCACAGCTGGTAAAGTGGTGTCCATGAGGGTTCAAAGCCCCAGTGGACATCGGTTAAAAGATCTGTCAATCATTGTTGATTTCCCTCCCCTCCACTTCTCCACCTTTCACCTACTTCCTCCTTGAAGTGAAATGGCTTTTCAAGAGCTCATGACCTTTGACCTAATCTCATTTTCATCCCAACAGGAAACATTTTAAAGAAAGAGAGTGACATTTTAAATAAAGATTTGCATATTCTATCAATTGCCTCCCCATCTCACAGTTCTTACTGAAAATACAGCATGTTAGCAACAATGAAAGGCCAATAACAGTTTGTGTTTATAGAGAAAATGTACTGAAGAACAGAATTAGTTCTCTGCCTGCAGGTTCGTGATTCATATGATTCATCCATGTGAAAATGTCAGGGCTTCATTTTGTACA
The DNA here is from genome assembly GCA_023238725.1 of Scortum barcoo. Lineage (NCBI taxonomy): Eukaryota > Metazoa > Chordata > Actinopteri > Centrarchiformes > Terapontidae > Scortum > Scortum barcoo. The sequence goes on along the minus strand of CM041549.1, from coordinate 9,271,345 downwards.
ACTGTCTTCTGTTAGATTGCACATTTAGAAAAATTAAAAAAATGCAAGAAGGCTTGTAAAAAATAAATAAAGCTGCACTGTTCAGATACTGTCTGTGACAGTATGTAACACAACAGAAAAATACCAATGTCCTGTGAATTCAAGCTTCCAGTTTGAGCAACAACCTAAACAAAGGAAAGGAGATGAAAAAGGACACTTTTAAAACCTTAACTGTACAAAAAGTGAGCGTGTCAACAAAAATTAATATCAGGCAGTTTATGCTTTTCACACTCAGTGTATGTCAGTGACCACTCGATATTGATCCTAAACCACCTTTCATTGACTGGTAATTACTGTAAAAGACAGATTTGCAAAGTGGCTACTATTGCATGTTCATTATTTGGTCCACCAACAAAAGATTCATTTAACATCATACACTTTTCCAATTTGCTCCAACATTTGATGACCTTGCCACAGACTAACGTGACAAGAGAACAAAGTTGTAAAACTTCTCTCAGGGTTCTGCTGTTTTACATGAAGAACCCACTTTGCATGGATTAGAGAGAGATTTAATATTAAACAGTGAAGCTTAATTTACTCATTTTTGCTAAACAAACACTCCACACAATAAACTGACTTACATTTGGTGTAGTTAGTAGAGTTAATAAATGTAGATCTCGTATAATCAAACTGTTGCCCGTCACCATGGTTACAGCACAGCACAACTTGGTGTTGTGTTGGTGTTGACAATGACGGTGAATCATCTCCAACTTCTTAAATCAATACATTGGTTAACCCATTTTCAAGCACAAGCACCAAACTTTCACAATTTCTAGCATCTAAACTGTAGGGATGTGTGTTCATTTTCACTACTTTGTGGCATCTTATACACCAAATGATTACTCGATTAAACAAGAAAATAGTCATCAGCTTGATTGATAAAAATCAATAAAAATGAAAATACGTGTTTGTTGCAGCCCTATATCTGTTTGTTGCTGAGTAGCTCTACTAATCAAACACATGACTTATTGCCAATTATTAGAATATTATCAGGAGTCACTTTAACACAGTTACATCATGTATGTACTTAGTTCATAATCATCCATCCATATAAAACATTTTGTAATGAGTCTGAGTGTTTTGGCTCCCAAGGTACTGTTTGAATGAATTGACAAAGGAAACGTCTCTTGCCAGGAGATTCCTTTTATTGTCAAAGCTTATCACTGCACCTGCTGCTACTGTAGCTGATATGAAGTATAAAATAATGCGCACAAAGAGCTTCCTATTATCAATATCAATGACTATGACTCTTAATACTTATAATGCTGTACGTGTCTGACTAAGCTGCATTTACAGAGCCACACTGTATCACATTGTGTTAAATTACTAATTCGACTGCTGCCATTTGTGGGTTTCTGCGAGTCTGGAGTCTGTATCCATCCAGACCACAGAGAAGTCTTTTATTGTGAAGCCTCATAGTGCTGGAGCAGTTTGTGTTAACGCAGGAGGTGTGTATCAGAGAATATCTTTAATACCAAAGTGTAGGCTGTACGACAGACAACAGGCCGGAGTGTCGCCATTTGTGACACTTGCTCACCAGTTTTACTCGCTGACAACATTCTGTGTGTAACTTTGATTTTGCATTAAGAAACTGAGATGAATGTATTCAAGAGATGCTGATCTCACTCAGAACTTGCAACTATTTTACACTGATATCATGAAATTGAATGAAACAGCATATTAAGACCAGTAAATCGGTCTTGGGGTGTACACGGGCTTGGGATGTTGGGGTGTGATTTTAATGAGCAGCTTCTGTTTTGTCAGCTTGTAAAACCTGCAAAAGTCCTGCTACGCCAGCTTTTTGAAGCTGCCGGCTCAGCTAAAAGAATTTAATTAGTCTGGGTTTCCGAGAAGAATTTAAGTGTTTTGTGAAACTCTAAGCAGCTTCTAAACCTTTCTCATGTGTGAACATTTTTTGTTGAATTGCTGAATGCTCATATTTTGTGGCAGTGAAACTGTGATTTTTCAGTATGATGCACAAAAGATCTGCTATCAACAGCATCAATGAACAAATATTGGTATTAGCTATTAAAAACACACATTGATCGACAACAGACAGAATATTTTATAGATTCTTGAACGCCTCTCTGTGCCATGACTGCATGCCTTTTTAGCATGGTCACTAGCTGGCCTGCAGTCAGAAAGCTCTTATATAAGCCATCCAAAGCCTTGGCTCTAAAACTGTTACAAAGCGGCAAGATCCGCAGCTATTTCAAGCCTGTAGTGATTCAGCTTTTTGCTTCCAAAAACATGATTTGCAGGAGAAAAATAAGGCTGTGGGCATGGGTCTGAGGAAGGCTTCTGTGTGACCACAGTGCACCATCAGGCCTCAGTGGCATTGTGGGTTATTACAAGGTCAAATGTTTGTCCAGCTACCTGTGCAGAATCATTTACATGTGTTTGTGAAAAAGAGCTGCCAGAGCACATTAGGCAGAGAAGTTCAATCCAATGGTGTGCTATCCACATACTTGGATAGCAACACAGATATACAAGCACCCGCATGTACAAATACAGAATAAATCAAGGATGGCTGCAGAATAAACACACACATACACACACACTATTGTAAACTATGCATCTCTGGAGCAATTTTACAGCAGAGGCACAGACACAGCATCAGTTAATGAGTCACTTCTCTACTGAGATGTGTGAGTCTCATCTGTGTCCGTGTGTGAACAAGAGGGAGAGATCAATAATATCTTGACTCCAGCTGCCTTGTGGGTCACCCCT